>JARPRG010000675.1:62977-98033 GCA_031001745.1 Hartigia nigra | reverse complement strand
GTATTACCATGTATATAATGTATTGTTTTTCTATGCTAATACGTTCGTAGTATGATAAAGACTGTACTCTGTGATATTACCAGAGGATTTTACATTTACGTAACATCGTCCTTGGATTCATGGAAAATTTTAATAAATCTGTCGAACGGACGATCCATATGTGTTCAAATTGAAATTCCATCAAGCCGGAGGAACATTGGCAATCAAAAAACGATTGAACGGTAGAGCGAAAATTGTGAGAGATTTTATTTTAGGGATAACGAAATCTCGAGTATATCGGTTCCCGCGAAATGGATTGTTTCAGAGTGAGTTGGAAGAGCGAAGTGGATTTTCGAATATATTCTTCAGGGCTGAGGACCTAAAGCAAACGAATTTTCACAAGAGCGTTCTCCATACTGACAAAACCCTTGAATATTTCTTACAATGAAAAGAGGAGACAGTATTGAAAAAAGGATTTATGATACCCTTGCTCTATTTTTTGTTTCCCTGAAAAAGTGTGTCCCTTCGAGGAAAAAGAAAAAAAAAAAAGGACAACAATACGAAAGAAGAAAATTATGCCTAGAGATGAACTGTCTGTGACCTTTTTCTATTCGGAGTTTATTACGAAGTGTAATAAATAAATGACTAACACGCGAACGATGAAATTCACATATAAATTAAATAATACGTCACGTGTTAGGTAAATAAAAAATAATACAATGATCCATTGTATTCTGGTAATTTATTATCTGCGTAAATGCCGCGTTACGGGGGATGAACGTAAAATGATTTTTTCGAATATATCATGTCAAAGCCGTTTTTGGAATATCTCGTAAAAAAATATCGTACGCAGTTTATATGTCCACTGGAATATAAATGGTGGATGTTGCATTTCAACGAGTCCATTATATTCTGGCTCGCGATAAATAACGTTTGAACGATGACAAAATACGTTGGGCCAATTGACAACAGTCGCAAATATTATTTGGCTGGGAGAGCCTGTTTTCACAAGATACGGAATGGTAACATCCATCCATCCATCCATCCATCCATCCATCCATCCATCCATCTATCCAACTCATCCATCGTACCCACAGTAATCCTGACTGTGGAAAACGTGTTAAGCCAAAAAAAATTAGTCCAAGAACGCACTCGATCATCGTTGATATAATAATAAGAATCCAAATGACGTTGCCGAATTGAATTGATACGATCAAAGGCGATAGATGGTCGTGTCAGTCTGGATAGAACTAATGAAAAATCATTGAAAAAATATTGTACAATGGTAATCTCGCGATTTAACATGTTAACGATATGTTATGACTTTTGATTTATGAAGATGCTGAATAAAAGTTAACTAAACGAGAGCGAAAACAGAGAACTTGTAAAATTTGTATTCGTGTCTTTATTGGAAAACTTTATCCGGTAGACCGAGCAAACTGAAGGAGAAAATAAACTCGATGAAATATCGATATTAGAACCAATCGACAATGAGAAACGATTTATCTTCGTTTTCGACTTTACCACCATCTTCGATATATTTATCTATTTTGTTTATTTAAGCTTTTTTTTTTATCGGCTGATACAGTAAATAGTACCTGTGGAATTTTTCGACGCTTGAGAACCCTCTAGAAGGATTTGTATTACAAAGGACTAGCGAAGGCAGCGTCCTTATACAGAGTGTCTTATGAATATCAAACAAAAGAGAATCGCTGGATACCCTGCATGAATCTGATGATCCTCTATCGTGCAAGGATGCTTTGAAAGGTTCTGTGTGTCTCGAAGCAAAGAAGTAGCAGCTGCACGTTACTGAAGCCAATCTGAGATTGAGAGAAGGAGAGGAAGGTATCCTTGCGGTAAAAGGCCGAGGGCTTCGAACAGGCTGGCGAACTCGAAAGTATCGTATCTTGCTTGACACTCGCTAGGTAGATTTATTCTTAGAGTTCCTGCTGAAATGTACACAGTTGGGTCTGTTAGCTTTGTTTTACGAATCCGTGAAGGTAAAGCTAGGAGGACCCAACATATCGGATGGCTCGTATAACGCTATCACGAAAGAGGATCCAGGTGTATTTATTAAAGGTATTAATATCATTAGAAAAGTATCATCTAAGAGGGATTGAATGACCGATGCCGCAAGTCATGATTCTACGTCAAGAAAAGGAAACTATATTAAAAAGGAAATTAACTTCTTCCTATAAGTTTTCTTTAGCCCTGAAGTCTGTTCGTCGTGTGGCTGGCCATTGTCATAGAAAGAAAATGCAATATGGCTTCGCGAGGAGAATACAAAATTATTCTCAGTTCTGCACATGTCATCTATTATTAATGTCAAAAGCACGGTTAAGATACGAGCAGGGATGTTTATTCTCGAAAATTAATTCGAATCCCTGAATCTCAGTCTATAGAAAGATTGGATTGACGCCAGACACGGGATGTCTTTATTTAAAAGAAAAAAAAAGACTGACAAGAGATTCGCATTAGATTTTCGGATACGATATAAATATATTCATTCTCTTTTTATAGGGAGAAATACATTAGGGACGCGAGTCCTACGTGAATTTTACGTTACTGGTCTATCTCTCAGTCGAGATACAAGGTTCAAATTCCATGGGAGGATGCACCTTTGTGTATGCACACCTGAATTAAGCGGTCTTCACACCGCAGACACGGCGTGCACTCTCTCAAGGGTCCGTCTTACCGTTTTATTCAAACTATCACCTTCGATTCTAATAAATATGCAGCACGCTAATCGTGCGTTGCATGCATTTTATAACAGTCTAATCGTAGACCTAAGATCTGGTATTCAACACAGAGTATTAACCCAACAGAAGCCAAGGTATTTCTTCAAAGAGCCTTCAGCCCCGTACATACATATATTCATCACGCTACTTTATCCTTTCATAAATCCAAAGCCAGTAACGAAAAATATAAAGAATTAGAAATGGTAAAGGAAAAAAAAAATACAAATTTTGAGGTAAAACAACACCGTATCCTGCGTACAAATCGAAAGAGACCAGTTTACGTAAGTTCAGAAAGTGAAACGTTATAAAATTTGTTCGTCTAACATTCTCTTTCGCAAGAATGTATCTTCCACTCTCTGTTCGTTGTGGATGCTGCTTAAATCTGGTGTAGGCAGTCAAGCAGGAGCTATACGTACACATTCACGTTTCCCAGTGGTGAACCAACGTACACCAACGTTCCATCGCATAACTGGCCTCTCTCTTCTCGGAAACGGATGACAGTGCTCGGGACTCTTGCCCTGTAAACGTCCAGTCCCGCAGGACCACCTATGCCACAAGACTACGTTACACAAAGCGTAGCACTTAACCTGCGAGCGGCATTCCAAAGACTCCCGTCCATTATATCGTAGTGGCGTACACCCTTCCAGTAAGAACAACAGCAAGGAAAAAGACAGTCATTGTATGTCTCACCGTATGAATCAGAAAAATCACGACTTTTAAGATTAACGAACCCGATCACTCTAAATAAATTATTACCTCATCTCTATAGCGAACAATGCGTCACGAGTAAATAATCCGAGGGATAAAACGAGCGTTGATAACAATTATTTTCAAACAATCACTCATCACTTTCATTTCTTTTGTTCCCGTTTATTTCGACACGTTTGTTTCCCCTTTATTCTATTCGTATAGTGTACTTTATATCGTCATTCCTGTAATCACTACTTCAACACGTTTCACTCTGTGATTTTAACACGCCAACTCTATCACGTGCAATTTACATAGAATTTTTCATTGAATTATTTTGCCGGGTACGTCAACGACGAGCGATGCTCAGCGCGCGCGGCTGTAAATACGACCCTTTCGGAACGATACGAAACATCCCCGCCGTAAGCCGAACCGGCATCGCACTGAAAACCGGCTGCTGGCTATAATCACAAACCTCAAAGCGGGAACCAGTCCGTATCCTTTGCCTGAGCTCCATCTGTGATCATTATGACTAACCCCACGCACGGTCGATATCGCCTACGCGAATTTCTTCGCCGACCTTTGTCCGCAGTGACCTTAACATTCGAGGGAATATTATCGAATTTCAATATAAAATTATATCCTTGTATTCAACGTATCGGAATATATTCCTTTCTCTTAATTTTCTGTTACGTCGAACTAAAACTTTTGTACTTGTATTTGTATATAATTTATATACGGCCATTTCTTAATATTCTTGTTAGTAATTAGTTTGTAATAAGTAATTATGGAGAAATGCCATTAGCGAATATGTGATGTATATTATACTTTGGACGCGTGTCTTCCTTCTACAAATTCTGCGCCACTGGGTTCTCTCGCGCTTTTTGTTCCCACGAGGTTCGCTGAATGAATTCGGTTTTCGACATTGAGTTTCCAATCGTTATTTTTTACAGTACGTGCTCGCCGCATAAGTCTTTCCCCGTAATACAGTAATAATATTCCTGTTCACATCTCCTCATTGGAGGAGGCAGCCACAAGGAAAGGAAGGAAGGAACATTCCTGTACCGTTCGTTGGTACGTTCTTATTTCTACGAAGTGTTAAGAGCGGCAGAGAACGTGAATTTCAAGAATGAGTATCATTACCTGTATTGCACCTGTTAATATCGCCGTAATCAAGTACTGTAAGTTAAGACAATTTTATTATTTTTCTATAAACATTTTGACGAGTTTTAATATTGGGATTTGAAGATTTTTTTTTACGTGGAAGAGATCTTTGTCCTTGATACAAACAAAATTTACAGTTAAACTACACTACGATGAAACGTCTTCGTATAAATCGAAGTGACATACTTTTGAATTTAACTTATAGATAGAAATACAGAAATTCCGGAATAAAAGTTATAACGATCCGAGGAGAAATTATATTATAAGAAATTTGAATTTTATTTCAGAAATGCATGGTAGATTTATAATGATTCTTTTTATCTACTGATGTTATATTATTATATACGTTTTCTTTTTTTGTATAACTATTCTTTTTCTTTACTCACAGTTTTACCGTTTTATATCGTTTGAGCAGTCATAAGCGGAGATCGAATATTTTGTTATAATGGAATCGCTCATTTGATTTCGTTTGATCCACGTTGCGTTTTTGAATATTAAAGAATTGAATATGATAGAATTTTGACCTTATTCTTAGAGATACCAGTTTTTGTATTTCTTATGTAAAAGTTGAATGGACTAAAAATAGAGAATAAGGAGTTCTTGTATCTGATTTCGCCTAATAGAATAATAATGTGCAAGTTAAAGGTCAAAGGTATTTAAAAACGTTAAGGAATAGTATATTTTAAGAGAAAAATGTCTAACTTTTTTTCTTGTATTTCAGGGGGAAAACGTGATGAGAACTTGATATTGCCAATTAATGATTCAATTAGTGCAACTCTAGATACGGAACAAGTTAGTTCTTGAATTATTGTAAAATATATTCTTCTAATAATTTTTATCTTTATAAACGTTTTCTGTATAGTTATGTGCAAGGACAACTATCATGGCCAGTCAAGAATTTAAGGAAGATCGAATATGGCTCAATGGAAAGTATGTTTGGAAATTCTCTAAGAAATGTAATCCGTTTTATCATGATAAAAACATTGCTTCCTATTAATGGACCATTAGTTTTTCTCGAAGGCCTAAGAGATTCTAGGCTCTGACAGTCAGTATTTCATAAATATTTTAGCATATACATTTTTTTTCAGGGAAGAATCCATAAATAACAAGAGATTACAAAACTGTCTGGTAGAGAGTACGTAATCACGTTAACAAAATAGCATACGTCTACGTAAAACTAATAAATATTCCATTTTATAGTGCGAAAGCGGGCACAAGTCTCAAATGACATGGAACATTGGAAAATTCATATTTGTTCAGAAAATAATTTTCCTACTGCAGCTGGTTTAGCATCCAGTGCTGCAGGCTATGCATGTCTGGTTGCAGCTTTAGCTAAATTGTATAAAGTAGAGGTAATTTCGAATGACAAGATTTTTTAATTATACACTTTCAATTACTTTAAAAAAGAATTCTTAAACAGGGAGACATTAGTACGATAGCTAGATTAGGTTCTGGATCGGCATGTCGTAGTATGATGGGAGGATTTGTAAGGTGGCACATGGGTACCGATCCAAAAGGCAACGATAGTTTAGCTAAACAAATTGTTCCATCTTCGCACTGGCCAGAAATGCGAGTTTTGGTATTAGTTGTAAGTACGTTATTATGTGAAGAGCAATATTTTATACAAATTAAATATTTTTTAATAATAAAATTGTAATTCGTTCATTTATACAGGTAAATGATAGTCGTAAAAAAGTTTCCAGCGCACTTGGAATGAAGAGATCTGTCGAAACCTCGAAACTTCTGAAGTACAGAGCGGAACGTGTGGTACCACAGATAGTAAATGAAATGAACGAAGCAATTCTTGAAAAGAATTTTGAAAAGTTTGCTGAATTAACGATGAAAGATTCAAATCAAATGCATGCAGTATGCCAGGATACATATCCTCCATGTCATTACATGAATAACGTATCCTTCGCTTTAGTGGAATTGGTACATTCGTACAATTCAGCTACAAAAGAGATTAAGGTTTTTTCATATAAATTCTAATACTTTCAATAAAAAAAAGACACTGAATTATCTTTTACAAATATAACTTTTAATTTACAGGTAGCATATACGTGCGATGCTGGTCCAAATGTAACGATATATATATTAGAAAAAGACGTAGCAGAATTTATAAGTGTTCTGGACTTTTTTGTGCCACCTAGCGATGATCAAACTGTTGAATACAGAAAAGGAATTCCAATTCAGCACATTCCTCCTAAGCAGGTATGAAATTATATAACATATACCATTAGGAATGATAATTAACATTACTAATTATTACTTTCGATAGGATCTTATAGAGAAAATGAATCTGGAGAAACAAGTGCCTGGGTTATTGAAGTACATTATTTATACAAGAGTTGGTGACGGACCAAAATATTTTAGTGATCAGAAAGAACATCTTCTCGACACTGTCATGGGGTTACCTATTAAATCATTAGCGGATCATTGACAAATATTATTGTATCCTTCTTACAACCAGGAAAAGTGCATAATAAAATATGATACTTTTTTTAACATCATTATTTTCTGTAATTTTAGTAATAAACGATGAAATCAATAATCGATAAACAAGTGTAAACACGTCTCTGATATTCCCGAATAACCTACGTATATCGAACAATTTCACGGTGCGAATCAAAGGTGACGTTACTCTCGTAAATTCGTGAAGGGTAACGACACGGAACGGTATTGAAATCGATATTTTATTAATTTATAAAAATACTTTAACAATTTCAATTATTTAAATATTGAAATATTAAATAGATAACAGATCAATATGTTTGACAGTTAACTATGATATTTTGGTCAGATTACTTGAACAGTTTTTAAATATCGGCGCATGACTGTTTCCTTTTTTTTTTAATCGTTTTGCTCATTTGGAGTAAGGCCTAGCAACCATTAGCAACGGCAGCTTTCTCTAGACAATACGCGTTACAGTGATTTTAAGAGTTTTGTACAATTAAAAGGAGGATCATGAGTTCCTCGCACCTTGCTGCTGGTAAGTTTTCCACAGAAACATATAATATTCAGAAGCGAAAAGCGAATGGATAATTGATCTTATATTTTTATTAATTTAACTGACTGATATCATATACAAGAATGTGAAGTATATTTTTCAAGTGTTTCTACTCAGAGCATTGTTTTATCGTGAGCTTTCACAATGCTACTTAAAGTAATTATAAATTTTAATTGTACGACTGATATACCATGTTTGAATGATACATGAATAGCTATGCATTTATATTTATCTTGTAATACTGTCTGTTAGCATGAAATAAGTATTTTAATTTATTTTTAAGGTTCCGAGAAGCCACCTACGATCGATGGGCAAGCCCGTTTATACAGTATGAAATTTTGCCCATTTGCTCACAGAATTCGATTACTCTTAGCGGTTAAGAAAATTCCACATGACATAGTGAATATTAATTTGAAGAACAAGCCGGATTGGTATTTCAAGGTAACAGTTCAGTTTATATAATATATTTTGTATTTAAATTATCTAGAGATTAATTTCTATCGGCAGATTCATTCCGAAGGGAAAGTTCCTGCTTTCGTTGATGTCGATGACACAGTGGTAGTTGACTCTATGATAATTGCTAATTATATAGAGGATAAGTATCCCGAGCCACCATTATATCATGAAACGACTAAGTCCCGTGATCTGGAACTCCTTACTAAATATGGAATGGTAAAATTTGTTATATATGATCGATAATGATATTGTTTATAGGATTAAGATCGGATGCATAATGATTCGTCATTTACAGATAATCAGTATCTTTAGTAATTGCATACATGGTAACGATAAAAGACCTCTGGACGAAGTCATATCTGAAATAACAAGTTATTTGGGAGAATTTGAAGATGAATTAGCTACTCGTGGAACAACTTTCTATGGAGGTGCGTAACTGAAGTAACATTTTTTTTTTTTATTCTATATGCTTAGCGTCGCAAACAATAGATATAAGTTGCTGTTCCAATTGCAGGCAACGAGCCAGGTATACTGGATATACTGATGTGGCCGTGGGTTGAGCGTGCAAAGTCTCTACCTCTTATTTACAAAACGTCCTTGAATTTTGAAAAGGAAAAGTTTCCACACATTGTAAGTCGTTTGAGAGAAATACCTTAACAGCAATGGGATCTTTAACTTGCTTAGTGACATTCTGTGAATTTCAGATGAATTGGAAGGATGAGATGAAGAAATTACCCTACATAGAGAAGAACGCTTGCTCGCCTGAAAAATTCGCCAAGTTAATCGAACTGACGAAGGGAGGTGGTGAGGTTGACTTTGATAATATATAAATATTAAAGAAACTCCGAAGCCTTGATGACCCCTTCGCAAGTATATAATACTTGCGCAGCATAATGTTATGGACAAATGCTATCGAGTGCTTCTATGCTTATATCCACATATAATTCCATACCTTTATTATGATATTTATATGAAAATTATTATTATGGGAAAAACCTCTACGGAGCAGCTATAATACTGTTACGTTGTATTGCTAAGTGCCGCGCACTAAAATCCCTTTGAGAATCAGGTAATAATCATTTTGAACACCTATTTTTATAGGTTAAGAAATTTCGTTAAAATGAAAGAAAAAGTAACAGGTTTGCAATATCTACGCTTATCAGTGACATACGTAACTTCCATTTGTAGTTTCTTATGTACAACTGTACTATTATCCATACATACGATATTCCAAAAGCTATTAATTCTTACAGTATCTATTTTCCATAAAATTTTAGAAATATTTATTATTGGCCTGTTATCGATAATGAATACATTTAAATGAGAAATTATGTTGATACAACATACTTCGTCCTCGTTTCCTAATCTCGTAATTTACCAATCCATCTCCAAGGACATTACGGTATACCGTAGTAATGAAATATATTCATACTTCTCACTGATTACCTAATTCCCCTATTTAATTTACGATTTGCGTAAGCGTGTAGAAATTTTTGAAAAAGATATCAAAGTATGGTTTGCGGTAATAGACAAGGTCGTTAATATTCAAGGTTATTTAGATTATAAAAAGTATCGTTAAAAGTGAAAAATGTATGAATAAATCTATCGCGTAAGATCTATGAAATTGTTTACTGATTCTTTTGAATTGAATAACCTTGTATATTATACATTGTACATATATATATATATATATATATATATATATACATATATTAATTACAACATAGACATTGTCTTGCGTTTGATTTCCAGCAGCTGAATTAATTAATGAATTTCAAGCGCTACAGTTACTGTCATAATTACGCGATTAATCAATAATTCTAATCGTTATCTTATGCAACAGCACCTGTTGTCCGCCTTCGATCTATCTTTATCCTATTCAAAGTAAATAAGTCGACAAGCAATCTCAGTTAGATTTCTCGTTAGCACTTCAGTGTTCAATATATAATACATGTCACTAATTAGAAAAATTCCAATGTTTCTTCACCAATTACGTAGCACTTGTTGATTCTGCTTGACTTCCAGCTGATGCAAATGTCACCGACTGACCTGAGGTCGTTGGCAATTGTTGTTGGTTTTGTTGCTGTGAGTGATCTCGATTAACCGGACACGGTAACGTTTGCGTCACTGTTGTCTTTCCTCAGGAGGAATTAATCTCTTCTATGTTCAAATGCGCAATGAAACGTAGACGCATCTGCAACGCTGGCCTAAGTCTTCTGATGATGCATTCTACATCAGTCTTCATCATGTCACCCACGAACATGTATTTTATATGATAACTGCAAAGGGAATAGTTAAGGAAAATGAAGAAATTTACTGTAAGACAATGAATCTGATTCGAAGTTTGAACCGATCTAAATGTTTGAATCTGATTATAGCAAAAGAAAAAGGATACAGTAGATCACATATTGGATCCATGTATTTTAAGTGAGACTGTGTTCGATCCACTTGTTCCAGCATCTCATACAAACTGACAGCCAGTTCGACAACACATCTTGGCCTTTCTGCATTGAATCTTGCTAAAGTTGGTCCAATCAAATGACAAGCAAATATCAATTGCTCCTCGCTGGTAACGACAGGCTGTAGTTTCTCCTTGATGAATCTATTGGCAGATTTAATTAAAAAAACAAACAAAAGATTAATTGTATCTTAGAATTATTATTTATGTTTTACTTACTGTGGCATTGTCGTGATTTGTCCGACTCCAGCATGATGCCAAATGGAATGAGCCAACGCCAGCATATAACTGTATCTATTTTCTAAGAGACTGTTATGCGTTATGCTAAAATTGAACATCTGGAATGGTGTTAAATTGTTGTATTGCCAGTTTGCTAATCCAGGACTATTTATTGTCTCCACGAGTCGATCGTGAAGTGCTGACCAATAGCATTCAGGTAATGCAGCCAATAGTAGACCCACGCAATTGATCCAGAGATGAATTTCTTTAGACGGCACGACGGTGTACCTAAAAATCAAATATGTACCTCTTGGCAATTCATACGTAATACAGTACTTAGAAAGTTTACCCTTTGGCAACAACGTCCAGCAAAGAATTGGCTACCAGATTCGGTGCAACTGGTACAGCCATTAGTTCAACGCAGGTAACGTAGAGTGCATGAGCAGCTGGATTAGGAAATTCATTGAATCTCCAATCGGTGGCTGGGAAGTGTGCTGTTCCTGACATTGCTACAATAATTTAGTTATTTAATAAAGTGTCTTATTTAATATTATTTTATTAGATCAATGCCGAAAACTTACTTTCTACGATTCGTTGCACCAGCCTAACGTAATAGTCTAATTCAGGTACCCACGTAACACTGTCATCCGTAGAGCGAGCCATATACATTTGATAAGCCTCCGATAATGCCCAACCTGGTGCACGAATTTCTCGTAAGGATCCCAAGACAGCGGATACTAGGCGACGCTTCAATGGCGGCCTATCTCGCAATTTTCTTTCATAATAATGTAACGTGTTGTACAGATACGTTACGGGTCGATCTGGAATTATATAAAGATGGAATTAGTCTGTTACGATTATTTAGAATTTTTTTTATACTAACCGTGAAACTTGTAAAGGCATCCTAAGTGCTCCAACAGTATTTCCAAGCTCTTGGATACCGGTGGTATCTCCAGGTATCTGTGTACCACGATGTCGAATACGGGTAAAAATCTTAAGCATACATTTCCAAAGTATACTGGTAGACTTTGATATTGACTCGGACCACCACTGGTTTGCTCCATGATACCTTCCGGTGCAAATTTCTCGGGAAACTTTCTATGGAAAGCCAGATGCTTCTCGTGCCAGTTCGATTGCTTCCAATGCTCTGGCGAATTCTCTTTAACGAATTCCTGCACTCTGTTTCGAAATTCTGGTGCTTTCAGTAGGAGTAATTGAATAATAAAAAAGCAGACTTGAGCCTCACTGCCTTCCTGCGTTCTTAGTGCCTATGCCAATCGTATTATGTTTTATATGCTGATTTATAATTTAAGATATAAAAAATACTTACTAAACACAGAACCAGCCTATCTATCGTCACTATATTGTATTTCCAGATCATATCGTTAATAGTATCTACACACTTGTTCACGTGCTGTCCACCAACGCTATTGGCAAACTCAAACACTAGGTAATCACAGAACTTTCGAAGATGCGCTGATAAAGCTCTTGCTCCTATCCTTTCTAAGATTCTGCAAATGATAACGTTGTATTTTACTTCAAAATTGTATCTATCAGTTCTGTTACAAGATAGACGCGGTACTAGGATCTCTTACTTGTAAGCAATTGGACTAATTCGATCAGTCTCAAGAATCATTTTCCATAATAGACATAAAAATAATGGAGGCGTGCCAGGCACAGAAAAATGAGCTATTATATCATTTTCATTACTCATCGATGCCCAGTTTCTATATTCCTCTTCGACTGCTTTCTGATGGGATACGAAGAACATTTAATTTATTAAATGTACCATCGAAGGGCTTTTAATACTATACTACGCTGTGATAGAACAGTACCTTTATTTGCTGTTTGTTTTCCTTAGCGACACTATTCTGTTGGAAAAATTCACTGAGCACTGGTGGAAAACATTGCAGTGTATGCATGGCCCAAGAATGGGGTGTGTTTTGCATTATAGTGTTTAACAATTCTTTACACCACGTACCACTCAGAGTATCAGCACCGGTTCCTAATTAACAATTATATAATGTGTATAAGAATCATAATATAATCTAGATGCAAGACTATCATTACCTGTCACATGCATTGAACGTGCAAGAGTCAGAACCAATGCTCTGTTCAGTTCTTCGGATTCTGAGGACACAAGTGTTTTCGGTTCTGATAAAAATCTTGACAATTGCGGCTGTACCTCGGCAGATCCCAAGCCAGTAATTAACCGAAGGGCAGTACTTTCAACGCTGAAAATCATTAGTCATTAAGAGACGCGTGTTTAATATGTATTTTCAAAGAAACATACCATAAGTGCAGCTGAGTCTGATTAGTTTGTGGTACAGCAGCAAGACTGTGAAGATGTGACAACAGTTGGACTCTGTAATGCGGCTGTATGTGATGCATTCTATAGCTAAACATTTCCAATAGAGTGTACAGTGTTCCCCATGCATGGGATTTAAATACAGTTGGTAACAATTGACCTGAAAAAGATTTTTAAAAAATCATTTTCGATATGATTAACAGGGTTCAATTATGTGTATGAAATAACTTTGGCCTACGAACTTATGAAGCCTTTGATTCCAAGACTCTCGATTTCCGTATAGACCAACAGTCTGCTGTATGTTTCTACAAGAGCTGGTGCCAAAGCCATGTTACTTTTGGATTGAGCTAATTTGATTACGTGTGTCACGATACTGTGTATCAAACTCATTTTAGAGTGAACCGTTAAAGAGTCTAGGATTGACATAGACAATGGAGTCGTGGGTCCATTTGCAAGTGCTGCATTGTTCTGCAAAGGTTGCAGCGGTTGTTGCTGTTGACTCTGATAATTAAAATAAAAGATTAAACCTATTTTTTTAATATGTTTAAGTGACATTTATATTACTTTTTGTGTTCCTAATATAGTGTCAACGAGTGCACTCATGGGTCTTGAGAAGTACTCTTGATTTGTCGAGTAGGCATTGCATAGAAGGGCAATTCTGTAGTCCGATCCCATGCATAATGATGTGTTTGGCATGACAAGATGCTGAAGGAATCTTGAGATAAAAGAATTAACGTATTAGTACTCTTTAATGTTTTCTTTATGATTATAATCGTTATTTTGAAATATAGAGCTTACTCGTGATGAACTTTAAGTGTATGTGGAATAGGTCTGTGAATGTTAACATGCTCGGATTGGGCTTTTTTCAGTAAATGAATCCAGATACATGTGATAGCCATTTGGTGAGTGCACAGAGCTTGGCTAAAATCAGGCACTGGTAGAGGCTCTTTTTCGGGGTAGAGAAGATCGTATAACTTAAGTACTGGCAAGAAATTGGAAAGCTGCAAAGATATAATTATTAGTACAATTAAATATTTAAATGTTTGAAAGTAAAGGAGAATTAATTAGCACACTTACTGGATTTCGCTGTATACTTCCGGAAATAAATTGCAATAAAACCCACATCAGATGATCACGTCCCTTTCGCAATTCTCGACCTGCTAGCTGTATTCGTTAGTAACGATTGATTAACTTTAATCGTCACGCTTATTAAAATGGACTTTTATATAATTGAAATTCAACTTACTTTGTCGTGTATTGCCATTACAATGTTTGGGAAACAAGCGAATTGAAAAAGTACGAAATATATGAGTTGCGACGATAGATGCAACCAGACCCAATGATTCGCAACGGTACTATCAGTGCCTTCCGCAGGTGGAGGATCATTTTCCGACCTCTCCATCGCCAAAATGACAAGCTCCACTAGCTGTTCCTCCAGAGCAATACAGCGTTGCTTGTGCTATAGTAATTATATAATGGTTGGATGGGTATATGATATTGTAATAAGGGCATTAACTTTGTTTTATAGACTACATACTTGTTTCTGTAGACCAAGCATAGAGCAAACCATGTCTCTGCTGTACGGTTGCTCCAAGACATATCTGAGTAACTCTGTTTGGGGTTTAAGCAAATCTTGGTCGTAGGGCAGATTTCCTTTAAGAGAAAATTTGAGAGTGGTAGGATCCAATAACCATGGATTGATCAAATGATCAGCGTATCCAGTATGTTCGACGACTGGCAGCATCTTCGAGTGTCCAACTATGGATACCATCTGTGCAGTTGCTCGAAAACTCTCAACAAAACTGGATAATAATTTGGCCAACTTCTATAACAAATTTCATAATACTAACTTAGCGAAGTTTAGAGGTATTTTTTTTAGTTCGATATAGCAAACACGATGATTAATCTGTTGCGTGTATTACAACTTACCCAATGGGGCCAATTTTTATTGTCGGGGTAAGCCTTTTGTATTTCATTGACTATAAAATAACCAGGCAACAGACAAGCGTTTCTGTCGAAGATGTATTCAATCACATTTTCAAGCGCTTTCAATTGTGGTTGGACTGACGCGTTTAATCTTGCTGGAATAGTTTGAGCTTTCTCTCTACATCCCTATAAAAATATATAACTATGAATATGTTTTACTTTTTTTTTTATGTTTCCCACACTGAATATATTCTTTACCTTCATAATCTCTCTGACGCCTTTGTAATCGACTCCGCCAATGATATGTCTTATGAGAGTAAAAGATTCGACCCAAAAATCTTCCAGCTGATATTGAAGTTTGTCACAGCTTAAAATACATTCGCAAACCAGTCTAAAGAATATATAAAGTTAAAAATAGAATATCCATATTACCGAACATCAAGGATATTTAGGTTACAAACCTGGCTGGTAAAACATTACTGCTAACTAAATTTTCAAGCAGAGACAATAACAATTGTAATCTACTATGATTTGTCATAGCAGCTGCCATTGAAAGAAATTGACGAACAGCAGTCTCCTGCTGTTCTGGTGTTAATCCAGCCATTGCAGAAGATAATTCTGATTGCCATGTTGTGATTTTTTCACTTTCACTGTCTGGATGATGAACAAGTACACAACTAAACGCTTCTTCGATAGCCTCCACTTTCTAACGAGAAGCAAAATACATTGATATAGAAAAATACATTTCCTTCGTAAAATTCTAACAGTACCGTACAACCAACACTAATTATTTTACACAATCAATTTCCTGATACAAATTACAATTAATTTATAGTTCTTGCAATTATTTACAGTAATCTGAACAAAGTATATATTTATTTATGTATACGTACCAGTATGTCATTAACAATATTTGCGATTTGCGTTTCACTACTCATTTCTCTGAATTAATAAATAATCTTCTCAATATATTATCATCAATGCTTTAAAGCACTGAGAGTAGAAAATATAGAAAATTCTTGCAAATACTACAGCATCGTTGAAATATCCGGCTTAACTCAACCTATACGTACACATTAAGTTGTAAACACAAACTTATGCCGAATATTACTGAAGAAATCTCAGTTCACTCATAACCATAGACTACAGAAATAATATAAAAGCATTTACACTTATTCCTCAAGACTTTACTCTACTTTACCTAATTCGTAGCTGATATACCTAATTCCGTTATACGTAACAAGATGGCAGAATGGAGTAACCGACTCGAAGCCGAAGAAATTAGAAGAACCAGCGCGAAAATTAGTGCTAATTCTTTAAAATACGATCAGTGTAAACAAAGCAGTTATAGTATCTTAAACGTTAATTTATTTGCGTAATTTTTAAAAGATTATCAATATCCCTATCGCGTTCCAGTATTATTAAAAATAGCATTAAACCACAACCGCGTAGCATATTCCGTAATTTAATATAACCTCAATCTTAACAAACTCACACATTTACAATGGAAAATCAACTAAAAACAACTTTGTTATGCGGACCATTGGAGCTCTGCAAATCATTCGTATTTGAGGTATGTTTTTATTTAAAAAAATACAACTAAAATCTTTTCTCCCAACAATGTACCGCGAAAATTTAAACAGCGCCATCTTCTTCATTTTCTCGGGGCAATACTTTTCAATTCCAAGAGCTGCCGATTTTTCTTTGCAGGCTGCAATGCATTGGGCCGAAGAAGGCCGTCGTGTAATATATATTACGCCTACGCCATTGGAATCACTGCCATCGACCTATCACGATAGAAATCCTCCAACAGCCGCAGCTTTCAAATTGATAAGATTCATGTAAGCCGTACCTTCTTGCCTTATTGTAATTCCACACTGCTTATTAAGATAAAAAACCAATAAATACCGGTGACAGTATATCAAGACTTATATAAATATATATCATGTACATAATTGTATGTTATCCAATTCTGAGGAAGCAAAAACTTAATTTAAAAATCTTTCACTAAGTAAGAAAAGCATTGTACGACAAATTTCAGCAAATATTTATCAAGTAGAGTTTATTCAAATTGTTTCATAATATATGACAACGAACAGGTACCGTATGAAATGGAAAAAAAATTGAATTTTTCAAAAATAGAAATGACTAACTGCCGTTATCCTCGTGAGATCTTTCAAATCCATCTCGTCGCTCATATAAATTCAACAAGATTTCATATCGTATTAGAACGTCGTGAAGTAAGGAACGATTCGCATATAAATATCGATATTGAGAATCATTTTAATTTATTACGTGCGTCGAACGAGCGGGGTAAATAAACTATTGCAGCAACGCTTATGGAATGTCGGTTTGCGGTGGTTTATTTACTTGAAGCACGGCTGAACTTCGGCGCGTGGTATCGCTAACGGCGGTTCCTGGATAAAGAAAAGAAATGGTGAATATCCTCGTAAATCTTCGCCATTCAATTCTCCCATTATTCGCAACATAATTTACCCATAACAAAGCCAATCATAAAGAGCATCATAACGTTCGGCCTTAGGGTCATTTTCAATAATCTTCCAAAAAACTCCCCTTCTCCCCGATACAAATTTGCAAATAATACTTGCAATATTTTACCCCGTTATACCTTCCTTCGACTTTATTATTTCCAACAAGCGTACCAAGCCTTTTCACAATTTCTATTTTAACCCCGTAAAGTCGCGCTAGACATTTCGCTGTTGCTGTATACTCGCAAACAAAAGAATTAGGAAACAATGGCGACCAGCTATCCTTCAGGATCTCTCCGCCTTTCTTGCGACGCTTGCACTGCACGTGTGGCTAGCTCGCTCGATAGCGTAAGTGAAAGACGAAGAAGAGTAACAGGTCGAGAGGGGAAAAAAAAGAGAAAAAAATAAAGACCCTCGTACCATTTTTCTCGAGGATACAATTTCACTGAGATACCGCCGGCTTTCGACGAAGGGTTACGTATGCCGTTTCCGTCGAAGCTCATCTTGGTCTTCCATTTACAAAAAGACACTTCTCACTATTAATATGATTTCCAGGTATTTGTCGAACTACGCGAATCTCGTGGAACAGCTTGCTGAACTTCATACCTTTACCAGCTTGCCATCTGTACTACTGATAGACAACCTGGATCACTACGTCGAAGACGACTCGATACGAGAACAGAAAGATTTTCACGCAGCAAGAACCTGCGCCTTCATTTTGGATTGTATGAACGCCTGTTGGCGAATACTCAAAACAGAAGTTCACGTATGTGCCTCCATCTTTGTGACCACCGAGAGATCGGCCGTTTATCGGATTTACTTTGATAATATATGGCAACTAGCGAGGTGCGACGAAGACAAGAGTATTATGGTAAAGAAAGCTGAAGGAGGACGCGAAACAAGAAGTCAAACCTACAAGTATTGCAAATTCGAGGACGGAACGATTATATTGAAAGAAATATTGGGCAAGAAGACGAACGATTAAATGGCGTGACACTTGTCCGATGGATGGGCATATTTTCAAATGGAATGTCACAGTCACGTAAAAGGCAAGGCTTGTCGAATGTCAGAATTGAAGGGACGATACTTAATGGTAAATTGCCGTTGTATATATTACAGTAAATTTCGTTGAATCTGAAGATAAATCTCAGTATCATATATTAGTCTGTTACGCGTAGCCATTGAGACTTCCACAAACATCCCATGGTATCTTATGGACGTAGATCCATTTTTATACCTTTAACGACTTTTCTCAATTATCTATGTGTCACTCTAAGTATTTCTCTGTCAATTTACATATCATTAAGGAGGACAGTATAGCCTTAAGAAACGCAAAGCTGAATTGCATACGATACGTTAATTCACAGATGTTACCGACTTGGTGAATAGAAAAATAAAACCATACTCCAGATTACGTATTTCTTCGGTTATTTTTATTTCCTTGGGCTATTAGCGCAACTAGAATAGCAGTAGTGTAATTGACGCGAACGAGAGTAAACTTTCAATAACAACTGCACCAGGTGCGTCATAGAGCGGAAACAGGTTAGCCGAGTCCTCCCTTATATATGTATTGTACGATTCTGTACTGTATTTTGTATAATATATAGTGCGTACTTAAATATAGTAAAAAAATGTTCTACGAATATATATATACACAATGTATGTATCTTCAACGAGGACCGAGAAAATAGAAGAACCGTTAGAGGATCGGTCTTCAGTTTAGGGTCCCTTAAATTTTATGCATCCTATTATCCCACTGACTATTTGCAAGTCATAATACCTAAGGGCACTAGAACCCAAGTGTATACGAATAGGAGAATACAGGCTGACCGTTTTAGAATGTTTTAGAAATCCAAAAATCTTTCATCCTTCCTTACTCGGTCCTTCAGAATTGAGTAAACAGTCATAAACCATTCGATATTACATACGATAGGAATTAATGCTCTCCTACATGGTATTTTACAGCTGTCTGACATTAATACTGTTTTTTTTGTTCCTAGTAATTTTTAAAAAATATTACTCCTGTATCCAACGATAATCCATACTCATAGTGTGATGATAGAATAATCGTATCTATGGATAATAAAAAAATATTTCATAATTAAGGGATGTTAGAATTAGAGTGTATAATGCAGATTAGCTTTTATCAGCGACATCTTGCGTGCTTTCTATAAATTATAGTTTCACACCGATACGCGTTCCTACGACTCCTCCAGGTGGCTGCCGACGCGTAAGAGACGTCGGCTTTTATGTATACGTTCTGTAAAGCAGTAGGACGCAAGTGAATGTGCAGAATAGAGAGTCAAGTGCATAGGAGTTTAGATCGTGGCGTCCTATTGTCTGGCTCTCTCGACCGGTGGGGAAGGCCCGCTCGACATGTCGGGAAGCCCCCTCATCGACCGGGTGCTTGTTCCAGTCGTAGTCAACCAATTTGACCTGAGCATCCATTAAGTTTCTAAGACCTACTTGTAAGCATTGTAAAAGAAGCTTAAAAACAAATTTAAATGCAAGGTCAAGTAGATTTGAAAAAAATAGGTTAGGTGTGTTTAGATAACTGTTACTAAGCAATAGTTATTTTTCATACGTGCAATAGTAAGCAGTATAGAAGGTAATTCGAATGGAATGATTGTCAATGTTTTAAATAAGCGGAATAACGTTTTATATAATTGTATTTATTGGTAAATCAGCACTATTTCTCAGCGTTCTAAATTCTTACAAAATGAAAAGTGTTATCAAAGCCAAGGAAGAGAAGTAACTATATTTTATATCGTCCAATCACATGTTTTTCAAAGTGATTCAATTCGTTCGTTCCGTCGTTCCGAAACCAGTGGAACAAAAGTAAACTACCACTGAGCCTCGAGGGAGTGAGAGACCCCCGCATACCTGAGTGAACAGGTGTGCCAGCCTGGACGATGGCTGAACTGCTGTCCAGCCGGCGGCTTGGCCAACGAGCAGCCTGTTAAGTCCCTTCGTGCAGAGAACAGGGACGCATCCAACGTTCTCGAGGAGCTCCCTTTCGCCATGCTCGGTGATCCTGCGAATACGAAGATACCAAAGTATAGAATTAGGACGAGAAACTTAGCCCGCCAGTAATAACAGAGCAGTTAAATTTAGGGCGTTCTCGCAAAGTGGATCGAAAGACAATGATTAGTTAAGATTTTGATAATTCCATAAAAACTTAATGGATTCGACTAGACACGATATTATCGATCTATGAGAATAATACTACGATCACTGTTGTATTTATAGGTTTAAGGATATCATAGGTTATCTTCTACAATGACCGTGTAGAACGAATAATGAAATAATTTTGGACTCGATACATCCCTAGGGTGATTGGTAATTCTATGTAGGCAGCTAACGTGTACTATAGAGATCGTGTGGTACGCCTACGGCTGCCGAACCAGGCACTAGGAGGGATAGGTCTGGGAGTGAGATGAGGAGTAAGATAATATTCGGAAATTGTTAAATGGAGCGGAAGTGTATTGGACGATTGACCAAAAGTCATTGGCGAGATAGGTTTTACGTAAATGATGACGCTGAAGATGACGGAGCCGCTGTACGTCCCATGTTGGGAGGAATAAATCAGTACACCGATTGAAATTTAATGAGGACCAAAGATGCTCACAGGTGCGTCCAGACTGGAAACACGCGTTCGTTTCTAACACGAGCCGAATGGATAACCCCCGGCTTGCATTAAAAGCTACATTCCAATGCCTATAACCAGTTCTGAATCAGTTTCGAATTCCCAGTGACTCATGGATCTCAGCTCGTTTAACCCTTTCGTAGTTTATATCGAGATCCGTTTGTTACCGTTAAACGAGCATCGAATCAAAACAGCATTGTTAATAGAAGACTTTAAGATGGACAACTATGACGCCTTTGCGTCTGTGTACTTTCTTTTGCAATTATTATCATGTCTGGTACGAACTGGATCGAACGGTTCATTGACAGCAGTTACGAAGAAATTGGTTCTGTTAGAATATTTAAAGCGACCTCGTAATTTTCCAGTGCTTACAAATGATACTAGGAATACATGAAAAACGAAGGAGCCTCTTGGAAATTGATGATTCTGGAATAAAACATAGTGAATAATTTCTAAGAAACGTAAGCGCGTTCGTCCACCTCATCCGACATAATAATCAATAGTAAATGGGGTGAAAAGTTTCCAGGAAAATTTTTCCACAAAAACACGTAACAAAACCGACGCAATAGAAGAAACCACCTGTTAACTATGACAACATCCAATCGCCATGATCTCCACGAAGAATCGACTCCACGTGGTGCTCTATTCTCAGCGGTTTTCCAATGAGTCTTTCCCGGGACAAACTCTCCTGTGAGAAAAGCCGGCAAAGTATCCGGGTTATCGCTAATGAATCTCAAACCAGGTAAGGGAAGCCAGGCTAGATATATCTCGTTTCGATGTGACAGAGCCAAAGTCTCCCACAGGGCGGACCGTGTTCGTGGGACCCCTGGAACCGATCGACCGATCTCTAATCACCAGTCCGAAGGAATCCAAGAAGAAGAGCCGACGAAATCGAGCGAGGGAGGTGAACAAGAAGGAGGTGCTGATGATGGTGGTGGTAATGGTGGCGGTTTGAGAAGCAGAAGAAGACCTAAAAGGAGGCTGTATTGGTGCTAGAGGAGAAGCAGAGGAAGAAGAAGGAGTATCGATGCCGGCGGAAGAAGGAGATGGAGAATGAGGCGTCCAGGGCAATGGTACAGCAGCGGTACGACGTTGCGATGGTATGCTGTGCTCCGCACAGACATGGAGCGAGTCAGCCTGCGCTGACTTCTCCTCTGATAGCGTATAAGCCGGAGTCGGAGAAGCGTTGGACAGAGACCTGCCGTGGGACAGGCTCGAACAGCAAGTGGCAAGTGCCAGTTGCTCAGCAGCACTTGTCCTGGCCGGACACAGACCGGGACCACGAGATTCGCAAGAGTCAAGACCACCCGTAGAAGATCTGTTGAAGCACCAGCATCGTCTCTTCCTTTAATCCTTTCGATTGATCTTCTTCATCCTTCAAAGCTTCCTGATACCGCCTTTTCGTTATTCCTATCCTCTCGAGGACCAGGTCTGACCTGTCACCTATCGATAGTCCGGACTGTCGTACGTCGCGACGGTCAAATGTCAGACGATGCCATGTGCGCCGAAGACGGTGTCAACGAGTGAGTGAGTTGGCGGCTGAAGTGTTAGCTACACCCTGACGCCGCCTCGGACACCTTCGCCAAGATCAAGTGAAGTGACTTATTACACATCGACTCCACGATGATCTATTTACGCGCTTTCTGCACTCTGGTCTTCCTTAATATCATCGCCGCTGCGACTTCACCGCCTTCGGCCAAGGTAGGCTTTTACTACCTACGAAGAGGTTGCCCTCGTCGCTTTCTTTTTCTCTTTGCTAATAATTCAGATAGATATAACCATTAGGCTAAATCCCAATCTATGTATAAGTCAGGTGTTACTTGTTACTTCAATATCAAAAGGTTATTAGCGTTATATACTCAAGGTTTTAAATGACTCAAGAACAAGCTTGTTCCGAAGTATCAATTATGTATGATTTTATTATATTAAAGAAAAAAGATAAAAAATCCTGTATATTTTACCCATAAGGGTTGTACAGTTCAAGCGATTTAAATAATCAGCCAAGAACAGAATAGACGGACACAAATGCACGTGATAGCTAAAGTCGCATCCAGTTCACGTATAACGATCATTCCTTTCTCAAGATTAATTGCCAAACAGATTACACTGAATACAAGACTTCCATGTCTCGCTTGGTGTCTCGACAAATGTATTCGTGACCAATTAGAAAAATTCTGACAGCCGATAACACGATAATATCACGGCGTGCATATGATTCACCAAGAATATATTCTCTCGAGGGAATCTCATCCGTTTACACTGGAGTGTAGGTCTATAGAAAGCCTTTTGAAAATTCAACCAATCGACTTACCTCTAACTTCTACAAGTAAAAGTCCAGTCAGACTACCGTGCGTTATTTGCTAATTTAACAAATTGGATTATACGTACGATCAGCTCCTCAATTTTGGCAGTTAAACCTGGTAGTCAGGACGATCTATTATTATGCCCGGTACCCATGTATTACGTGCGAAACTTTGATGCCAGGAAAAACCGCCGGCGGTTGGTCGAACGCGAGCAAAAGAAGACTTTTACAAAAACCCATAATTATTTTGCTTGTTAATAACCATGTTCCACGAGTCAAAGGGACGAACGAGTATCGAAGAATAGCCATTAGAGAGTGCGATAAATCAAGAGGAACGAAAGCTTGCTAATTGGTTATGTTTAATATCAACTTCGTCTCTGTCGATGGGACTGATTCCTATTAGAAACTGTTACAAGCCGTAGATCTTTTAAAGACAGAGATTTTCAACAGTTACAATTCCAATGACAAGCAGATGGCCATCCTTATGCCAGAAGGTAATTCGTTATACAATTTGCAATATTTCATTGAGAAACATAAACAACCAGGAGTCAAGTCTGATACCAATTGGCCATTCTTAGTCTTCCCGGTTCTTTGGACCCACCACCTGGTACTTCATCCTTGAAATTGTCTGCAGCGTACTTACCATGAAAATGTCAAATAAACACAACGAGAATTTTCACACGAGCCAGAGATTTATTTACTCTGTCAATCAAGGTGTTTGGCCAACCCTGGATGTAGCAGGCAATGGCTCTTTCAACTGCTGCGCATACACGACACACAGTAGAGGATGAATGACCGTGACTTTATTAAGTAGAATTACACAGGTGCCTAGGGTTTTCAAAGGAGAGACCCGACAAGTGGCAATAGTAAAATGACGCTACCGTGAGGATAGTCAGACGAGGACAGTTAGATCCTTGCGAGATAGGAGTGCGAGCGAGGCGAAAAGTCGTCGCGCGGATTAAAGGCGAAAGAATCGAGCACGATGAAACGCGACGACAAATAACTCTAAAGCCCACGGTTGTTAAGAGGATATAGTGCGACGTACATTGTGTACAGGGCATAATAAAACTCACTACAATAAACTGTCAAAGTTTCGTAAATATACGTAATATGGAAAATACATGCTTCGCTACGTGACTCAAAATACGTATAGATATATGCACGAGAGGAATCCGCTTGGAAATTTTACAGCTTACGTTGTGCGAGTAAAAAAAAAATGATTTAATCAAGTAAAAAGAAAAAAAAGAGTACGCACAAGTACCGGTAGAAATCCACTGTATTTGGTTGGCTCGATGTCTGACTTACGTAGGCACAGTCGCACTTTTAAAATTCGCCCATGGAATTCACGTGGGCACGCTTCACCTCTGATTTTTTCAGTACCTTCGAATGTTCGCTGCCACGAACCGGACTGCAAGACCGAAACACATACTTTTTCTTTCCGTGCTCGATTCTCTTTTTACTGTTCATTATCTTAGTCTCTCAGTCCGCTTCTCTCTACCCAGTAAGTATGCAGGTCGAGAGTTTGAGATTTTTTTAAAAAGTCAAACGACCGTCCGTAAAACCCATGCGTGGAATCACCTCGCGTAGTCAAGAGGCTCTTACCAAACTACTACTTAAATATTTGACTGGATATGCCTGCATTTGCGATCAACATGGCAGAAGGTCATTCAAGGAATCTTAAGCGTATATACGCTCTAGCCTATCTGCGAATCTTGGTAAATATAAACGATATACTCGAGGCGTTTAACTTCCGAGATAAAAGTGAGATACATCTCGCAGCCATCCCGGTGCTAAAGGTATCTTCGTATCGACATTAATAATCGAATCTGCATTGAGGATCGGAATTTTCTACCTAATATCAGAGCTAAGAACGAGTCGCGAATGAGGTTGCACAAAATTATTGATCTTAAAATCGAGTCGCCAGTCACCTGTCAACATGCCTACGAGGCAAACGAGAATTCTTACGCGTCACTTTTTGTACTAAGAAAAGCAGCATACACGAGCTCTACTTCGATTAGCCAACCCTTATGGTAAAAAATATACAGTCATATATTTATATAGATAACTTATTAATCGTTCTTTGAATCTTTTATCGCGTCTACTATCTGCATCAAGATCTAACCAAGCCACATACACAAAGTTCCAAATATTAAGGAAGTCATTTTCAGCATTGACGCTTCTTAATGACTCGCCTGGCAAAGTAGATAATAACTAATAGAGATCAGTGACTATATAGCCGGCGAACTCTGTTACCAAGAATGTGTCTAAGAAACCTGTTTTGGGGAGAGTATATCTATAGGTCGTTGTTGCCCGTACAGACATAAGTCTGGATTGCGACACGGTCTCGCAGATATAGGGACACTCGTCTCTTTTACGTATAGGTTAGGTGCGCTTGGTCAATTTCCAAAACGAGGGAAAAACCAAAGGAATACAATGGAAAATGAAAGGAAACCATATTTACACGTACCGAACGAAGAGAAAATAATACTTACAGTGCTTTATGTCGGAATAACAAAGCGTTTTGGGCCTTTGTGCACCTGACGTTTTCCTAGATACGTAAGGCAATCTTGTATGGCTGAAAGGAATAGACACGTAGCAGGAAAATTTTTCTAGAAACAGGTGCAGGTCATCGAATGGCTGACACTTATTTGTATACATTTACATTTGCATGCTGTTAAGACAAGAATACATATATATATATAATAACACGCTGCCGGTTTGCGCTGGTTTGCTGGAAGGAGTTGAATATGTTCCCGGCATTCTTCAAATTTATTATGCGACTGCTTGGAAATCGTATATCCGATTGCATATTCCAAACTCGTTCTGTCTCGCACCAAATCGTGATACCCATTTCTTATAGATTTCTACCGTATTCGCTATCGGTTCCAGAAATAGCATTGTCACTCATTGAAGTTTCACGGCACCAATTAAATGGCTCATTATCTACGGTTGTTGATCGTTACAAATTACGAGAAACATTTTTATTTCCATTCCAATCGGTTATCGATATTTTTTTAGTGCACTCTGGGTAATGCTCTCTGTATATATATATATACACAGAGAGCATTATGCTCACTCTATATAATGGTACTCTGTGAACGTTACTTAAATACGTGTCAAACATTTAGAGCGAGTTAATGATCTTGAGAGGGAATGGCTAATATTAATGTATGCAATTGCAGCGGTACACGCATCATCAATCTTGGCGCTCTTTACTTAATATGTAGATTTATAGTGTTACAAGATATCGTGAGTGCACGCACGCAAGCGATCGACAGTCTTCGTAGTAGACGACGCGCTCGTAAGAGACATAACCTTTATCGCGTAACCGGTGTATCATATATAATCGTCGATTTCCAGACAATCGACAGTACATAAAATATGTATTAATATTCGCGACTACCGTCTGTCGTGAATATAATTTGAC
This sequence comes from Hartigia nigra, assembly GCA_031001745.1. Classification (NCBI taxonomy): domain Eukaryota; kingdom Metazoa; phylum Arthropoda; class Insecta; order Hymenoptera; family Cephidae; genus Hartigia; species Hartigia nigra. The sequence continues at coordinate 71,227 of JARPRG010000675.1, read as the reverse complement.
GCAATTAATATTAAACCGGCGATATATCGCCGGCGATTAAAGTCCTTGCGTGGCGCGCGTATTTCCATTTAAAGTGGCAGCGATCGCTGTGTACGACAGGCTATTGATAATCACATCAATTATGAATAATGATATAATAATCTTATAATATTCCGATAGAGTCTTGTCTTCATGGGTTAATCGCTTTAGAATGTTCGAGCGTAGGTAACGTGGAGAGTCGCGTGTACCGTGAATCTCAAGTATTCGAATGGGTTGGTAACACGGGTAATAAAAGCCAGAGAAATGAAAATGAGCTTACACGCGTCTGCGTTCTCAATTAACTACCGTGTATTCAAGATATACATCGTTGTCACAGTGGACAATGTATAAAAACGTAAAATATAAAAAGACTTACCTCTGTTACTACACGACTTTAAACTCTTGTACGTGTTTGGCCATGCAGCTTAATTCCTGTGACGCATTGAGATCTCACGGTTGAAGAGCCGCTTGAAGACTTCTGAGAAGGATGCGGCCAACAAGGAAACTTTGTCATCGTCATCGTTATCTGACACGAAGGAATTTCGTGAAGGAGAGACCAGCTAGTACCCCAATAGTCGAGCGTGTCCTGACTGGTCTTGACGCGTTTAAAGAACGAAGCTCGCACCTATAGCTCGGCCGCCATTGTTGCCCAGTTGTATTACGAATCGTCGTTCTTCCGGGACTTTGAGAAAATCCTGCATTCCTAATGAGGGTGGGTCACGCACGAGTGTCGATCCGTAGTGTCTGATTTGAATGATAGATAATAATTAATCAGGTTATGTCATCGGGACTCGCACGTCCATATACCCACACGAGACTCTTACCCGGGTATACCAATGTCGACTTAGGACAGTGTACACGTATAGGCGTCGTAAATAACCCGTGCGACGTACATGTCAATTATTATGATATACATATAGACACATAATGGCTTGTAATAACATCCAGTCTCGAGTCTCTGAGTGACACAAAGGGGCCACTATATTATATCGGTTCGGTAGATAGATCTCCCGTCGTCGGCAGGCGCCACCGGGCTGAGATCGCGAGGTAAGGCAGGCGCCTCCGGGTGCGTGTTTCCATGTAAAGATTCCTCCTGGCTCTCTGTGTCTGTATTAACAGGTTTCGTCATAATTATAACTCTCGCGGTATCACTCTTTGGAATGTAGGTATTAACTGGAGATACTTTAACAAGCCTCGCTCTGCTACACCGTGTGGCACGTAAGATACGGCATATACTTTATACTGTACCAGCGAGTAGTCCCTCTACGTACAGTCCATGTCTGAGGTGGCGCCAAGTCAGGCACATTACGCATACGTTATTAATCATTTGCATTCACCTCATAGACAATGTTACTTTACGCATTCTAACCATATACGGTTGGACGCGATACTTCCAACTTTTATTCTGTCCCTCTCTTCATCTCTGTCGCCCTATTTATTGCGTTATCATCGAAAGCTTCATCCTCGTCCTCGTCAACCGGATTATCCTTCCTTTACCGTAACGCACTGATTCATAGTCTGACTCGATTTCTTATGGAACGCCAGTGTAATTTATACTCGACTAGTTTTCCACGCGTCAAACGTAACCTCTATACCGTGTGTCATCGGTCGAGAATTTTTTTCGTGGGCGTTTGCCAACTCTATGCAAGTAAATACGCCATTGCGGTACTTTGAATAAAGTGCTTCATCATTCTTCTCGCTTCACTACATCACTCTGTGCCGCGACACGGACTCCCTGTCTCTATTGACATCTGTTCGTTACTGTTTCTGCCTGTTGTTGCCATTAGTTAGCGAGTAGATATGCCACTTTGCATGTAAGGGACTCTATAGTTCTTTGCTTCTTGTCTATGGGGACGCCGGTTTCTATGTTTTACTTCTTCTAGAGCTCCGGTGTACTAGTGGCACGAAAGTGCTATTATATGTCGTACTTTCGGATCTTGGTCAGGTTATTTCTTTTCATAAGTGCGACGAGACTGTGGTGTTTTTTTTTGTTCTTCTACGATACACTTTTCGCCAAAGCCTTCCGGCAGATGTTGTACCTGGAAGAGATAATTCTAGGACTGTTCTTTTTTTTTTCTCGATGCAAATCTCAAGGCAGGGTTCGAATACGGCCGTAAAAATAAATTCACGTTCCTATCGAGCGACACGATGATCGAATACCCTATTCGACGTGTTCCTGGAAATCGTCGCAGCATAAAGAACTCAAGGAAAATCGCCAGGACGTTAGTCATTCTCGCGAATGCTTCATGTGCATTTCACTTTACAGAGATATATGACGCGTACGCGTCGGTCGGATTTGATAAGGGTAAGTCCTCAAGTTTTTTTCCAAGGACAGTAGCTCGTGCAGGATTTAAAATATGGATATTCTTACGTCCTAAGTAATCAATAGAAATTGTGTAAAAACAAGAAGACTCGTGTCTCTCATCTTTTTCTAAGGATACGGCAGTATTTGAACCAGTTCGTGGTAATTAGCAAAAAAATTGTTTCCTTCTAACTCCTTGGATGAACACGGTTTTATTATGACAAGGAGCATCGGGGTGATCCTGAGATTAAGCAGAGCTGTACGTAAATAGTTTCTAAATGTTTAATATCATCAAGCCGCGCAGAGAATGCCTGCGGTGCCGTATTCTACGTAATCCTACGATAAAAACCGATAAAATGTTTATGTTTACGCGACCACTAAGTCATGGCGTTTCACGAGGAGTTTATATACCCTACTGGAATTATGAGCGAACAGAAAAATTGCTCTAACGTCCTGAGCAGCCACTCGAGTGCACTTTAAGAATTATTTAGAAGCGTTTCTATTCGCCTTTGGTTAATAAAGCTCGTCCAATGTAAATGATATCCATGAAGGATAGAAAACTTCTTAGGAGAAACTTTAAAAAGTTCAAACTATTAAGTCAGATCTATGCTCTAAATTACATTAACTAAATTGTTGAAGAAAATTTTCCAATTGCATTAACGAGTGCAAATTTCTTTTATACGAAGGAAAATCCTGGTTTCTTTTCTATCGAATAACTTAATCGGTAATTTTACCGACACTCCTGTTCGCCACTGGTAAAAATTTTGGAACGCTTCGAAATTTACGTGATTGCATAACTGATTGAGGTGGTTCAGTTAATTTTAATATACGAGTGGTGTGGTTGTTGCATAATAAAGGTGTTGAACGCTTTACAGCATACAGAAGTGACGTTGAATACCAAGATCGGCAGATTCCAGATGGACCCAATGATAGGGACTGGAATGATATTTTGATTGCGTAATCTGTCTTTTTTTTTCATACAAATTCTTTCCAAGTCGCACACTACGAATCTTTGACAAATGATACGAGTAAATCCTCCAGTCTCTTTGTATCATTAACTATAAAATATGTAGCTGAAAAATGATCGGAACGTATATAAATAACGTATAAACTGTACGATGGATACAAACGATACTATGGCAAATAACTTCAATGGGTTTATCGGTGGATAAATATTCTCATTGAATTATGATACTTTTTGTTTGTCATACCCGGATGTGTAAACATAATGTAATTCTGTGTCTAGAGTACCAATAAAATAATTTTCAACAACGATAACAAATCGTCTGAGGATGGTGCGGATCGCGCGTAAAAATGTCAGCGGCGACGTGCGTAATCAGATCGTAAAACATAAGCGATAAAAGATTTGTATTCGTAACGTGGTGAATCTATGATATTTAAAAATATTCTGAGACAGATATGTGTTTATAGATACACCCAGGTATGTTTCTCTTAATTATTCTTTGTTAACAGCGACGTCTGGAATCCTAGTTTATCTCAAGACGAGTCAGACTACATTACGTTTAATTACTACATTACGAATAATTTAGCGATTTTGCACGAGTGCAAATCGCATCTCGTATTGATTAGATCGTGTCTATAGACAAGGTCAGGAAGCGAGATTGATCTTTCACTTTTCGATTGCCTTTTCACGTTGAGGTTCTTCTTGTACGATTGAACGGGAGTCTTGTCGCGGCTTTATTGATATTCAAGGACGTGATATGAATTGGCAGTTATATTTTGAATTGTTACGGCAAGATCGATTCTAAGCGAATACAATGCTGCTAAAAATGTACCTGCTTTAATATTCATATACGTCCCTATTATAGTTTTACGTTTTGTATAGTTATTATTAAATAAAGTTATACAATCTTTCGTATCACGAGATAACGGATGGGAAACTTTAAATAAATTCATCCACGCCTTGGCTGTGCGTCGTCTTTCAATCGTGATATTCTGCAGCTCGTTAGCGTGACAATAAAATAAAAGAAAGAAAAAAAGCTGGGAGAAGTGAAAAAAAAATAATGACGAATGGAACTTCTCTTCGCGAGGGATAACCTCGAATTTGTCATACGCTTGATTCTAGAAATAATAAATCGACGCGGTGCGCCCCGTATTTTTAAATACACTTCCCGTTTCCACTCTCATTATCATTATCGCAAAATCTTTAGTACCTCGCCGTAATAAATTGCATACGAAACAACGGCGATTAATTGTGCGCGCAAACGTTTCTCCATAAAGTCTAGAACGATAAGGTAACACCTGGTGCGTCGTTCCGAGAGCTGACTCTGAATATCGTTCGTATATTCTCGAATCGATACTCATCGATACTAATTGAATTTTACTATTGCACGTTTAATGAACATTCCGACTATCGATATTAAATATATAGCGCATGTTAAATCGTGAATATATATAATTAGTTTATTCATAGTAATTTCTTTCTTCAAAGTATCAAACGATTCTTTAAAAGGATCCCAGGTAGATACGTGGATTGAGACACACAATGAGAGACAAGAGAGAGAGAGAGAAATTCTCGTGAGAACGTGCAAAAGGGGTCTGAAGAAAAAGTGTACTTGAGCCAATCGATTTCTCTAATCTGCGTGTACTTTGCACTTTGCGAGTGAAGTAAGAATCGATTATCGTCTGCGTAATTGTTGCATTTTCTAACTTGCAAAAGTAACTAAACTATTTCTCAACTTACGTGTACATAGTGTATATACTCATTATATTGACGACGGGAGTCGTTCTATTGTTATAAAGTGTATCGTAATTTTAATCTTTGATTTTATAGGAGGACTGCAAGAGAAGGATAGCGGAGTGCACAATGAGCGGCGGTGCGAATGTTCCTGTTTGCGGAAGCGACGGCGTTACGTATCCGAGTCAGTGTCAATTCATATCGAGGCAGTGCCAGGGTGTCTCTCTACTTGTCAAGCACACTGGCCCTTGTCCAGGTCAGTTCCATATGATTTTTACGAACGATAAAGCTCGGGTCGCACCACTAAAAAGACAGACAATGTAACTGTTGGAGCGTGTCGAGTTGAATAATAAAAATAAATGAATTAATGGTATTGTGACATATGTATATCGATGAGGACTGCAAATTATGATTTGCAATGTAATAATTCATATGTATAACAAGATATCTTACACCTGTCCAGGATAATTATGGGTTCTTAGAGATTGATAGAGCAAACAAGAAATATATTGAGTGACAGAATTAAAAAAATATATATATTTTCTATAATTTCTACTGAATCTTCTTGAAGAATATTTTTTCTCATTATTATATACGTATACGTGTCCTTGTGCTTTTACAGAAACTCCAGCATGCTTCTCAGCAAGGCTAACTGCCCGACCTGGAGCTCGTCCTGTTTGTCGTCCGGATGGAACTTACGCACCGGTACAATGTCACACGGAAACGGGATATTGCTGGTGCGTAACTCCTCAGGGACGTCCGATACCAGACACCTCGGTAAGACATCAAAGACCAAGATGTTTGAGACCAGGTTCCAGATCTGGTGCTTCCACCAGGAGCGGTCAGAGACGACGTTCGCCGACCTGGAAGTCGAGAAGACAGTACAACAACAGGCATCGTAACACGTGTGATCGTGCTGAAAAATCAAAGTTCAATAGTAATCTCATTGAGAACTTTAAGATTGAGTACAGGAGAACGAATATATCCACGGATGGTAATTATGATATACATATAAACAGAAGTATAGAGATGAAAATACATATTGCCTAGGTCTATGATATCTCCTGGTACATAAGCAGATAAAGGATACTTGGCGCAAGCCGCCATCAATTGCCTACGCAGGAGCAAGCTCCAGGGAGAAAAGTGTATCTTGCGCACGCCGTCATAATTATGGGTTGTCAACCATTCGCAATCACTCTGATAATCGCTGATTAACGTTGCGAATTATTATCGCTGACATTACTGACTGTCCATGTAAAACTGGAACGAATCTCTAGCAAGGCTTCACGTATAACAGCGATTTGCCAGCCGATCCTATCGCAATTATCCTTGCGGTTGCCTCGCTGACGATAAATTTCGCATATCCGTCGACTTCTACTCGCGGCTATATCTAGAGCCAGTTTGCTATGTCTCAGAATGAAATTGCGGCTTGTCGGACGTCCATGATCTATTGGCATATGACTTACAATAGCGTATTATCTCATTTCGAAGAATCTCAATATTAAAATAAAAGATGAGCCAATATTTATCAAGTATCCCCTGGTCATTGTGACGCGTACATGATGTATAATCCTTTTAGTCAGTTTTTATACTAAATTAATGAGACATCCTAAGCATTGATGTATAGACTGTGCCTCTGGAGTGCATATAGGCGAATACATAACTGACGTCAGTACACGAGATATTCTTCACAGGAGATAAGAACGTGGAGCGTGTATTGTCATGGAAATTCGTGACCCTGGATAAGGACGGCGACGGATACCTGAATCGAGCTGAATACAGGGAACTAAGGAGACTCGCAAAGAAGGCAGTGCGTCCTAAGAAGTGCGCGAGAACCTTCGCCAGGACGTGCGATCTCAATCGGGACCTTAAACTGTCACGGCAAGAATGGGGAGCCTGTTTGGCAAATGACTTCACTCGTAAGTTAGAATACTTGAAAGATTATTAAGATCGCTGACAAATGTATCAGCGATGCTGGAGTCTTGCTCAACCCGTACCTCTACCTACCAACTTACCTACCTGCTGTAACGATAGCGCTTGGCTTTAAGTCTGCATGTCCTGTGATCCTTGGGTATAAGCGTCCTACGAACCTACCCAACCAATGGCTATGACGATGCGTACCTATCTCTGGCGGGAAATTTGAAAAATGTTTATATACCAAGAAGTCGATATAAGATCCTAATCCAGGTTGTTGGTTGGAGGAACGTTCTTTCGTGACAATGGTAAAAAAATGGGAAAAGAGTTGAAGGTGATACGTATTTAGCAATGTGCTTCTGGCTGGTATGCAGGAAGAGGAAATAAAAAGATTTGCTTGCGTAATATTACAATGGGGCTATCACGTACCATCGTTATTCCGAACTAACCGACGTTCTTCCAAATATCATACTTGATAGAGTTCAACTATGCTAATCTACTTGTACGTACTTACTTCCTATACGTTCAACGTAGGCCGACGTCCGAACTTCTTGCTGCTCCACTTGGAGCGGACCCACCTAATCGTTAAATAGCCCGCACGAAAAGTTAAAATAAGTCGCGAAGCGTTTCCAGCAGGATGTCATGACCAGCCGACAAACTTAACATTCGTAAATCTTGCCGGAAGTTTGCCCACACGTCGACAGCACGTAGAAATTGAAGCAATTGACCTCATGTCCGTGTACCAATGACAAACCCGCCTGCACTAGTCATCACTCCGTAAATCTGCACCTACGCGCCAATAAAGCACTATTTGTGGACGCTAACGTTCCTACTCAATTGTTGTCTTGAATTTTCGGAAAGGGAAACGTAAATGGCTGTCGACTTGGATTACGTCGCGTGTCCAGTCCTCAGGTATGCCTGTACACCCAACGTAACCATGGTAACGAAGCTTTGACTATGGGTCCATAAAATTATCATCCTTACACGAAGGATTCGCTATTATTAATTTGGACTGACATCCTTAATATTATTTATAATTAAAATTCATTTGTAAGGTTAGGTTAGGTTAGACAGGTACATCAATACCTCTTAAACTATATTCTATTCTCTCCATCCTCTCGCTTCGGATCTTTCACGCATGAAAAAGCATCTTCGAGGATCATCCCTCTGTTGCTCTCTGCAGCATGATCGCTAGGATTTATTATTACTTAGAAAATTCTACGATCCTCTGGAATCTGAATTATGAGAGTATGTGCTAATGCCTGGTCGGAATACACGTCAGCTATATATGATTATTATTAAGCAATACATATGCTTA
>JARPRG010000675.1:0-62877 GCA_031001745.1 Hartigia nigra | reverse complement strand
TATGAGAGTATGTGCTAATGCCTGGTCGGAATACACGTCAGCTATATATGATTATTATTAAGCAATACATATGCTTATTATTTATATATTAGAATTGGGCTCGGTTTTAGTCATAGCTTTGTATGCATTTGCGTTACTATCGGATAATCTTTTTGATTTGTCGTTTTTACACACTTTCATTGCTTTTGTCTCACTCTCTCTCTCTCTCTCTGTTTTTTTTACTTTCTTCCTTGCTCCTTTTCTTTTTCGTTGACCGAGTATCCTTGATTATCACTGTAGCCAAGCGACGCTTACAACGACGCCGTAGTTCCTTACGTGACGATTGTAACACGAAAGGTGATCTACTTTCACGAAATCTATATTCTCTATCTCTCAGTCTTCTAACCGGATCTTGCACATCGTTCCTGATTATCGCTTTGCATCTAGATCCATAAAATTCTCGGTAATCGCGGAATCCATTGGTACAAGTGCATTCATTGAACTCGAAGATACGACGATCGAAGATTAATCAAAATTTCATTTATTAAGATCTTCGTATCCCATATAAAGTAGAGTCGAATGAGCATAATAAATCGAATGTCTCGATTAATATATTTATAAAATTATTGGACGAGACCCTAATGATATTTTAGAATAATATAAAAACGTATCGTATATATATATATATCCAAGTTTCACAATAATTATCATATGATTAGCGTTTAATGGATGTTTGAATCGAAGATTGCCGCGTGTGAAACCGGTAGAACAATTTTATGGAGAGGAATGGGCATGCATTCCCAAGTGATGTAGCTTATTCCCGTATTTCTATCGTGCTTGTATATATATATATATATATATATAACTCTTACATATATATATATATATACACTTACCTGTATTAATCGTATGACGTAAAACTTAATAACCGTATCCCCCCCCATTAGAAGCTCTGACTGCTATTGCAATATTTTGAATGGAATGAAATACACAAATTATATAGGTTAGCCGGTCGGCTGAGTGACATCATTATTATCATTTAGTACATTTGTTCTTGTCGCTGAACCCTGCAGACGAGCGCGCCGAGGTCCCTGAGGCCCAGAGGACCCGCGCCACGGACCAAGGTGAGTCCTAACCTGTCTGTCAGGAGAATGAATACCCCTAGAATATACATATATATTCGATAATACAGTAGGATTAATATTGTAACGAGCAAAACCGAAAAAGTCATGTAAAGTCGTAATATCGTTAAAGATCAAAGTCGTTGCTTAGCAATGACACGTGAAAAATGGAGATGCGACGGATGCTGGGGATTTTTTTTTGTTTTTTTTTTTTTCGACTTTAACGGTATTGCTTTGTTGTCTGTTTCGTATGTATAAAGGTGCTAATGCTCCTTACGTGGCATGTTGTATCTTTTACCGTAAACTGTGAATACAATGGCATTAAGATAATAGGATCGGATTAATTAGAAAATGTAAATGGAATATGACGTTCGAACGTAGACGGGGGCCGCACCGTTTTTTTTTTTTTTTTTGGGTCCTTGTAATTTATATCTGTCTTCTGGACGCGTGTCTCTTTTTCTCTGTAACGTATATATTTGAATGATGCAATTCCTTTGCGTATGAACGAACGTCACCACCCCAGCCCATTGTTAGGTTACGTTTAACTGCTCTATTGTAAATAATAACGTGCGACGGTGAAATCTCCGTGAAATTATAACGTAACTCGTGTTACCATTGCTTCGTGACTGTTATTATCCTGTGTCGTAACTATTTGTATTATCGCTTCGGTTTAATTGCATGTGCTTCTTTTTTTTTTTTTAATTACAAATGCCTTTGTGTCTCCATGAGAATATCGTTTTGATGTGTTTATGTGTGAAATTACTTTGTCTCGGGTGGTGACGGCTTCTTCTTCTTTTCTTTTTCTTTTTTTAAATCCCATCGACCGCGTGGTTTTTTTGTTTTTTCTTTTCTTGTACGTGCGTACAGTATAGTTGTGACACTTGGATAAATTAATTATGTCGCATTAACGATTTTATTCGTGATAATGTTATCTTTGGCGCGTCAGATCGGTCAGCACGTACTTTAACGAAATGATCTGCTTTCAGTACGTATTAGATTAATGGCATGACTTACCTGCGTCATTAATTGCGATCTATAATGAATTTTCTTCGTAGTATTAAAAGGGCATCCTCCGCCTGCGCATTCTCGGCCGACCTTTAACGACGACCCTTTGGATACCAAGGAGGAGAGCGATGGTGAGTTTTTTTTTGTTTTTTCTTTTTTTTAATTTTTAATAATTATTGAGCGTAAGGTGAAATCTTTGTTTTACTTTGTTTCTATTTTCCTATATAGCCAATGACTGTATATCGGATAGAAGGTCTGTTCTGGAGGATCAAAGACAGAATACACAGGAGAAATTTTATATTCCTCAGTGTACTCCTGACGGAAGGTACCTTAAAGTACAGTGTTATTCAGGTTATTGCTGGTGTGTTTATCAGGATACTGGAAAACCTATACCAGGTACCTCGTCCAAGGATCATACACCAAATTGTAATCCTGTGCCAACACCAAGTAGACCAATGAAAGGTACGAACGATCGAGCAAGGTAGATCTTAGTATTTGGTTTCCTCCTTTAAACAAAAACAAAAAAAAAATTTGATAAATCATAGCTTGATAATCGATCACTCTTGATGCTTTAAAGTATTGAAGTGATCTAGAGACTGAATGCACTTAAAATACATCGTTAATTTAATCGCACGAAGATTTTTTTTTCTTCCTTTCTCACTTTCCTCCAAGGCATTTGATCTTTGTTGTAATTTCGTTCGCAGGTTGTCCCGAAATGAAAAAGCAACTGTTTATCCGAGATCTGATGGATCTAATGCAAAAGAAAATGAAAGCCTCGAGCACGGACTCTGACGAGGCGTCCGTTAAGTGGCAAGCATCCAAAGAGGAACGCATTGCAACTTGGCATTTTGTAATGCTCGATAAAAATAAGAATAAGGTATCCAAAAAGCGCGTTCGTTGGTCGCGTGGCTCGCGTCCTCTAGATCTTTTTCCTTCTAACGTATTGTTATCTCGTGCTCGGATACAGGTCTTGGAAAGAAAGGAATGGAAGAGCTTTCGTACTATGGTTGCGAACAATAAGCAGCTTCGTCGATGCGGCAAGAAGCTGCCGAGGTACTGCGACGTCAATAATGACAGAAGAATCAGTATGACGGAATGGCTTAGCTGTCTGAATGCACAGCGCTCTGTACCAGGTATTACCGAATTATTTGATATTCCTTCTCAGATTTATGACAATCGCGGGACACTTGTGGGTCCTTCGAAAGACACGACATATAGACATATCGATCGATCGATTTTGGAAATTCATCGATTGTTTATCCTTTTTAAATGCATGCGAGACGATGGACTATTCTTCCTAAGGTTTAAGGGACAAATTATTATTTGTTTCAGCGGATAGTCCAGAAAAGTCATCGATATCGGAACCTAAGAGAAAAGGTCCAAATCCTCTGGATCAGATACTGAATGGCGACGATTGAAAGTATCATGTGATATAATGGCTAAAAACATCGGACCGAACGCGTTTGGTATTAAAGAATTCAAAAAAAGAAATGAAAAATAATGAAGATGCGCTTATCGAACGTCCGTTGATTCGATCGTATGAATTTTAAAAATTGGGACAAAGTTTTATACCGGTTATCGCGTTGTTTTAAATTTATTTGTATTTTTATATCCAGTGATAATTATTTTTTACTGTGTAAAACTTTCTTCGAAGTTCCCTCCCAACCACCAGCACCCCCCACCTCCCCCTCCAGCCCCTCCGCCGCCGCCCTCCCTCCCGGTACCACAGAGCTAATTATTACTATGTTATATACATATAGTTCGTAACGATACAGTTTAAATGAAGTATTACTGATATATAAATATATATATATATATATATATATATATATATATATATGCATATATTTATATATTTGACGCCCAAGGTGCTACGTAGATGCGCAAGGGTCTGCTTATACAATATGTATACAATCCTCGTGATGCCGGAATTGTGTAAACAGGACACTGCAAGCAAGCTTACCAAGGCGTACGCGTGTTTGAGCGAGCTATCAAAATAAAACAGCAGTCAGGATTCACTCGACCACGTTTTCTTTTATTTCTGACTCGAAAATACGTCAAGGCAATGATTGCAGACTAGTTTAAATGAAGGTTCATTTCTTTCCGGCGATCATATATAGTTCCTTATGCAATGCTAAATGGAGGAATAACGATAGTCAAGCGTCGTACGAGGTAGAATTACGAGTCTCTGTAATCGGTATTACGTTTAAGCCACCTGGATTATCAATTCGTAGAGGTATTATAGAGATGAAGTGAAATAAGATAAAGAAAAGATTAAAAGAAAGCCTAGAACATGTATTATGAATCGTATTAAGACTGTCCATTGGGGTACATTACATATATATATATATAATATTATATATATACATGTTGAACGCTTGGACCCACGTAGAAAGGAATTTAAAAAATTGGTATTATCCAAGTGAGAAGCATATTGTTTTTGAAATCAAACGCACCTAATTGATGACCTTGAAGAGATAATAGGACGATAGCGTTTAATTGCGGCGATAAAAGGAAGATAGAAAAAGAAGCTGAAGGCCTATAGGTATACGCTGTAAACGTTAAAAATTCTGTAGCGTGTTTGTACCGTGCATATTTTTTGTTGTATAGAATAGCATAGGTACGGTTGCAATCTAAAGTTGTCCATACGAATTAATATATGAAGAGTCGAAGAATTTATTAAGATCTTTTAGCAGGTGACGTCGCCATGTTCGTAATACAAATAACGAAGCTGCAATATCTATAAGATTCTCTGTACTCTCGAGTCACTTACCGTAGCGATATTACGTCTCATAATTTAAGCATGTAAAATTGTAGTTTTCTTGTTGTTCTTGTAAAACGTATTTCTTTCATGTCGCCTTCTATATTTGCCCGATTGGCTGCTCATGATTTTAGCTTCAGAATAAAACACCGCGAGGCGCGTGAACGACTAGTATTTTACGTCAAAGGATGACTTGTCCCGAAAACATTAAATTAACATTGTAACTCTGTACTTTTATTTCTGTATCATCGTCGATGAGAAAAAAAGAAGCTTGCTTAATTCTCGATTACTATAAGGTGTGCAATAAACACTAATTACACGTACGCGACTGGTACAATAATTTCCCAGAGTATCCGAATTTCAGAATTAAGGAAATAATTGACGTGAATTTTGGTAGGGATATTGTAAAGAAGATTTATGTATATAAAAAATGTCTACACTTTGACTAACTTATTCGACTTTTTTTTGTTCACTTCAACTGAGAAATTCGAAGATACTTACAAAAATTAAATGTTACTGGTCTCTCTCTCCTCTTCTTTTATCACAATTATTATATTCTTCATTTACGGAGATTATTAATATCTTTCGAGGTTAACGTGCTAAAACACACGGTCCTGATAGCCACTGTCGGCCATACTCGAACTTGGTTTGGCCGCTCCACCAGGAACTTGATGATGAGGATGCCTCATGTGACCCAGTCGTCTTGGAGGTGCGAGATATTCGAACATACTTTGAGTGTGTTGCGCCAACATCTTACTGAGGTCACAGGGCATGGGATCAGTCCAAAAGAAATCGTGATTCAAAGCCGAATCAGAATCATATCTTTTGCTTGGATCAAGAATTAAAAGTTTGTCTAATAAATCGCAGGCGTATGGATCCTTGACGTATGGTTTGAGCCTTTCTTTCACCTAGAAAAATTATAGTCTATCGTCATAAATGATTTCACGAATTTATGGTTACATAGAAGTACTGCGGATACCGTACCTTTCTTTTTTGGCCTTTAGGTAATTCCATTTTGTTAAATAAATCTAGGTTTTCGACACCTGGCCATACTTCTGTCGTGATAGAGCCACACAATTGGGAAATTAATGTGAGCTGCTGCTGTTCCGTGTTACCTTGCATAATGGGTGACCTGAAAGATAAATTAAGATTACTATGTTCTACCGCGAGAAACTCCATAAATTACTTTAAATCAGATGCTTTACCTTGTCCACATTTCTGCCATTATACAACCAGCGCCCCACAAATCAACAGGTGGTCCATAGTTTCGGTCACCTAGCAGTAATTCTGGTGGTCTGTACCAAAGCGTGACAACTCTGTTCGTATATCTATTTGTTTGACCTGTTTTATTTGCACTGAAAGCACGGGCGAGACCAAAGTCAGCTAATTTCAAAATGCCATTCTTTGTTATGAGAACATTTGCTGCCTTCATATCACGATGTAATATCTAAAATGGATATTTCCCATCATTTTTTCGTACTGTGCCAAGCAATGTCAGCGTAACGAAGGCGTACCAACCTTATTACTATGAATATAATACAGTCCATTTAATAATTGCTGCATAACTTTCTTAATTTCACCTAAACTAAATTTTACGTTTACATTAGATAACAATCCTGCGAGATCGTGCTCGCAGAAATCAAATATCAGATAGAACGTAGAGCGATATTTATTGTAGAGCGCAGCTAAAACATAAAAGTCACATAGTCAAAGGACCGTATACCAAGAACGAATTAGAAAAATCCATAAACTTTTTACGAAACATCTTTTCAACTTACCCTTCGTCCTACATATTTCTATTAGGTTCACTACATTTTCGTGTTTCAATAACTGCAATATCCTTATCTCCCTAAGAGCCGTTATTGGAAACTGCAATGACAAGAGTTTTACAAAGATACTCTAGCTTCGCGCACCAATCAGTAACTACAAAAGATATTCTTATAACGTAAAATATGACTTACCCCTTCTTTTTCATTGTCCATCAATACTTTTTTCATAGCCACAAACTTTTTATTTGTTTTCTTATCCCTAGCCTTAAACACCTCCCTGCGAGTAGATACATTAAAGAAATAACTTTAGGTATTAAAAGAAAAGTGTTACATAAAAGAAAAAGAAAAACAAATAACCCTTAACAAATATATTAGTAAATATTGGTAGAATCTCCTGTACATACCCAAAAGTTCCCTGCCCAATTTTTGCAACCTTCTCATACTTGGTGGCTTCATCACAGTGGGGAAAGTTGAATTCCTCGATATACTTTTCCTTCTCCTTAGTGTTCATCTTCCGAAAAGGCTGAATAAACAAACGTAAACGTTGTCATCCACAAACACACGATGAGCCAACCGAGAAAAGAATAACAAGAGCGTGAAAAGATAACGAAACACAAGCAACTATTGTCATCGACTGCCTTCCTGAGACTGAAACGCCTGCAGTGCCACCGCGCTGTTACTCGTGGAAAGTTCGTAACGAACACAGTCAGTGAAGTGCATACCTGCATTATAATTGCGGTTATCGCGAGGTCATAAACGCTCCTAAATATCACGTATTTACGTTCCAACAGTCCCAATGCCGGCGAAGTATCTAACGGTATAATAAAAAAATCCCGTATAAGGTCTACACATACAACTTATAACAAAAGAAGATCGCATTAAGAGAAAAACGGTAGTGCTTTCGTTAATGCGTGCGTACTCACCCGCGGAAGGAAAAGAACTAGAAATTGTATTCCTGGTAGATCTTGTTATTGAAAACTTTGTCACTCGAATCTGTAGCCTGTTCAAGGCCTTTCAAAAAAGTGTCGGTCTTAGTGCCGCCCAATTTTTAAATACAACTTTGACAAATATTGTAAATATAAATAAACGCTGGTACTGATATGCTGATAAAAGTAACATGGCGGACGTCATTCTATGCCCCGCACGTCAGACACTATCCACGCACAAGTCTTTATGAAAATCCAAAAAAGAGTGATGCTAGGACCGAGAAATATTAATGAGGAATACACTGTATAATTTGGAGCAATAATTGTCGAGTTTATACGTTGATCTTTTGTAGTATAAAATTCTGCTGTCAATCAGCATTTTTTTCCCCGCTTAAAAAAGAAGACTGGCCACTGGAAGCGCTGGTGGTAAATCCGTGACGTTCAACTTGATGCAACGTGCCGCAGTAAACAGTGGTGCTCATTGTATAAAAGTTACTTTTATAGATATACGTGTGGTAATTAAAATGGACAAGGAAACGTGTAAAGTATAGAGATACCAGAAATTCCTATACACTTTTCTCTGTGAAATTGAATTACCGCATTGAACATCTTTAATAATAACGTTTGTATAACGAGCACCACTGTTTATTGTGGCATGTTGGATTCAGTTGTGACGTCAGGGATTTACTACTAGCGCTCCCCGTGGCCAGTCTCTTTTTTAAGCGGGGAAAAAATACTGGCTGACAGCTACGTTGCATTGTACGAATAAATCCTTGCATTGGCTTGACAGTTATTGCTCGGAATTACACAGTGTATTTCACATTAATATTTCTCGGTCCTAGCATCACACTTTCTAGGATTTTTATAAGAAATTATGCGTAAATAATGCTTGAAGTGCAAGGCAAAGAATGGCGTCTGCCATGTTATCTTTGCCAGCCTGTCAGTTTTATGTTTGTTTATTTTTTACATATGTTTCGAAGATTAATTAAAAAATAGAACAACACTGGGAGCAAAATTTTATCCGAAGACTTCTTACGAGCCTAAACACTTGAGTGACGGAACTTTCAATCACTAGATTTTTCATCACTACGATTTCTAGTTTTTTTCCATGTCCACATGTGAGCACGTACCACATCGACGAAGGACTACAGTTGTTCTCTCTTAATATGAACAAGAAATATTTAAATACTTGATAATATCCGCGTTAAACAATACCATTCGTTAGTTCGCATTGGCCCGAAGCAGAAGAATATGCCGATTATAAATACGAGAAAAACGACTCCGTTTCATTTCGAATAATGTGGATCTCTCGCCATCTTGAATCCTTAGTTCACAATTTCTTTTTTTTACAACATAGATGGCAGCATCATTATTTTCCCCACCCGTAGAAGACTTTCCCACCACTGACCAGCACGTTGCTTACATACACCTGAAAGACCTGGAAGGTACCTCGTAGGAAAGGTATAACCGAGTATTTCCTAGAAAAATAAACGTCGACGACCTTCTCCGTCGGTTGTCCTGTGAAATCGTCATTAAAAAGATCTTACCGCGACATTCGCCGGTAAATACGAAGTTCACGACGGTCTTGGTAATCGTACGGAATGACTTGCGTTCGCAATGTAAAATAACGCGAGGTACGTTCGGTCGATCAATAAATTATTGAAGAAAAGTGACGTCCAGTGTGCAGAACCGGATGGCCGAAGGGCGAATCCAGCCGCGAATAAAAAACTAATCTTTCTCAGTGCTGTCACCAAGGAATACTGCAAATCAATGAGAATAAAATGTTGCGTTCCCGATACGGCGTAACCTGCTGCCGTTCTATACATCAAAGTAGAACGAATGACAATCGACGGTGGTAAAGGTGGGTTCGTTTGACAGATGACAACTGTTAATAGATCAGTAAATATGACAGCGTCTCTTTGACTGTAAGGTCATAAATATATTGAACAATGAAATTCTATTGTCATGCAATTGTTGCCGCACCTATTCATCTAAACCACAAATTAGTCTTTAAGAGCTGCTCACGTTTCTGTGCAGAGTTCTTTCACGTTTCTTTTTTCTCTCTTTTTATAGTCTCGTATGAAAGCGGGACAGTTGTCTAGCGGCAATACTTTTTTTTTTATATCGTCCACTTACTCTTTAAACTCTCTTGAATTACGTTTATTAACGTTTCCTATGATTCTAATGCTATACGCCATATGTCATTGTTCCTTTGTGATGCGGCAATGAATATGTGCTATTTACTGTTTTGCGTAATTATTTAGTTCTTTTTAATAGCTTTCATTTATCTTTTATTAATTGTTTCTGTTCGCACGTTACTTGATGCCAATCTTTACACGCGAAGTAATTGAGTTAAGTTGAAGATTAATAAGGTTAGCAGCAAGTCGTCGACGGGCTATTGACGTGCTTAGAATGGAATAGTAATTACGAATCTTACGGCGCCGAGTACATCTGACCTTGAATGGTTTACATCCAATCTTGGCAATGTGTTTATTCGTTAATGATATTACAATCACCATATACTGCAAGGATATAAGTATAATGTATGCTCCAAAAGGCTGCTTCTAATAATTCAACCAAAGACCAATTACAGCGTGTAATTTGTATGTCCTTGTCACAGAATTGGATATCAAAAGAAATTTTGAATAGCCTTAAAGCAAAACTGCAATTCATATTGTAATCAATCTTTCGTACTGTCTTTTTAAGTTTTTTCTTTTTGACAAAGAGTTAAGAGGAAGAGAAAATTCCAAACTCGTTTCTTTTATGATGATTTATTATTCTTGTCATATAGTTTGAAAGAATATCTGTGTTTTGTCAATTGAGAAAGTTTAAACTACGCGATGATAAATATTTACATTCTGGGTATACATATTGGTAATGTCCTGATATGCCTGCATTGCCATCTTATTTGGCTTTAATACATATATATGTGTATGTTTAACAAGCAAGTGTATGTTTAATAAAAATGGCTCTCTAAAGGATATAGCTCGTATTAGCTTATGCTAGGTTCTGTAATGAATAGGAAATATTTGCTTGATTGTTTAAAGGTGGGCTAGTATGAAAGAGTAGACATGCCTCATGGCTGGAGGCAGCGGCAGCATCAGACAAGGTGGAAGTTACGACAGAACAAACTTATGGCTGTATCATCATCACCTGTACCCTTGTCTTTCGTCTAAGCCTCCTACCAGCGAATCTTTTAAAAAACGCCACAGAGCAGAAACTAAACGTACTTACTTGAAAAACATCGGCTTACTTCAAGAAAATATTCTCAGGTACAAACAGGCATGACATTTGAGCCGTGAGACTTAATTATTTTTCAATTACATGTACTATCTCATTTTTAACGACTTACAATGTATAACTTGATTCGTTATATCATTTTATTTATAAAATTGTAACTTATTGTCTTCCTCTAACGTTACAGCATCTTACATGGAACTTATTTAATTTCTTATTAACAGTAAAACAATATTTTACGCTAAAACGTTGCAAGTTTATTTTATCAAATTGTTCCTCACTTGGCACAGCAACAATATTATTCTCTATTATTTATTATAATAGTATTTCAAATTCAAATAGAACTACTATGTCGATAAACATAGAATACGCAGGAACTATTTAATTAAAAGGAAAAATCATTTCATTGTACAGAATATTTGCGGAATCTCTGCATTGCGATCTTAAAATAATACACGGCTCTAAAACGATCCATACAAACGAATGCATCGTAAGAACAAGATCGCCAGAGTTTTACAAGGTTCTCAAGCCGTATTTTATATACAGTAACAAAACTATTGAATGTTTTCTAAATACATCTGGAATATTTCATCAAGTTCAGAGTTTTGTAAGGTACAGACACATCATTATATTCCGTAGTAAGACCAGAGCCATTGCACAATGTTTGATTGTACACGAACTTCGTTGTCCTTGCATGGTTTCTGTCTGAAATATCAAGGTAAACATCATCTCTTGCACAACAATCAATGATAGAAAACTACACTATTATTGCTATCCTGCATGTTCACCATATGACTTGATGAGCCATGGCACATTACTATTTTTAGTTTACTGTTAATATTAACTCTACGCTAACACAGTAACAATCATGAACAGGTGTTGACACGAAAACAATAATCTTCTTCTGAAGTTTACTATTCAAATATATGAACGTTCAAATGATTTAAAACTCATCAACTGGTTAGAACAACAAAAACCAGTGACCAAAATGTCTTCAGTTTGAGTATTCGTTGTAGAGTCTTGCGTGTATTTCTATTAATACTCAAGGTAGTTGAGAATTTTTGTTCTGCTTATTTATCTTGAAGTATCATTTCCTTAGTAGTGTAAATAAAATACACAGTTTATATCTGGTACACCATTTTACCAGCATGGTTAGTGCGGTTCTTACTTTAAAATATGAATTTATTACAGGCTTCTATATAGTAACTTGGATCTATCCCAGGAAGAACGGTTACTGGTAGAACTCATTCTGAATATCTCATGCACCACTCGATCTGCAGAAACTGCATACACCGATGAAACATCTCATTACAAAGAAAGGTTCCGTCTCATAAGAGCTAATATAACTGACATTAAATTTATCACATAAAATCAGAAGTTAAATTGCACCCGTTCTCACGTTTCTCAATAGAAGCCATACTCGTGATGTCTTCTTGGGAGGAACTGCTTATTTTCTTGATCTTATTACTTGTGACTCTTGTGTCAATATTATCAGTGTGGTACGAGTTGTCTTAAAGTTAAGCGTAGAGCAGAATGTTGATAAAGTATATTGACATTTATGCAGATCTTTCAAGAAAATCCCACTCAGGACGTTAACGGGTGGTGCGAGGTCGAGCCGGTGGAAGAATTGTGAACTCTCGAAGAACAACGAAGCAGACGGAGAAGATGTTAGCGTCGATGTGAGTCCTGTGTCTTCCGACATGGCCGATTCCGGTTTAGAAACCGGCTCGGCAAGTCCACGGGAAAACACTGTCTCGGAGACTTCCGGTATGGATCTCGAGGAGTCACAAGCGGCTGAGGATATATCGACTGACGAAGATTCGAACAAGATAACTCGTAGAAGTAAGGAGGCAAGAAAACAGAGGCAAAGCTGTGACATTTCTAAGCACTCTAATGAGATAACCAGTTGCGACGACGTGCATGGGGTGGTTAAGTGTCCGATAGAGTCGGCATTGATGGAGTGCACTTCTAACGATGACGCAACGTGCTCCTTTGATCGACCTGAGCAACAACAACTAGATTCATCTGGTTCATCCGATGAAAATGCTCATAAGATCAAGGAACAGTCTGAGGAAGTATCTCAATATGAAAATCATGTACTTAACGATCCGTTCTATGAATCTGATTGTGAAAGTGATGGGAATGAGCAGACCAACTCATTCGTACCTACGGAGTCCTTTGAATTTATAGATCTAGTCAATATGTCTCCAAGCGCATCGGACACTGACAAGGAATTTGCAAAGTACGAAAGCTTCAATAAAATTGAGAACGAGAAACTGAATAGCAGCTGCGAAGCTAGGAGTATGACTACTGAAGAAATACGTCATGAATTGTCTCATTCGAATGATCTACCCATTAAGAAGAGTTCCTCGAGTACGAACAGTTATTACTTTATAGACGCTTCTAGTCTCAACGATGAGAACGAGGTTTTGTCTACGGAGAAGACGCGGGATCGTCATCCATCCGGTAGAATAGGTTCGTACATTTCCAATTCCATGGATTATGTACCAAGTAGATCCAATAATCTTCCATGCGACGAGCAAACGCATAAGTACACTGCTAGAAAACAGACCAGTTTACAAAGTGGCCACGAGAGAGTCGCTGAATTTGAAAGAGAGTTAAAGCTTACGGAACATCTGGAGCCTCTCGCTGAGACGCGTAAGGTCAAACGAGTGGATTCCACATCGGATGAGAAACTTGAGATGGATAAGGGTATCGAGAAGGAGGCCTTGGTGGTCGAGATTAAGGAGGCAGACAGTGGAGAGAGCACTCAGGCTTCACCGTGTCCTGATAACGGCACAAGTCTGAACGTAATGAAGGATGAAATCAGTATAGTAAATAACGCGAGAGAAACAACTAGCAAAGTGACAGTTGCCGAGGACGAAGTGGAGGATAAAGAAAAGTCTGAGAGAAAGGAAAATACCGATAGTATCGATGAAACACGGCGACCCTCGTTGATAAGGAGAAATACATTCGAGCTCGATTCCAACGAGGAAACTCTGTCAGTTTTGAGGCAGGAGTACGAGAGACGACAGGGTAACCTTGTATTTCAAAATTCCATTCCACAGTATTCTGGACATCGCGTGGACGGCGACTCTTGTTTTTTACCGGTTGTGGACGCTGCTGTGTCTCCATTGGATACCGAGCCGATTTCTTCCGCAGCGGATATTTCGGAATCGAGTGACGTGCGTTATGATTCCGCAATGCCGTATTTGTTGCTAGATAAAGTGGGTTACGCAGCGGCACAAGAAGAAGTAGGAAACAATTGCCAACGTGAAATCAGTATTGAAAGCTCTAATGCAGTCTATCCCATGATTAAAAGTGCCAGTGATAAATTCGTCATGGATCGTAAGGTGGAATTGCTGGATGACCTCGCGGAGAATTCCAGTAGCAGTTTACCCGTAAATTTAAATTACACCGTGGAGAGAGAAAACCGCGTTTTGGATCTGATGAATATAAAGAAGCGTGACGAGAGGGCGCCCATTGTTTCTGGTGGTGCCAGTACTTCCGATTATACAAAACCAACTGACAGTCCAATTGTGCGTCGTAAAACAGAATCCACGCCAATTGTATCTGGCGGTTCGGTTATTATGAACGAACCAGAAGTTAAAGCTAAGCCTAATAGAATGTCTACTTCTATGACTGCCTGGGTTGTTGACATGAGTGGTTGTAATAGGAGTGATACTAAGTCTTCTATGACATTTGATACTCAGGAAGGTATGTCACAGAGTTTTTCATCGTCGGATTGCATTAAGAAGAATGTGAGGAAATGCAAGGCTCAAGATAAGCAGCACGGAAGTCTGGGCTTTTTTGTGAACTTAAATGATATGGAGACAAAGAAGGTGACGGACGCACCTGAAGCAGAGAAAAAGGAACAGAACGGTACTGGAAAGCAGTACTGTGAATTTTATATAGATATGTCTGGGAAGAGAGATAACGATGTCAAGTGTAAGAAGCAAGAAACTGTTGAGTCGAGTAACAATAAAAATCAAAGCGTGCAGGAGGGAAGCGATAAGAAAAATATATTCTCCATGTTCATCGACCTGAGCGAGCCAAGTAAGAAAAATGGCAGTGAGACTAATGGCGAATCGTGCAAAGGAATTTTATCCAAGGTTCACGATAAGAGGGTAGAAACGGAACAATTAAAAGTTGGAGAAATTAATGAATCCGATGAAAATGGTGGTGGCAGTGGTAGTGAAAGAAACAATTGTATCCCTGAACAAAGGTCTGTTAGGGACAACGGTAAGCCGAGCGTTTTTATGTTTATAGAATCAGATTCACCGGTCGTTAGACGACGCACCTTGTCATCCTCCAGGCCAATATTTCAGCGGCATTCCTGGAACGTGGACAAGTCACAATCTGCAAATGGCAATGGACATATTGGCAAGGAATTGTTATTTAGAAAAGAACATAAACGCGCTCACAGCCTCTCCGTTGACCGTGGTGATATCAGGAGATTACAAACTAAAGGAAGTAATTCTAGTCATTCGCTGAGCGAAGTGGCACGTGCTGATACTTTGAATACAAAAAATCCTAAGCGGCTACAGGAACAGGATAATGGTCGCAACATGGATACATCTTCAGAGGATGTTTTTGAGTTTGATACTCGTGACACTCCGCCAAATTCTCACATTGAAATTGTTAACGAGGAGCTTCGCGTTTCCGTGAAGCATCACGATTACAAGGAACTCGTTGCCAGTGAAGCGGAGGAAAACATGGATGTTTCAAGTGTCAAGATCTTCGAGGAGGAGTATTCCGAAGTGTCTGTTTGGGATAAGACAGGTACGGAGAGTACAGAAGGTCACACGCGTAAGAGCGAGACTTTTGACATTAGTAGCGGAAGTGGACCATCTCCAGGAAGCGATCATGATCATGACTTTGAACTGTCTGACTTGTTGAATGAGGACGTACCAAGTGGGGAGCAAAAACAGCAGGGTGCTACTGGGGGTAGTAAAATATTAGAGACGCAAAAGTCTCTGAATGAGAAAATCAAGAAAATCGAATGTGAATTAAAAAGGCCTGATTACGATAGAGCATTGGGAAAGGATGAAAAATCTAATAATCATTACTCGAAGGATAATCAGTCAGGACCTTCGAAGACAACAGGTTCATCCTTCGTAAGATTGTCAGATTTGGATAAAACACCAGCACGTTTCGATACGTCTGACGTTGTTTTTCCTAAGGAAGACAGAGTTAGTTATCGTATGAGCAATAGCATACCAGAAACTTCATGGATAGAAAGTAAATTGGTAATGTCAAGATCCAGTGGCCCGGTGAGGACATTATCCAGGAAGTTCACATCAGTAATGACCACATCTTTACCACCGAAGCAAAAATCACCTCTTGAAGATATGGCTGCTGATTGCGAAGTTGAAGGGATTATATCAGAATCTGATCTGAGCAGCATGCAAAGTAGTATGGGACGATCTGGCGCTGGTAAGTGATTGTTCTACTAATTGTTTCAAATGAATTTCTTAATAGCAGTAATTTTACTGATTCTTTTAATATTCCTTTGACAGAGGGAAGCACCGAAGAGACAGAAACTTCGAGTCTAGCCGGAGGAAAGCCATATAATAGATTAGGTGAAGATTTATTGAGAATGTTTTTAGAAGAGATTAATCCTGACGTCACAATAGATGTCGCTGGTCGTCGAATTCGAGCACATAAATGCATATTGAGTTCACGCTGTCAATATTTTGCTGCCATATTGAGTGGAGGTTGGGTCGAGAGTGCTGGGAATGTCATTACCTTACAGGGGTGTGTTGTTCTTGAACTAAGTTATATTTACTATCAGTAAATATTTTCTAAATATAGTTCTATAACTATAAATGTTACTTTATAGGTATTCGTTCAACGCAGTACATTTTGCACTGTGCCACATATACAGCGGAGAGAGTAATATACCAGATTCTATCAGTATAGTGGAATTAGCCACATTAGCGGATATGCTCTGCTTGGAGGGTTTAAAAGAAGTGATAGGATACACACTTAAAGTAAAGTACTGTCACTTGTTTCATAAGGTTAGTGATTATGAATACATTGTTGGCTGGTAGTAAATAATAGTACAAAATTAAGTACTTGTATGGCTACAATTTTTAATGTCCAGGACTTACCGTATAAGAATATAGAATTATATATGGAGAATGACGAATGTTTTCTTACAGCCTTGCCAAATGTGTGCAGTAGGCGTATTGGAATGTATGCCACTTGCTGCTGCTTATGGTCTCGATGAAGTATACAGGAAGTCCCTTCGATGGATAACAAGACACTTCGTAAGGATCTGGCCATGTAAAGCATTTGCCACACTCCCAAAAGAACTAATGGATAAGTGTTATCATCAGCATATAGTCCACATGGTAAATGATTTATCATATTATTTGTGACATCTATTTGTTTTTGTAATTCCTATATATTATTGTTTTAGTCTACAGACAACGTACTCCAGACCATAATGGATTGCGACAAGCTCTTGGCTACTTTACCAAACGTGCGTTGGGCCGAACCAGTCTTTCGACTTGTCTCGAATCTGTTGGAAACGGCTGTCAAGTTCTTGTCAGACAATTTTTCTGGAGTGCTAGGAAACGAGAAGTTCCAGGCTCTCGGTCGGGAACTGACATGGAACATTAGCCGTCTAGAGGATAATTTCCTGGCAGCTGCAGATCGCCTGCCACCTGAACAGGCGTGCAAAAGTTATTACAAGCTGCACAAAATGTTAGCCGCTTCTCAAACGGATGATCCACCACCTAACATGAAATGGGGTCAATTGTTTATTGACTTCCTGAAGAAGATTCAGAATAGAGTAGAGAAATGCCTTGTGCGGGAAGCTCCTAGAGCTGCCAGGACCACTGCGTGGCTTAAGATGGACTTGGAGCTTCGTCGTAGGATACAAGAATTAGCCTGCCTCGTTATCTTGCCTCACGAAACTTCGAAACGTCCATCCAGGCATTCTAATTTCCTCAAAGTACGGGTGATCCACTTTTTTCTCTAATAGGTTATGCTGGTACTCGGAGAACCGTTAGATAGTGTATAAGGGTGTACATGTATTTGATACATTTCATTATGATATTATAGGAACCAAGAGCGCCATCCAGTCGTTCAACGACGAGTCGAAGTCTCGATTTAAGACGAGTCAAACTGGTCATATCCGAACACACCGACAAAACCGTAAAACAAGCAACACTGGCGCCGCAAGCAAAAAAAGTTTTAAATAAGCCAAAGAGCGATCCACTGGAGCGCAAAGTGCAAGAAGAAAGGCAGGCTTCAAGTGACAGTACAAGCAGACCAAAATCTTGGCCAAATAAGATGGAGGTAAATAAGAATTTTCTTTAGAATGCAAAGTTTCGTTAAATCACGTAATCACCAAATTCATTGTATTTCTTAGGTGAAATCAAGATACCTAGAGCCAAGGAACAAGTCAGTCACAAAAGAAACTGTACCGCCAGTGCAATCGGAAAAGCTTATGGTACAACAAAGACGAAAAATAATGATCTCATCCTCGGACTCATCACGGACATCAAGTCCAGCAATGAAACGTGCGACAGATAAGAAGCCATTAGCAAAAATTAAGCTGCCGATAAAGAAGGATGTGAAAGCTCTCTCATCAGACAGTCTAACTGAAAGCAACGTCAGTAGAGTGAACAGCAGAAAAGACACAACGAGTAAAAGTTGCGGTATCACCCGTCCTGAGTCTCCATCATTTAAGCAGAAGGATACGGAGATAGGTCTATCAGTAGATTCCTTAGCCGAGCCCAAGAAGAAAGCAGTGGTCAAGAAGAAGAACGGCAAGATGGACACGTCCATGTCAACCGACAGTCTTATGACAGAAATCACAGCCACGCCAAAGTCAAGCATCTCCAACAAACTATCGCCAACCCTAGGTCGTGGGATAAATAAGACCCAGGTATACGACCGTACCAAGAAGACGTCACCACCGACGCAACAAAGAAGTCCACTGACAATCACCCGGAGACCCCTGAGGTCGTTGGAAAGTTCAACAGCAGCCAGTCGAAACCGAGCAGTAACCGTAACGCCCTATCAGGGTTCGCCAAATCTAAGAAGGAATCTCTTGGACGCCGCCAAGACGCCCGACGTCCCAAGCAAATCCTTGCAACACGTAGCAAGTCGTACGAGTCCACGACAAAGTGCACAAACGACGAGCGCAGTGCACAATGTAATAAAGAGAGATAAGAGAGAGACGCTCTCGAATCAGCAGAGTCTGGATAGTCCCAGCAAGAGGTCATCCCCTAAATCTAACGGCACACACAAGATTAACAAGCAGCCAGCAGCAGGTGTAAAGAAACCATGTAAACCTGGTGAGGATAAGGTGAAAACAAAGTGCCATAACGGTGAATCCGTGAAGCAGCCCACTGTCGGATCTAGATCCGGAACATTTTTGAAGGACGAGCCCACGATACTTAAAAAGGCGGACATTAAGTCGTCGCAAGCTAATCTTTAATTATTCTGATTAGAATGCCTATTATATATGTCCTTGTAAGTTGCATTAGCCTTTTATCCGTATTATAAAGTTTATCGTCCACGTCCATCTGCGAGATTGTGAAGTTAATTCCAGGCGAAGAGGAATCCTAACTATTACCTTGTAAGATACAGATATTATTCGAGTCCAGGAAGTGTCGCATAATAAATACGCGAGACATTCGAAGCTCGTGTACTTGCATTTACTGAAAATCCAGGGCATCTGTTTAACGTCCGTTTCCCGATAGTGATGAAGAGTCTCTTTTTTTTTTGACCTTGTGCCCTGGTTACTGCGACATCAGTGAGACGCACCTTACTTCTTCTAAAGCTTTTTATCAGAGGTCTATTTTACAGTCGTTCAACGTACGGGGACGACGGCTATTCGATTCGCGTATGGATTTTCTTTTTTGATTAATTTCATTGTACTGTAGATTACTGCACATTTACGGAACCAGTCAAGATTTACGTTCTTTGATCAGTAATGGAATTTCATTTATACTCGTCCGGAGAGATAACTTTTACATAGATGTATGCATTGGTGTCATGTAGATCGATATACGCAGCATACCTATAGGTCATAGGTGAACGACATGGCCAGTTACAAATGATATGTTTAGATAGTTTTCGTCCTTGTTAACAATAAAAAAAAGGTGGACAAGCCATATCAAATGAATTGTTTTATAGAGCTCTTTTTGCGACTTTATTGTTTTTTTTTTGTTTGTTAATATAATGCATTTGCGTTCCACTTCGTACATGTTGCCATTCTATAACCCAACTCCGGTTCTAGCTAATATACTTTATTGATAAATGCAATTTCTTATACGACGTATCGTACGTAATTATTATAATTATTTATTAAATTTCTATCTATATTTTGCAATGTACATTTTTATGCAATATTTGTATCTAGTCATTTATATATTTTAAATATTTACTTTTATGTAATGTTAATAAATATTTCAAATATAACGTTAGACCATTGTTGCTTTCGATATGACTTTAAGGTCATTGATGATTTTATCATTCATTTCGAAAATCACTCCCCGTGTGATAAGGGTACATTAGATTTTGTAGCATTCCACGAAGAACTTAACGAAAGTATCTGTAAATGAAAAATCATATTTTGACTAACACAGTCGCAAACATATGGATCGTTAAAATAAATGACGATATTTGAAAATATAATTAGTCAAACATTATTCAAGTATATCATTGATATAGAAAGTTCCTCGTAAACCACATGCTTATCAATACAGTTATCGTTAACAAGGTAACATCCGACCTATTTAAATGTATAATTTATAAGTACAATTAAATATTGATCTATGGTACAAAAAGGTAAAAGAAGTCAAATACATATTTAGTGGGACATTAGAAAAGTATGTATGCTACTTCGATGAATTTCTAAATAGTCTGACTTACGTCTCTGAGCGAAAATGAACGCGCCGATCGTGAAAACTAAATATGGGATTTTAAAAGGTACCGTTGTACAAAATATTGAAGGAGGACAGTACTTTGCCTTCAATGGTATTCCCTACGCCGAGCCACCAGTTGGCCAACTTAGATTTAAGGTAACTTTACGTCAGTGAAAAATAACGAAGCTGAATTTTGATAGAGGGTTTTAGGATTGATTAATTATTCAATAATTTAACAGGAACCTCAATCTCCGAAATCATGGTCAGGCATCAGGGATGCTCAGAAAAAAAGTTCTCCGGCAGTACAATTGGATGTAGGGAAATCTTCTCCTGAAATAATTGGAAGCGAAGATTGTCTCTATTTGAATGTTGCTACTAATTCGCTGTCTGGTAAACGGGCTGTTATGTTATGGATACACGGAGGAGCTTTTTGGATGGGTTCAGGAAGCAGTGAAATGTTCAGTCCGGATTATCTTCTTAAACACGATATAGTCTTTGTCTCTATTAATTACAGACTTCATATATTTGGTAAGTATTGCATTACGCATTGTCTTGTTTATTTCATATGGATATATGGAAACGCTTTTATAACTGGTTCAGAAAGCTTGGAATTTTACGATCCCGATTATATTCTTATGCATGATATAGTTCTTGTTCCCATCAATTACAGACTTGGTGCATTTGGCAAGCATTGAGTTTTAAAACGGTAATTAACTTTCAATGTTAAGTTTCTAACGCTGCTAGGCTTCCTGAATATGGACGACAAGGAGACTTCAGGTAATCAAGGTTTAAAAGATCAAGTGGCTGCTTTGAGATGGGTTCAGGAAAATATAGAAGCGTTTGGCGGTGATCCGCAAAACGTGACGATCTTTGGACAAAGTGCCGGTTCTGCTTGTATCCATTTCTTGACCCTCTCGCCATTGGCCAAAGGTAAATCTTTGTAATTACCTAATTATTTAATTTTGAGATTATCATATAACGACTATTACATTATCAACCTTCTAATTTCATTGGCCAATAAAGATTCCATGCACTAGATATCTCTATGGATTAATTAGATATGAAGTCAATCTCTAATCATCACAAATGATATACATAAGATTATTTTTAGGATTATTTCACAAGGCTATTGGTCAGAGTGGTTGCGCTATAAACAATTGGGCCTATTCTAGGGACAATAAAGAAGATGGATTAAGTTTAGCTGGAATATTAGGATTTGAGACTAAAGATGCTAAGGAGGCTGCACAGTTTCTGCGAACAGTCGATGCCGTAACAATTATGGAAGCGTTGATAAAGCTTGCTGGGGGGCCTGTACGGTGATAAAGAATTATGATTTTTTAAATAATTTTTAACGTATACAGTTGACTATTGTTTTTATAATTTTATAGCTAGCAATCCTCTCTAAGATTATGTTTAAACCAACAATGGATGACAAAAGTGAAAACTGCTTTCTACCTCAGCCACCCAATGAAATGGCGAAGAAAGGAATTCAAGTTCCTAGTATCTTCGGTTACAATAGAGATGAAGGGATTATATTTTTTCGAGGTAATTATGGTTACTTTTGTCAGATAAAAGGACTTAACTCGATATATCTAATTTCAATGATACTAGCTCAATTCTGTCCTTTCACACATCTTCAGAAGCTACGGAAGAGTTACTAGGTGCACTGGAAAATAAATTTGAAGAATTTTTCGAAAAGCTTAGTAGGAATCAGAATCTTAAACTGACTGACAATGTCGTAAAAACTGTCAAAAAATATTATTTCGGTAACGAGCCGTTCACATTTGCACAGCGTAAAAATTACTCACGCTTTACAGGCGACATGCGCATTATTAATGGAATTCGACGATTAGTAGGTTTTCAAGTGCAGAAAAGAGTACCGATGTATTTCTATATATTTTCTGCTCAAGTTGAAAAATCGGCGGCAAAAATTTTTTTCAAATACAATGGCGATGGTGAGTCGAGGTGAGGTCCATTAGATAACAATTATAAGAGGAATAAATATGGAATTCACTTTTTCAGGTACCTCTCATGGAGATGAACTAGGCTGTATATTTTACGAACGTGGATTTAATTCCAAGTTTGAACCGGAATCTAAGGACCGTGTAACCATGGAGCGTTTCACCAGGATGTGGACGAACTTTGCCAAAACCGGGTAATCGTCTAAGTACAGGAGACAAAAAGAAGTTACTTTATTTCTTGCGCAAAAGAGTAAATAGTAACTGAATATTTTTTTCAGGGATCCAACGCCAAAGCTTGACGAAGTGATAACTAAGAAATGGCTACCAATAACTGAGCAAGAAGTCAATTATTTGGAAATCTGTGATGAACTTATAACCAGCGTGAATCCGGATCAAGAGAAATGGCAGTTCTGGAAAAATATATATGAATCTGTTTAAGTCTTTCGTTCTCAACATCGCACACGCTGATGCAATATAATTACATATTATACTACAAGAAAAAACATTGGAATATTTAATAATTCATAGTTCATTCAATCATCATTCACCTTTGACGTGCTATACATCTAATAAAGTGCCTCTTGGTCTTGCTCGCTTCTGTTCGGCTTCAGGTGGTGGCATTGCTTTTCTTTTATTCATGCCTTTCCTTTCTAATTGTTTTTCTATTATACGAGCATTGTTTGCATACGAGTCAGCAACTTCTCTCTAAAAACATTATTGCATTTTGATAGTGTGGCATTAAGAATAGATTTATCATAGAGAAATTATAAAGCTTAATGATATTTGATATAATGTTTGTATTATTATTTACCGCTTCAATCTCATCTTCCTCTTCGTCTATAGTCGATACTGTCACAGAACTGAATTTGCCCATATTCTTTGTATGCTTCGTAACCATAATTTTCTTTGGTTTCTCCACAGCCACTTGATTATAAATGTCTGTCATAGGACCTTCTCCTGAACTTTTAATCACGGATCCCTTCACTATGAATACTATGTTAGCTACAGGATCGTGCTTATAGTACAACAAGAGGCCACATCTAAAATAGTTATTAAATTTATACGAGATATAAATAATGCAGTAACAAAAATTATGCTTACTAATTCGCAATAAAGTTAAATATCGCTTAAATTAACGGAAGGTTAATATATATACTTTTTACACTTTTGCCGATACTGTTTTTCAATACCCTCCTGCCGTTTCAAATATACAGTCTCATCTTGTTCGCAAGTCATTTTATGTGCATGTTTACTGCCATCAATTACTCTTGCACCGTCTCTTTTGCGCAATGGCAACTTTTCAATAGCGCAATCTGTAAGCACACGAAAAAATCAATAATAATTTTCTGGAAATCTTATCACAAACGTGTATTTTTAAGGAATAGAGAGAGTAAAAGGAAAATAAACAAATAGATACTTCTGTTAAATAAATATTTACTTCAAACAAAAATCCATCTATAGAAATATCAGTGAATAATGCAGAATCGACTAACTTTATGTTTAACTTATAAAAGTTATACAAAAATGAATCAGTCTTACCTAAAATTAACGTCATTTGCCCACATAAACAATAATAAATGTGTAACGGTTTCTCCTCACTGTATTCCTCCTGATCCTTCGTATCGGAACATATTATACTTCTCGAAACAACTTTCGGCATTTTTATTTCTTTATTAAATATAAAACACAAAAATAATATTCAAATAAATAACGCGATGCAATACATAACCTAACTTACAGCTTGCTGAATACAATCGAACTGTTTTACAATGGCGCAGTGTCACTCCCAGTTGGTTTTTGACGAAGGCGACACCTCTGCAAAAGTATACATTCGTAGATAAGGAAGTTGGAAGAAGATAATTTTTTTAAATTTAATTAGACTAGTAATAAGTTAATCTCAAGGGCGCTCTATATCTTGAAATGACATAACACATTTAAATTCTTATATTGTTTATAGCAACGAATCAAGTATGTATTAAGATTCAAATATGCGCTGACCAATTACGAACGAAAAAGTCATATATCGGAGAAAGTCATGCGTTTAAAAGATTCCATACGAGTAATTAACTTGAGTTTTGGACATTAATTAAGTAATTGATTAACGATTTTCAATGAAAAATCATTTTTGATATGCAAGTGAAAATCTTAAAAATTAACAAGCGGATTAACTGTTAACACCTCCATCATGGCCGCTTCAAAAAATGACTCCAGTGGACCATCCAACAAAAGATATTTTAAATCTTTAGTCAGACTCAACAACGTTACCAAAAATGGCGGATTCTGAGACGAGAATTCTACATGAAGATATTTAACTTGACGAAATAACAACGTGCCTATTACAGTAAACTGGCAAGCATGTTCCTCCACGAGTTCACAAATATCGCAATCCTTCACGATGATTATTTCCAGACAAGAACAAAGACGTCCAACTATTTCAAGATCTAACGAAGATACTTCAACGAATTCTAATGACGTTAGTAATTCCTTGACTGTTTCAAGTATTTTCACAACTGGCTTCACTTCAAACTGATATTCGATGAGTCTTAGTTCCTTTAGATTTTTCAAAGATTTCACAAATTCCACTTCACGTTCGTTAAGGAAGTGTCGCATCTTGATGAGAACCAATTAAGGAAGAAAGTTAACAAGTTTCATGATACTATTGACCCAAGGATCTGGATAAAAAGCCCAAAACCTTAAACATTTTCTAGATGCGTGTTCATGAAACGTGACATATGATATTTCACCACCCGTTCTCCAATATCCGGTAAGCATTGTAGTTTCACCAACTCTGGATGTTGCTGTAATACCGAAGCAAAACTCTTAACAGATACGTTGGTACGTTTAAGGTACGCATAACGCAATTCCTTACAAGCTCCTAGATACATAACACTATTGTCAGTTACAGCTTTAGAGGCAGTAACATCCAGTAGGATAAGTTTGATACAATTTTCACCTAAAGACTATATTATGGAGTTGGTGCAGAAAACATTGATTCGAAAGTCGTTAAGATTCTTCAGATTGAGAAGAGTTAGACACACTGTAATTTCCAAGTTTTTAATACGGAATTCCATACCAACGTCTAAACTTAAATCAAACGTACGCAATCTTGACAGACGACTCATGATCTTCAAGAACACAATTTCCGTCATGACGTACCAATCCCGGGGCCAAAAGCTTTGAAGTTCCTCGTACATGCACAATTCACTCGGATGCAAGCAAAATTGACTTTCACGCTGATTCTTTGCAGTTTTCATCAAACATTTTATAGTCTCCATCGGTTTCACGTATATTTCGCTTTACAGTGTCCATGGGATCGAAGTACGGAATGTATCTTTGACATGATCTAGCAACAGGATGACCTTAGCATTGTCGAATTCGATCAGATTTTTTACTATTTGATGGACTAATTTTATTATATGTTCCAATGCTAAATTTTCAATTAGGAATGACTTTTGATTTGGCATTTCATTGGCATTCTGATGACATCCCAGGGTAAAGAACACGAAACGTCACACCCACGCGACTCTTCACGACACCAGACTTTAATGGAAATTAATGAGATTCGAAAAATCTATAGAGAATATAAATAGCTGCGAGTCAAGTCGCATTTGATGAGTCTCTGACGTTGCACTAGAGGAAGTATAATTCGTTTGCAGAATAACTCTGTGAATTTTGGTAAAAGTAATCCCGAGAAAGGGATCTTATGCAGAAAATACAGGTGTACAGGTAGAGCACCTGTAGATAGGACCATAGATCATAGTGGCTCTCAGGTAGGAAATATTGTACTATAAAAATGTTAGCTTAAAGGTTTAAGCAATAGGTAGAAAGTGGTGGTGCTGAAGAATAACGTTACTTGTCATCCTTCCAGGGATTTTGATACCATTGAGCCATAAAGTCTAATAAGGGTGATGCCCTTATAGTAACCTTGCAGGTGGATCCAAATTTGTTGAAGGCATTCTTGATTCCTGGGATAAGTATAGGATTGGCGGTGATTTTAAACCGTATCTGGTCTCCTGACTGTATCACCGGTCCACTACTTCTATCCGTTCCTTTCTCCTTGAATCCCAAACTATACGGAATCTCAAAAAAGAAACCACACGCCAAGGATGTGATACGTGGAGTCGAGAGTTTGTAGCCGATCATTCTCGTACGCTCTGTTATTATATCATAAACCTACGCAGTATTATTATAATAATTGCGAAATAATCAAAAAGTAAATAACGATTAGATAAGAATTATAAATGGTGTGATTTCAGTGAAGAGGGACAGCTTGATTTAATTCATTTTTATTTTTTCGCCTCGCAGAAAGTAATTGCGATACAGCGTTCTTGTTCAAATACACTAATTCATTGCATCATACTGGACAAAGGAGAATGAGGAAGACGAAATAGAGGATACAAAAATTCCGATAAAAGGAAAGGCCGTAAAGAGTCTCATTCTGCTCGTTTCCACAAGGACTTAACTCTTTGCAAGTTGACAGAGTTTGCAATGCATTGACTAATAAACTTACATTAATGTTACGTTTATTAATAACTGATCAGCATTTAGAAATTTTAATCACAGTATATATACGTAACAGAGAGTTTAGGTGTAAGTCACATTGTCATACTATGATTTGCAAACAAAATTCGGTATAGACCCATAATGAATTAATGCTAAACGAAATATGCTAAATTCTTCTACTTTAAACTAGAGTTTCTAAATAAGTTTTATAGCTTATGCCACTTTTCACTGTAACGAACATCAAACTGTTAAATTTCTGGCGAAAAGCAGCGGTTATCCTACAGTTTGATCAATTGCCACTTATCACTTTAATTTCATATCGTAATTCCCGATAAGTGCACAAGGAGTAAGTACGCAGAAGTATGATTCGCCAAACTCCGAGATTAAAACAGCAGGAGTAAAATTATACGGTAATAGTGGGGAAGTTCGATTTTTAGCAGGAGATCAGAAGATTCTGCGACGTAGTTTGACTTGTGATTTAGCCAGTGTCACCACAGCTTTAGCGAATATGAGCGCACCTATTGTGAGAACGAGATACGGCGCCTTGAAAGGTACCGTAGTACAAAATATTGAAGGAGGACAGTACTTTGCCTTCAATGGTATTCCCTACGCCGAGCCACCAGTTGGCCAACTTAGATTTAAGGTAACTTTATGTCAGTGAAAAATAACGAAGCTGAGTTTTGATAGAGTGTTTTTGGATTGATTAATTATTCAATAATTTGATAGGAACCTCAACCTCCAAAATCATGGTCAGGCATCAGGGATGCTCAGAAAGAAGGTTCTTTGGCATTACAATTAAATATGATGCTCCATCCTGCTGCTACAATTGGAAGCGAAGATTGTCTCTATTTAAATGTTGCTACTAATTCACTGTCTGGCAAACGGGCTGTTATGGTATGGATACACGGAGGAGCTTTTTCGATGGGTTCAGGAAGTAGCGAATGGTACAGTCCGGATTATCTACTTAAACACGATATAGTTTTTGTCTCCCTTAACTACAGACTTTCCGTATTTGGTAAGTATTATATTATACACTGTCATTCTGTACCCACGTAATTTGCAGGTGTCGATAATGTCGGTACGATGAATACGTAACATGCGAGAGAGACCGTTTGCTTTTAATAGACTTAAAGATCATTTAAATTGACGCGATAGTGTTATGATGTCAGGTTCAATGAGTTAATAGTATAAGAATATTAACCTGTTAACCAAGGAATAAACTTTTGTTACATTGTTAATTTACATTTATATAAATATCTGCATTAGATTAATACTTATTGTTTATATAATTATAAACTTATATAATTGATTTACTTAGATAAGAACTACATAAAATCTAATGTGTAATATGTTCAAAATATTACGGTAAATTTCCATGACGAAAAATGACGCCATGCCCATTGCAGTAGTAATCCGTGTATGACAAAATATTTTCTCATACCCAGTTAACAGGTTAAACAATTGAGTGAACGAGACAATAGGGAGTATCCCGTAGATCGACCGAAGAATCTTGTTATCCATATTTCTCAAGAGTGATAAGCCTATTACGCAAGTCTGATAATGATACTGTGTTTCCTTGATAACTATAAGTCATGAGCAGAATTTATACAAGTTAACCGAGTACATTGCAAGTCATTGATCAACGAGTATTAAAGATGTTTCAATATGGCGTATATATGTATATAGTGTTATGATGTCAGAAACAATAACAACAAGGGCACTGTTATTTTGCTATTTATTTTATTATTTTATACATTGATATTTGGATGAAGAAACTTCTAATTAAAACTGAATGTTAATTTTCGAATAATCCTAGGCTTTCTAAATTTGGATGACGTGGAGGCTGCAGGCAATCAAGGTTTGAAAGATCAAGTAGCGGCATTGAAATGGGTTCAGGAAAATATAGAAGCATTTGGCGGCGATCCGCAGAACGTGACTATCTTTGGAGAAAGTGCTGGTTCTGCTTCTGTCCATTACTTGACAATCTCGCCATTAGCCAAAGGTATTCTTGAGTTTTCTATAAAGAGAATTCGAACTATAAATAAAGATTCTATGCGCCATGAATGTATGAAGTTAATAACTGATTAACGCAAGTGATATACATAAGCCAATCGTTCTTAGGATTATTTCACAAGGCTATATGCCAGAGTGGTAGTGTTCTCAATGCTTGGTCCTACACTAGGAACAATAAGGAACCAGGATTACGGTTAGCTGAAATATTAGGACTGGAAACTACAGATGGTAAGGAAGCTGCACAGTTTTTAAGGACAGTCGATGCTAAAACTTTGATAGATGGATTGGCTCAACTTGAGAAAGAACAAGTACGATTATCAACAAGATTTTTTTGTTCTCTAGATTATTAAATATACACAGATTATTAATTGACCTAATAATATTTTAGGGAAACTTGAGCCTTGGTCTTACATTTGTGCCGACGATGGATGACAAAAGTGAAAAACCTTTGGCACCTGAGCCAGCTGCTGAAATGGCAAAAAAGGGAATTGAGGTACCTAGTATATTCGGTCACAATAGTCACGAAGGGATTCTGTTCCTTCCAGGTAATTATACTTATTTTTATTAAAGGATTTAACGACAACTCATGTATCTTGTAATTTTATTTCAATTGTACTCTACGTGTTGCATCTTCAGGATCTACGGCTGAGACATACAGTCGGGTCGACAATAACTTTGATGGCTTTATCGATAAACTTCTTGTCAATCAAGATATTACAAAAACTGATGACGTCGTGAAACGCATCAGAGAATATTACTTTGGCGAGGAGCCAATCACGCCTGACCAGCGCGAAAATTACATACAGATTTTAGGGGACTTGCAATTTGTTTATGGAATTCGAAGATTTGTAGAAATTCAGTCGTACAAAAGGGTACCGATATATTTCTACGTGTTCTCTGCGCTAGTTGAAAATCCATTTGTAATGAAAAAATTGAAAATCGAGGAAAAAGGTAAATCAAAGCTGACGACCATTAGACATTAATTAACCAGAGATATTCATTTTTAATTGACTTTCATCAGGTACGTGTCATGGAGATGAACTCGGCTGTATATTCTACGAACGTCAATCTGAATCCAAGTTGCCACCGGATTCCAAGGATCGTGTGACGATGCAGCGTTTCACCAGGTTGTGGACAAACTTTGCCAAAACCGGGTAAGTGTCTCAGTGCAGAAAACAAAAGAAAAATAACTCTATTTCCTTACGCAAAAGAGTAAATGGTCACTGAAATATTCTTTTCAGAAATCCAACGCCAAAGATTGACGACGTGGTAACGATGAAATGGCCACCGGTAACTAAGCAAGAATTCAATTATTTAGAAATTAGTGACGAACTTACAACCGGAGTCGATCGGGATTCAGAGAAATGGCAATTCTGGAAAAACATATCAGAATCCGCTTAATCGTTCCCAACGTTACGTATACTGTTGAATGTACAATTTTATGATGTTTATATGGAATAAAGAAAATATTCAGAATCTTCAAAATTAACCATTCTTACTTTGTACCAGGTTCAAAACTACTCAAAAAGTCTTTGCAAGCTACTATTTAATTACACTGACTAAAATGCTTAATGTTTCTGTATCCGAATATATAAGATAAAAAAACCAGCAAATGTAGATATATTATTTTACTATAAAGAAAGACGAATCCATTATATTTTACTAGCATCAATGTTATGATTCTCTTGTCTAATGGCCATGCTCTACTCTTTTATGTGTTGTACATTTATATCTTAAAAAAAGAATAATAATAAAAGCCATATCGCGTGTCTCTGCTACCATTAGCAGCATATCGAGCTTTAATTTCTTGCTTTTCTTTATTCGTTGCTGCACTCCTGTTCTTCTATTGTGTATATAGTAGCTCAAGGATGGTAAACTTCCAAGTTAGTTCTTCTTTTTCGTTTATCAAGTAAAAGTACCAAGTCTCGTGACTCTTTCTCTTATCTAGTCATTACTGCTTCTACTAGTATTCGTTCCAGTATCTTCCTCGGGTCTTGCTCTGCTCTTGAATAATTTGATAATTTCGTTATCCCACATGGAAACTGGGTCGCCTCTTGCACGTTGAAATTCCTGATAACCCATTATCGACCTCACAGTGAAACCTAATGGAATTATGGGATTATTAGTTATTGAAAATCACCTATGACTCGGCGACTGTGTTAACGTACGTGATACTATAGTAGATATTAATAGCAGTTCGTTTGATTTCTACAAATATGTAGCGTCTATCGTAAAATAAATATGATTTGGCAATGGAATGAATTTTCAGTATCATTAAATTTTCATAATTACGTAAATACCTGTTTTACCACCGGAGTCACGTTGAGAATTAAAACACGTTTGTTGTATGTACATCTATAGTTAATGAACTATATATATATATATATATATATATATATATATATATATATATATATCATATATTTTACCACGCGTTCGAGACCCATGAAAACATGGCCGATGATGCTTACGGGAGCGGTATACTATTGTGCAAATACCACCAGTTAATAATTACGTAAAATATTATTATGGTGAACGATTAAACTGCCGAGCCGGTGGAGTTTCGTGCTGCACGTCAGATGAGTATTAATTTATGGAAATTTATTAAAATTAGGAGAAACGTGAAATTTACTAACCACCCAAAAAGGTGCAGATGAAAAATGTTGCGAGGATCTTGGTATATTCTGCCACCGACATACTACGTAGTTCACTTATACTATACTAGATTGAAACATGATTTAATAGCAGTAAATAAAATAAATTCTTAATAAATACAAATACTCTCTTATCCTTTTTTGGAATGAATAATAATTCGTATAATTTCGTTTTGAAGACAGTAAAAAGAAAGTTCAACGAATCCTTGTAGATGTACTTTTGTTATAACAAAGGAGAAATACGATTTCGCGAATCTAAATGATAGTTAAATAATTTCCAGATAATTA
This sequence comes from Hartigia nigra, assembly GCA_031001745.1. Classification (NCBI taxonomy): domain Eukaryota; kingdom Metazoa; phylum Arthropoda; class Insecta; order Hymenoptera; family Cephidae; genus Hartigia; species Hartigia nigra. The sequence goes on along the minus strand of JARPRG010000675.1, from coordinate 30,773 downwards.
TTAAATAATGCACAAGGTTGATCGTGTTATTTACTTTTAGTAAATCTGCATTTTTCATACTCTCAAAAATAAGTTAGAAGACATTTAATTGTAAGAACTAATTCAATGATATCGGCGAGTTATTAAGTGGACAAGGATACGTAGAAGATAGAAAATAACAGTATATTTTCACGGAACGTGAATCACAATGAATAAAGAATAATTAGCTATTATCAATTATAAGAATAAGTGAAATCCGAGGACAGCTCGTAAAATATTGCCGTGAAGTGTCTACGAGACTGCAGAATGGTGCGGTGGGCATACCATTACCAGATTGGTCAGCATGAATAATAGAGCTACGGGTCAGAGGTTATGTTTTCAGAGCAAAGGGCAGAGTTATGCCCGAGAACTAATTTGTCTAAACATTGTGGCCATAGGGAAGCCAAAGCCGCTTAATCTAATTAGGATGGATTCATCAAGCGACAGTAATGCCAATTTGTTCGTTTCGAGAATCACCAAAATCTCGATTTGTCTACGTCGATACTATTCTAATTTAATGGATTTACGTTATACGTACGATATGTATGTACATACCGTTGTGTATCTGTTCCCTATAGACGAGGTATTCGCACTTTTACACTTAGACACCATGGGATCGTTTCAATTTGGCAAACGTTCGCATGAAAGTTTTACTGAATCACTGCCGCCATCGTTGCCAAAGCGTGCTACGTTCTGAAAATCGTGGACGGGTCTGTAAACTCTCCAAGGAATCTGTGTCGAATCCCAGAAACCTCCTGGACGTAACACGAACAGCTTTAAAGGATGCACTGAGCTTCTGCTTAAAAGATGGAAAGAGATGCCATTGAATAATACGAATTTTGTACTCCTTGACAGTTTTTCCTGGTTACTTAGAAGTATGTCGGGTTACAGTCTTCAGGGGTTAAGCGACTGCGTAACTGGAAACGGTTACGTTTAACGGTCTAAGAGAATGAATAAGTACTTACTCTTTGTTAATTCGCTCCTTTTCTTACAAGGATGAATGTAAAATTCCATTGGTCCATGGAGTCTTCTCACCTTATAGCCCGAAAGGTAAGTCGCGCATTTTCTCCTAACCCTTAGTAAGAGTGGAGGACGATTGTCGCCGCGACGCTATTATAGTCATTCCCATAGCGGGTTTAATATTCGCAGAGAAACGGGTTGTCGGCGTAGGGGCGACTGCGAGTTGCCTGCGGAAAACGGGACTTGACCTGGAACCACGGGAAGTTTGCTCTAGAAACATTCTGCGGTTGCTTAATTTACTAACAGTCGTTCCACGAGTAAAAGATCCTTTTTGGGGGACTTATTTACCATAAAAGTCATAGGAATATGACCCCTGCAAAAGCTATTTTATTCGTGAACAAACTTTCGTTATTATACGACGCAATACGTTTAACCCTATCTGCCTATATTGAAACTACAGTAGTTTTCTTTTCTTACTCGTAGCGTACCATTTATAAACACAAGTATCTTTTGTACCTCATGATTTACCTTGCTGCACTTGGGTAACCCAGTCTTGAAACATACACTTTAAAATGTATGTTATCAAGGTACTTCTGTTACTTAGTGGTTGACTAATTGGATTTATAAATAGTATCGGTGTACACACTGAAGTTTGCTGAATATCTAGAAAATTCACTAGGGATTTAAGTAAATATTCCCTCACAGTTTGTCACTAGATTTTTAACGAGTCGCTACTTCAAAGCAAGTAGACGCACACTCCTTAGATCTGTATTATTTTTTAATCTTACAAAATTCAGTTATACAGTCGAAATTCGATATTGAAGAAGTTTTCAACGAAATTAACTACGAGTATAAATTCGTACAATGGCGATAAGGAAGTCATTAAAGCTGCCAGGATGAGATCGTAAAATCGTCAAAGCCGTGACGTCTCTGGTTGAAGATGCCATGAATACCGAAAGAAACTCCGCACGGAATAACCGCTAGAAGGTGAGGCTGATTGAGATAACCCTTATCTCGTATCCGGGCCTAATCCCGTTTCACGAGGGTCCTCTTTCCGAATTTCGAATCGGCCTAGTAGCTCGAGGGTGAACCGCATGGATTCGCCGAGTTACGAGATAAAACTTTCCCTTCGAGATGCAAAATGTTGTTGACCGCCAATCCAAACGAGGGTTATAATACGTTGTGCATGAGTAATGCCCAAGGGAAACCTCTTTATATCTCTACCTATCAATTAAACTGTTAAACCAATCGAATCCTCTTAAAATGGTAATAATAATGAATAAAGGATAACAATAAAAGAAATAAATGTCAAAAAAATATGGTAGGCATTTCGTGTAAAATAACTTTTGCCACTGTAAGGCAATAGTGTGCAAGGAAAAGTCTAGGCTCCGGATACAAGAGTAGTTGGAGATACGAGAGTAGTGCATGGTGGAGAAAAGTTTTAATGCAATATCCGATATTACAGTTAATAAATAATACGGCCCTGAGACCCGGTAGCGCCGAGCAACATCGTGGCCCGCGCATTTGTTGCCTATTGCCATTACGCAAAAGTTGCACAGCAGCCTCAAAGCGTTCTTCCTCCCTTTTACATCCTTTTAGCTCTTCCTCGACCTCTCCTAGAAGTAGCTACCTCAAGTTCCCGTTAAACGGATTCTTAGTCGAACTCTTGATATTTGCATGGCCTCGCGTGCACTTCGCTGCACTCTTGGAAAAAGCTTCTTCGTCAGGGTTCCAACCTTTGATAGGAGTAGTTCGTTTGCTATAGGTAGAGTCAGATACCTAACCTACGATAGGTAGGTAGATAAAGTACGTGTAAAGGTAAGTACATATGTACCAAAGTCAAGCTTTACAGAGAAGGTTGAATGGTCTGAGGACCAAGAACTTAACTTGGGACTTACTTCTTACGTAATCCGATCAATTGAGCTTTCCCATAGGCGCATTATGAAGATACGTCTACGTCCCGCCACTTATATTCCCATCAAGCTTTACGCCCTATTCGCGCGTCAACGGACAAAGAAGCTTTTAAGCGCTAGCAGGGAAAATTTCCCTTCTAAATTTTAGGCACAGGCGAAAACGATACTAATATTATAAATACCTTAGCAAGAAAATACAGCAGACCGAATTTCCCTGTAAGGTTGATCTTTAAGCTTTTTTTTCTTTTCTCACAAGGATTAGGCTTTTCAATAAAAATTATTCTACGGCACTCTAACTTGTTTTGATATTAAATTCACGTATTTACTTGAGCTTTTGAAAAAAATTCAAATCGTTCTTCAATGATCCTATGCCCTCTGTGAACCTCGTTTGATATAACCTCAATTTTCCACGTACAAAGTTTTCACTCGGCGATGAATACAGACTGGGTTGATAATGTTGTACGCTGTGTCCCGGTAGGATAGAAATTGCAGCTGGAGACTCAGGCGTGGTTGGGATATCTTCGCTTGTGTTTAATTATGTGCATATATACGATTCTCTATCCTCTTCCAACTTTCTGTATTCTGGTACACCTTCTCCTCGTATGTCGTCCCGACTGTCCCCAACTCTTGCAGTCACGACTTCTAGCAGTGGCATCCTCCCACCATTCTGAGATTTAACATTTAATTGTTCTAACCTATTTCACGCGAGATTACAGAGCTTACATATATCGTATAGCCTAGCGTCCTGCCAACAACTGCTGTTTAAAGTTTTAAGCGCTCATCGCATTCGCGATTCTGTGGGGCGTCGCGACGCTCTGTATTTTTTCTCATTTAACGGCGCACGCATTGGCCTTTCACCCCTCGTTTCCACTGTTCTCGACAACGCCCGACAATTGTCCCAAGGCCTCTACGAGGTGTAGATCCTTCCGTCCTTCTTCTACGTTGAATAAATAAATACATAAATGTTTTCAACGTTTTTAACAATGGCTTTGCGTTGAGCTAGAATCATAGGGGATTCTCATTAATTTTTCTTTGCTTTATTGTCTCGGTTTCTTTTCTTTTTTTTGTGGAACGTCATTCCACTGGACAGAAAGACTGTTTTAATCTGACACGCAATTCAAGTCTGTCAAATGTCAACGTAGCAACGAATCGAGAGTCGCCGATCTGTGTGTTACGAACATATTTATTTTCTTTGACAATTCCAAATTATTAGTTTAATTTTGTTCATAAGTCTATAAATACCCTTACGAGTGATCTCTGGATAGGGAATTGAAAATGGATGACTGAAATTTCTCTCCTCAAGCGTATTTTAAAATTACTAGAAATCTCCTCCAAGGCGGCACCTTTAATTCTACTTTGCTTCGTTAAATCTGAAAGCGCTCGTCTAAGACACTAAATTCTCAGTAGCGGCAAAACCTATTAAAGAATCCTGGAATGCACTCCTTTTACCATGGATGCACGTAGTCTATGATTAAGTCCGATAACTCGAAGCCGGGAGCACGGCTCCACGATTTTCAAAAGTCGTTCCTTCGCCTCACTGATGCGTTATCGAATCATTCCCTAATTTCTTCTCCTTCGTCCTTATCCGCCAGTGCATAACTTCGCTTAGCTAAAACTCCTTTCCACACCAGAAATTCACTGAGGACATCATCCCGAGGATGTACCACCTTGATTGCAGCTGCTGAATAAAAGATCAAATTAAAAAAAGAAAAAAAGAAAATACTTTAAGATCATCTACAAGTAATTTTTCCTAGAGTTCCTTAATCTTCGCAGCATCCATTCCCGACCTTAATGACAGGTACTACGCGAATGCACTTCCTGGACCAATGAACGGAAGTACCACAATTCTTCGACAAGGAGTCTTCGTGCTTGCTGCCACTCATTAAAGCTTTGTTCATCTTCCTTAATGACCGTGGGAAACTCATTCTTTTCTGCTGTTGCTATTGCTTCTGGTAACGCCATCCCATTCGTACATTTCCCAGAGAGTAACGAAGGATACAAGGACACGACATGGTAGCATCATCCTGAAAAAGATAGAGCAATTTCATATTATACTTCCCACTGGACTTTACGAGAACGTAAGAGGCTAATCTTGAAAACCGCACCATATCACTAAGTAAATTAAGTTAACGTATTGAGTTCCTTACTTCAGGATTCACTTTGTCCAATTTTCCTATCTCCAGGTCATACGGTTAAATCTCAAGGAAGATGATCCGAAAAGAAATCAGGTCACGGAGCTCGTGTCTTTGCTTCATGAGCACAGAAGGAAGTGCCGGAAAACACGTTCTGCAAATGGCGGAACAAGCCGGTCAAGACTTTACTTGCTATTCCAGTCGCTGTACTTGCAATTAGTACTGAGAGAGTTCTCAGGAGTAGGCTGTCACTGTACATAGCCTGGATCCACTGAAGTCATCCAACTCTCAGGGAATCCTTGGCCAGGTTTCTGGCTAATAAACAAGGGTTATTTTAGGAGTAAAGGTTTACTATAGCCAAGTGCTACTGGATAGACAGTGACTATATCTACTACGTACTACCCCTGGTGACCCCATTCTTACCCTTAACGCCTAGGCATATTTCGTGCGCGTGTACCAAAGCATCCTGGTACCCTCGACCTGTCTATACTATGGCACTGACTGATGGTGAACCAGGGTTACTGAAATATCGCACACGTTGCTAAATTACTTGGCGCCCTCTGACTATATGTACAGGGTGATTCAGTACCAAGGCAAAAGCTTGCACGAGCCTTTTTGTAGCGACGAAACGAAGAAACCCGATTTTAAAAATATCGTGCGACAAGTAGTTTCCAAACTGTTTAGTTTTAAAGTGGACCAATCACGTGTCAGATATTTAATTTATTGCCGCACACGATACTGTTACGCATTAAGAGTTTCACTAATTACTGTTGTTCAATTATGACCATAGCTTCCGGCAACATGCCTCTGCGAACTTAACATATCCAACAGCAATTATCTCTACGCGTTTTACCTTGGTACATGGAATTTATACTCTTCGTCATATTTAATTAGACAATTTTCTTTCCTTATCTTCATTTTTATTAACTTTGCGTGATTTTCATGCTCAAAGGAAACGCTCTTCTTTTATTTCTTACGAGAAAATTCATTACGTCCTGGCGCGAACTTATTGGCTCTGCTTTTTTCAGAATACGGCATATCCCCTCTTTCAGTAATCGTTCCTCATGGATACTCTGTTAAATAAAATAGTGTCGGACAGAAAGCATATTGCGATCGGATAAATAATTTTAATTTCAAATGGAATGACAGTCGATGATGACAGCACCGTCAATTCCATTGAACGCATTTCCATTTCATACCTTATTCATGTTTTGTATAATACACGTCATCCGTAACGATGCGAAAACGTTGCCCACTGTTTTTCAGCAATGAATTAATGGATATCCAAGTGCAGTATAACGCGCCATGAGTATTTTTCATTGAATGTCATATCCATTGCGTCGAGAATCCTCGGTGCATCGGTAACAGGCAGCAATATCGGAATGAAATGATTTAACGAGAATAATCGAGAAAAATATTTTACGAAACACGAAAACATAAATATAATATTCAGCGTTTGTTAAATCGGTTACGAGAATTATGTACTTTCATGGTATAACGTATTTCGCCGAATTTACTAAACGAGTTTAGTTCGTGTGTAATATACAAAAAAAATGGCTGCTCGGTGATTGTATTTGTAAATTTTCCTTCGCAACGTTAACTTCCAATCGATATTGTCTGCTAGTATATACAAGGTGCTGAAGGTCAAAGGAAAAATATTCACTATTGTATAAGGACGCACAGGAACTACAATCAGCATCGACAGCGATGGGAAACGGCGAACAAACGACTACGTCAGGAGGTAGAGATTGCGTTGTAGGACGTCTTTATTGTATTTTTATTGAGTGCGATTCAATTCCGTTCGCAAACCATTATGACGCAATGCGATCGACTTTTAACCCACTCAGAATTCCGCGCACATTGAGCAATATACAAGTACGTGTACACGTGTAGAAGCATGTGCAAAAATTTATACCAGAACGTCAAAGCTATCAATTACTGATTAATTATGAAAAATACAACATTCAGGAATCGCCAAAGGCAATCAAAATTTTATATGAAGATTTCAAATCGTCACTGATTTAATATAATAATTGTCATAGACCTTATACGGTGGAATATATATATACACAGAAATAAAGATGGCCTCCTCTAGAAGGGACTATACTAACTCCTTCGACTTCTTGAACGTCAAGAGGAATTCCTTCACAGCTTTACGTGCGATTGATCGTCCGGCAGCCATTACTAAGAAATGATGACTCGCACGACGAGTCACAACACAATGGACGAAACTGTATAGCGAGGAAGAATGAGAAGCTTACAAGGAGATAAGAAACTTAGCAGCTTGCAGTCGATAAGATTGTCAAGTCGACAATTTTGAGGTTAAATAAAAACTGGCTTATTCCTGCTTAAGAGGTATGGTTAGATTGACTAGATTGTAACCTTTAAGTGAGCACATAATTAAACAAAAGTGCCAGAGGGCTAATAGCACTAATTATGCACTACTACTAGAAGTCTGTTCTCGTCAAAGTCTAAAACGGCTGCTCGATAAACAACAGACTGACTAGAAGCCGAGACGTATTGCCAGTTGAAAACTCGTAGGCGTCGTGCAAGAACTTTAGCTATTTCCACGTCTAAAGAGTTGAACTGCTTGCAGAATACGTAGTAAGGAAACTGGAAAGTAAACATTGAATGGAAGAGAATGAGTCAGAGAGGAACTCATAGGTTAAGAACGATTCATGCTTTAAGATTTAACCACCAAATTTATTTCCAACTGATGATTTCATATTTTGTACTTTAACTCGATATTATTACCGAGTATTATCTTCAGAGGAATTACAACGTGCTAGATCCTAAAGGTTTGATAACGCACAATGAAATAGAATGTTCTGTTAAGGGATGTAATAATTTAAAGTGTACTAATGTATATTTCATTCCATTATATTCCAATATTTGTAGTGACTTGAAATTGCTGCTTCTCTCTAGCATTTTATAATTCAACTTACACCTCGAGTACTTCGACACAAGACATCCCTCTGTACGAATGGACTCATCGTCCTGACTATTCATGACCAGGATACATGACATTGATATTTAATGACATGTTCGATTATTGAAATGCTTCTTTAAAACATGGCGTATCCTCGTATATTAAATGGAACTATGTTTCCCAAGTTTAACCACATAAATCATAAAGTGCAGGAAGTACTAGTGTTTATAAGTGGCGTACCACAAGTAAAGAAACTAAATTATTGTAGTTCCAATAGACAGATAGGGTTAAGCGTACTGCGTCGGATAGTAACTAGTAAGTTAAGCAACCGCAGAAGGTCCCTAGCGACGAACTTCTCGGAGTTCCAGGTCGAGTCCTGTTTCCCGCAGGAAACGCGTTACCCACCCTACTCCGGGGATCTGTTTCTCTCCGAATATTAAACCCGCTTTGGGAATGACGATAATAGCGTCGCGGCGACAATCGCCTTCCGTCCTTACTAAGGGTTAGGGGAAAACGTGGCTTTCTGGCTACCAGGTGAGAAGACTCCGTGGACCAATGGAATTTTATAAATATCTCTGTAAGTGGGAGCTAAACCAAAATGACGTAATTCACTATTTAACTTGTAGAACTAGGTAGATGAATTTTACTAAATATCTCAGCCACTTGATTCTTGTATTTAAGAGCAGTAAAGAGGCTATCGCGTAGTCTATTTTCTATGATTCAAAAGAAGCAGCTTAACATAGTTTCAAGATAAACGAAGGTCTTTGATCCCCCTTTTTTCTTTGATCTTTAATTTTTTTTTTTTCTTTAACGAATTTATTCGCAGAGGAAGCTTCGAGAGATCTTGCAAGAAAAAGAGAGGGAGAGCTTAAGATCCTTCCAGAGCGAGGCTCGCGAGCCATTTGTCACGGTTCTGAAGAAAAACTTGGATACTTTATATCTACGTTGCTGCCTGATACGATCATGGAGCATTGTTAACGGTTATATATATAGTTAACGACGTCATTTTCGCATTCTGAAAAATGTAACTTAAGCCAGAAGGAAGTTCCTGAGTAGAATGAGATCCTGACGTAACTGTTAAAAGGTTCATTATTTGTATACACGGTTATTCAGGAGTATTGCATTACCTGAAAATTTCCTAAAAAATATGTCTTTGGTTTTTTGAAATCGGTCATAGTTTCGCAGAGATACACAAAAATTCAAGTGTTCCACTTCAATTGCGCACTACTGCATATATTTATAGAAAAAACGAAAAAACAGAAAAGCTAAAGAAAGGACGAAAAATCCATCCTGACAATTTCTTTTATGGAAAATTCGTACAACGTCCTGGAGTGGCTTTTCCTGGAAGGAATTCAATCAGCCAATCCCCATCAATCCATCAGCCATCCAAAGTGAGGGTTATACAACACGAAGCTACAAGACAGGATTCGAATGACTCAAGGACATGTTTATCCGAGTACTCGAGGATGAGATTCTGAAAGGATATACCGAAACGAAATTTACTCAGGACTCTGGACTCCTGGTGGGACGAATCCTTTGTGCAGAGACCACCGACAGTGCCAGGACTATTGGAATTTCTCAATCTCATAAGAGATACCTCGGTTATCTGTATTTCAATAGCGAATTTAAGGAGATTGAAATTGCGGTAAGTAAAATGGCCGCTACTGGAACTTTCTACGATTGCATCATAATAACATGACCTATTTCAGTGAGAATTTCAAAAGCAGAGGATACGTATATGGATTATCTTCGTGGGTTACAGCTTTTGCTGAAAATTAAATAGTATTACGAAATAACCTGTATAAATAGTTCTCCGGTTACTCGCGATGGCGACGAGCAGAAAAATCTATTCGTTTATACAGTTCAATACGAGTAACCAACGCTATGGGTTATCGACCTTCATTTTGATTCCCATTGTAAAATACATAAATGGATGCTGAATTCGTACACTTTGTCCTTTGTAAAATACAGTTCCATTGATCATACCGCCATGAGACGTTCAATACGCTTGCGAGTCGTAAAATTTGTACAGCCATTTTAGTATCAGTATGTGCAATCTGGATGTGCGAGTTTCCATTGTCGTTATCGTTACCAACGCAAGCAGATGTCGTTACTGGGTTATTTCACCTTTGTGAAATGACGCACGACCACCTCCTCGCCCCTTTCTTCCTGCACCGATTTCCTGTAATCTCGTGAATATCTCATGAAATTCTAGCGAGGAATATGGGTCGACGTATAGCCCTGTGTATCAATCAATATACGTACCAGATTACGTGAAAACGGTAAATTCTGTATAATGACAAAAGATTGGAGTATCCATTATTCTCGTCTAGGGACATTTTTTTTAAGGTTAAAAGTCGTCGGGGTGCTATATTAACTGTGTCTGGTAGATTGGAGAACGAAGAACGCAAGGTTTCCTCTGGAACACGGTTAAAAGACCAATAGTAGAAATGGAAAGTTTCCGGCAAAGGATGAAGAAGAAAAGTTTTCTGTAAAACTTGGTGGAGTGTTAGAGAGGGAAGGGGTAGGGTATGGAAGTTTCTCAGGAGTAGCTACTTTGCGAGTTGAAAACTCTGTAAAGGGTAGTACATCGCGGAAGATTAATACGGACGATTCGGAGTGATCATAAAGTAACGGATAACGTGTCAAATGAGAAGTAAGAGAAAGACAGAGTAATAATAATATAAGAGAAATTGGTGGAGACCCGTACAGTCGAGAAGTATTAAAGGAACTGAAAAAAGTTCAAAAAAAAAAAACAAAGAAGAGAGAAAATATTATAAAAGAAATTACACTAAAGGAAATTAGGATTGTCTCTCGTCGTCAACGGAATTCTCTCGTAGAAAGAAATGAATAAAATTCCAATCCATTCCTCTCGTTTGCCAGGCTGTTTCAGCAGTGAGGCGTAGCGTTATATGAAAGTCCTGAAAACCTTTAACGTGGATTCAAAATGAGGTCGAAAGGGTGTCGAGATTTAAGGTGAAAGAGGAGAGGAAAAAAAAGAGAGAGAAAACGAGTAGGAGACTTTAACCTGAAAAGGTAACAGAAGCTTCGAGGATTTTGTGAAATACGAAACAACAGGACCGTTCTGTTCGGTTAGGATCATAAAAAAGGACAATATTACCGCAAAGTCATTGGAAAAGCTATAAAAAAAGCGGTAATGAAATTCTACGAGATACGGACCTAGTACCAACCTAATAGACTGAAGTTAGTCGACGTTTATATTAATAATCGTAAACATTTCATTTAAGATTAATATACATTCAGGATATGCTTGTTCGGGTACCCGTGCAAATTCATCAAACGAGGATTCCCTTGCAAAACGAGGCCGTCCCGTTTCTCTCTAGTGACAAGAGCCACTCCCCAACCAGCTAGAGGGTTCCCTTAACTGGGGGTAAATAAAAAATGAAAATGCGACCGGAAAAGGGCGTGAAAATGTTTATCAGCGACGGTCGCAAGCTTGGCAAAGAGGATTCTTAGCAGACGACACTTCGCTCGGCACTCGGTACCTACCGCGAAAATATCTCGCCAAGGAAATCAGTTCGATCTAACCTAACTTTAATCCCCGAATTTTCACGAGCCTGTAAATTGATCCTTTAAAAGCACCCAAGGATATCCGAAGACATTTACAAAGTGATGCATCGATACGCGATGCTCTTCGTAGAGCGTCTTGCGTAATGGTATTATCCTACCTTCACTAAAAATCATTCCCCTCTTAACCTCTGCCTTGTATTCCCTGAGAATTCCATTTTGTCCTTATTGTTTGTTTTTGTGCGTTTCTGGTTTCTTGATCACACGCTATATGTACAGTGATGCATCTCGTTAGGTTTTCAAAGTTTATTTAATTACATTTCAATTGGAATAACCTGTCAAGAAAAATCGTTCTTTTCATTTAGACTTAAATCGATGCATTACATGATTAAAAAAATATTTGTTATGAACTATAAAAATGTTGAGCTCCTTTAACGGCGAACTGAGAACTTATATGTATAATAATAATATACCTCATATATATAAGGTATATTTCGCCAGACGTCTATGTATATCTTTATACGATTCTCTGAAGTCGCTTTATGCGAAATTCATACCGTTCAAAGTTTCATCGCGACTCCTGCCGCTGATTTATAACGCGTCTACCCGAATGTTTCCAGGACACATAGATTACACGGTCAGACACTGTGGGAAAGCAAATGTCATCCGAGTTCGCCCAGTGTATTACATCCACGTGAAACAGCTGGTTCCCAATTCTGTGAAAATAATTCAGAACTCGCGACTGCTTTAGGTCCCGTAGGTTTCCAGCCTTAAGAATGACATACAGACTGTGAGTAATATCTAACTTGACAATGAGCTACGTATATACATATATACAAACCGTATATTCCACCCAGTACATAATACAAGTACTCGACGAATATACGTGCATTGAGTCCCATAAAGTATTTTCAATATAAAAAATGTACTCGCAGAGACAGCCTTTAAAACAGTTAAAAAAAATCCTAAGAAAGTAAATAGAAAATTTGCATAAATCCGTGCATTCTAACCGAAAGTGTTCCTGGACTGTAGAAATACGCCTGCGCGAGTCTTCCACGAGAAGAAGGGCTTATAAATCCCGAGGGTGGAAACTCGGGGGTTGTTAGCACCGCGGTGTCAGTCCACCGAGGAAACTACCCCGGGATTCAGTCTCGCATCGGCCATCCACGAGGTCGGACATGCTTGCCGGCTCTTGGCTTAACATGTAGAGATACTCTGTAAGCCGCATGAGATTCCTACGCGACGTGGCTGTCACTTTAGTTCACGAACACTTCCGGAAGATGATTTGAATTTGTTTTGGTTAAGTGCGTGTGACAGTGGCGAGTACGCTGAGTGCCTGATCGACGATGATACTTACCACGAATGCAGTTACCCTTGTGTTTATCATCTACGTCGCAGCCAAGGGACTCTGTCATGCAAAGCAAGGTGTGTTTTTGGTCTAAAGAGAATCTAATAAAAGCTAACCTCAAATATCTATAATAACATTGAAGTCGCGGCATGTCACAAAATATTCGTAACTACACTGTCGTGTTTCCGTTTATAAACATACGTATCGTATAATTCAGGTACGTCATCACGCGTGGCACTATGAATTTCCTTAGTCGACTCCACTTTCCACGATTCTTTCAGCAAATAGTCTAGATAGTCAGGATCATGAATTAGTCGAGCGGTTAGAACGCTAGACGGAAAGAGACTGTGCCAATTACTGAGGATCGATAACTGAGCTTAACTGTATATCTATACTGTGCAATCGCATCACGCGATTGTCATCATTGTGAACGATGCATCACGCGATATCGTGTTCAGCATCCTTCAACCATCTAGAATAGATTGTTCTGCGTGGTATTCGCACAGCTGTCCTAGACGAGCCAAAGACGTGTTCTTAATTTAGACGAGTGACCCTTTTTGATAGAAAATTAAGATATAAAGAACGAGGTCAACCAACGGCCGATAACTCGTCCCGTGCTTCTCTTTAGCTTTTGATCGCTTGATCTAGGCCAATATTGGACAAGATCCAAAGGAGTCGTTCTAACGAAGTAGGATAGAGTCACGGCGTCGCAGTGTTCTACTTTCTACCAATCAATATATACCATATTGTACATTGTGCATTAAACATAAAAGATTGACATCAGTTTCATCTTCTTCTTGATTCCCGTATTTCGTCTCTTATTAAGATTTATTAACCTGCAATCCCATTTCAAGCAACGTCGATTCTAACAATCTCCCATTATCTTTCATGGAAACCACCCAAGGGCCGGTTAAGCTATTTGAACTCAGCGACTTGTAAGCGATTCCAGTTACACAATGACTCCTTGGAGTTAATATCCACTCGACTAGTTTTGAGCGACAACGCCTATAGATATTCTTCGGATGATGTCTGGTTCACAAGCGAGCGACAGTATCCGCACGAACGACTACGAATACGATTTCGCGATCCTTTACCAGGGCTCGAAACGTTACATGAAAACGTGAATGCGCCCATTCGATCTGAGACAAAGGCTATTATAGCGCGAACGACAAACCGACGCTTTGAGGAGGATTAATGATTGTAGGAACATCGAACGAGCAACGTCATCGTCCTGGACAGGTCGTATCAAAGGCAATTTTAATGTGAAAATGACGCCATTAAAGTCCGTTTTCATCAAAGGTTCGATAGCAATTTTTCTTAAGATAACTGATCATGCCCGTCCCAGACCCATGAGGTCGAGCCAATACAAATTTCTGGAATTCATGAAAACTCACCCATACACACAATCTATACAGAATCGTTATTAAGTAGCTCCATTATCCAGAATGCGAAAATCAATAATACATACGAAAATACAAAAACGAAGGTAGCGAACCGAGAAAAATAAATGTATCGTCGTCGATATAGCCAGGATCAACGATGCTATTTATTTGATTCGAACCTCAGCCACAAATTTACTTCCCTTCGATTCAAGGCTTTTTATCCTTAACGTTATACATATGTACATGTTACGAGTAGGTAGGAAGCTTAATAAACTCTTATACAAATCGTAAATAGGTATACCTGCTTTTTTGTTTGTTTTTTTTTTTTTGTTTTTTTTTTTTAAGTTACAGTAGGAGTTGCTATATCGATTCCAAAACCCTTTTGAAATGCCAACTTCGTCTTGGGATCTTGCGGATATAACCCCTCTATATATATACGTAGGTATAGTAAGAATGGATATGGGGTGCTTCGACCCTGTCAGTTCTTCGTTGTAAAACGTTCCATCCAGACGTTCTTATTCGCGCGACGGCAGCGTAGACCGATTTCGAATTCAAGACGTCTTCATTCGATACGACAGCTGCGCGGAATGTAAAGTCATGATGCCGAAAAACAATCATCGCTGCTGACCCGGAATCCAGCTGGAGCGACGGCAGTCGTTCTTCTGTAGATTCACGGAATAATTTTTCGCATAAGTAACACTGTATAGAGATAATAGCGACTGCTCCTATATAATATTTGGACGTTAGGTATGCGACCGTAGTCACGTGTTCGTATCTGAAGAAACGCTATTGGGTGAAGGTAACGTTAGATTTGCCAATTATACAATTCTTTACCTCGTGCAAAATTGCATAACAATTATCACGGAAATGATACAAAAAAAAAGTTTTCCGATGTACGTCAGGAAGACCGTTTATCTGGTGGACTGATCGGGAAGGTCTTCCTCTTCTGGATCTTTTAAAATTTGAAGCTTTCCATACCTGCAACGAGTGCGAGAGAGACAGACTTATGAGCGTTTGTATGAGTGAGAGAGGGACAGGCATACTCGTCGCCTAATTTTTCATCAAGTGACGCCACTGTTTTTTTCGAACCGATCGAATAGATCCAGTGGTTACGTGAAGTTTCAAAAGTAGATAGATATGGACGTACAAGTACACGTATCCTTTTAACGAAACATAATATCCATGATATACATGTATATACAATATTGCTATATACAAAAGGGGACTATACAGAAAAGAAAAATACTCCCTGGGGAGGTAAAGTCTGTTTGCATACCTTAAAATGAAAACCTCACGGTGCTGCTTGCAAATTAAAATAACAATTTTTATCACGAAACGAAACTTCCCCGTAGCAGCGACGTTAAATACTCGTCCGTACAGAGAAAGATGGCCGAATCATTTGAGCATTATCGCAACGTCGTCAAATTAATAGCGAGTATAGAGAGTACAGTAAAAGATACACGAAGAGAATCTTTAGTAAAAAGGGAGAATATTGAAGAACCACGTAAATTCACCAAGAACTCTCGGTTTTACTTTTCTCAAACCAACAATCCCCTTCCATCCGTTTCTCGTCCTTCTTCCCACTGTATTACGGTGGCAACGTTCGCTTAGGGTTTCGAAATTGAAATTAAAGCTTACACTTATTCTCGATATCTGGCTATTATAAGTTTTAACGAATATCCAAACCGCTACTTGATCAATATTACTTGGTACGTCGTATTTTGTTTCGTGGCTTTCTGCAGCTGCTTTTATACGTATGTACGAATTAGAAGGTTTCGTATGGAATTTACAATGGTGGATTAAACGCCAGCCAATACGCATTGGCGTTACAACATACGCTAGAGCACAGGCGTAACGGCACGTGTTTTGATACGGATAATTTCCTGTTGTTGTAAAATATATACATTTAAATTTATACAGAAGAATTAACTACTTTGAATAACTCCTTGTTTTTGAGGTTAAACTCGTACGAGGTTAAACTTGTACGAATACGTATATCCGTAGTTGTTTCTTGATGGATTCGAACGAACGAGTAAATGAAAATATTTATTGCTACATATGTGACTCGATTACGTTTAATTTCTGATAAACAGACGAGTTATCTCTCTCGTTGGCAAAGTTCATTTCGTTGCTCTACGCGGTTAATGCAATATCAAAACCAATCTAGTAATTCATTGAATAATTTTCTGCTAGAGGTGTTAGAATTATATCACGAATATTAACGTACGTACGAGTCTTACCACGAATCTAGATACATACCGTGTAATACAAACAGAAGTTAATCGATCGTTTCGTTCAGTTATTCTTGCACTTTTTTTTCTCGACAAATTTAATTTAACATGTTATTTGAGGTTAAGTATAGCAGCGAGGTTTATATAAAGATTTATTGGTATACCTAGGTATACTGTATTGCGTACGTATATTCACTGTATTGGAGGCCGAAGCACGCGAAACCTTTTAATGAAACAATCAGCGGTCCTACAAAAGGTGCTAACACGTTATCGAGAATTTAATTAACTCGTGACGGGTAAACCCGATTTAAAGCAGTCTTTCCGTCGGACAGTGAGGACTCGATTTGCTGTCAGAAACAGAACGTTCTAGTATCCGAGTATACCAGACAGCCGAAGCATTCGAACTCGTGTACAGAGTAACAGGCAGGATTCGTATGAATGCGTAATTATTACGTGTGTACATATAAATACGCATGTATTATACGATTAGCGACCGATCAAATCGTTCCTTTCGAGTCTGAATTTAACACTGACAAATTCGATCGCACTAACTCTCAATTTAATTTCTCCGTTTACATTATGGAGTATTATGTGTTATAATAACATGTATCTTTGCAGATATCGAAGATCTACGGCGTGGCTGTAGACTGGAGGGTTTGCATCCGCTGCTCATTGTTACCTACAAGAACATCATGGTTTTTGTAAGTATTTGAATAATTCAAAATAGCCGACAACGGCTCATAGAACTTTTTATGATATACCAATATAATTGATCGTTACATTGGATAAGTAACGTATCGCGTATAGATTTCATAGAGAATATTTGAATTTATTGAGGGATAAGGATGCGTCATTGATGGCGGGAAATGTTTTATGACAATAAATGACGTGACGTCGAGTGAAGATATTTTTTTTGAAGACTCCATTAATCTCACATATTCATCGTGATAATGTGACCCGCCGTTGAGGCCTTTATCCGATATTCTTCATTCGTTATTCCGTTATGTCGGTAAAAGTATTGGCAGATTGTCGGCTGATTGCTTAGGGATGCCAGAGAGAAGAGGGGGAGCAGTCGGAGGAAGCCAGTAAGGAAGTTAGCGAATGAACGTGAGGGATAGAGACGAAGAGATATGGGGTAGTAGGAGGACGAAGAGGAAGAGGGAGTGAAAGCGGCGGAGTAGTCCACGGGGATTCACCATACTTATTTTCTTCCTTCTTTTTTTTTCTTCTCCCATTATCCATCCTCCCTTTGTGTATCCAGTGAGATCAATATCCTGTTATCTTACAAATCTTCTTATAATGGCTGCATGAAATTTTACTTTCTAACGAACAATGATCTCTCGCGTATTGTATTTCCGTCGGGTAAATTTTTTGCTCGGACGTAAAAGTCGCGACCACTGAGAATCAATAATAGTTGGCGGGAAATTTAAGTCTGTATATTACTTTAAATAGATAATTTTTTTGCACAATTATTTATAGACCATATTGAATTAATGTGTATAAATTTATCTGATCGGTTAGGCTTTACATTTTTTTTTGGGGAGGTGATTTCCAACCAATCAGATCTCTTGGGACAATTTCAGTCTGAATGTACAATCTAGATATGTATTTCTTGGAATTTTGGTTAAACGCAAAACCTATTCCGATATTCAGGGTATGTATGGGTGTATGTCCTTTCATCTCTTATTATCAAGAATTTCGATACAGGATGGTTTGCTTCATTGGTACCTAACCCCTGTAAGCGCCAGCGACCAATTTGTAACCAAATAAGACCAACCCACCTCCTCTTCCATCGAATCTACCTTCCCTCCCGCAAAGCATAGCGTTCCAGCAGTTTTAACAGCATCCATAGACCCTCCTCCCTCCCACCGTACTCCTCTATACGTTATTCCTTTCAATCCATTAGGCAGAGCGCATTACCACAAGCCCACCGCAGGTATTTACCATTTCAACCCCATATTCCCTTCTATTTTACATCCGAATGGGTATTTCATGGGGAACAGTTTCTGCGACTCACGAGAAAAGATCGTACTTGCAATCGGATCACGCGAGAAGTCAGTCGTACGTGTCCCCTTGTTTAATATTTCTCTCTATTCTATTTTGTTTTTAGCATTCTTCTTTTACCACTGTAAGAATTAGCTTTTTTTATCTGCACTCTGGGCTCATTTGCATATCGACGTTAAATTTCGCCCGGAACTACGTGCTGGGCGTCGATACGATTTTTTTTGTTTCAGTAAAATTACAGAAGAAGACGGTAATATATTTCTTGTCAGACGCAAAATCCCTGTTGTTAAAATAATGGTAATTTTTTGTTTTAATGTATAAAGGAATAATTTATTTCATCCCTTAAGTTCTTACCGATAACGCGTTGCCCTGCTGCTCTCTCTTGCGCTTTTGGTAAATTACATAGAGTCGCAAGAGAGCCTTCGGGGTTTCATGGATTAGAGTAAAGAATTTTATATTTACGTGGGTACATGTTTGCGACGGCATTTTTTTGGGAGTGATTTTCTTGAATGGGAGAGATAAATGGAAATAAACCATTAGATTGACTGTTACGATTTGACGTGGTACTTCCTTTCATTTGTTTCTAACCGTCGGAGGCAAATTGCACGAACTGAAAGTCATCGGGAAATACAGTTCGGACGGTGAGAAAAACTCGAACGTTGGAAACTTCATTTTGCAATTTTATCCGAAACGGTTTTCCGTCTCGTGGAGCACACGTGACGTGAGTAGTATATACCACTGGCCTTTGGGATATGCGCCAATATGCTTACACATAGAGTAAATACATACGAGGATACGTACCGTAGTTACATAGGTAACGCAGCCATTTTGAAACGTAGAAAAGTGTAACGGTCGTGGGTAACCTTCAAGAAAGAACAAGTTGCAGTAAGTCCCTATTGGCGACGCTATGTTACAATTTTGTCGCAGGTTTCTTTTATTTCCATAGCATATTCTTGAGCGACGCCTTTTTCGTTGATTGGTCCTTTTTTTTTTGTGCTTCTCGAACCGAAAGCTCAGAAAATAAGTACATGGTCGATCGACTGCTTCGTTGCAATTCGCAAGAGAATATTTTCCTTTGAGAATGCACATTTATTTACTTTTTTTTTTTCTTACTAAAACCTCACAGCTACCATATAACGGGTGGGACTTGAAAGCTTTACAAAACTTTCCGACAATGGCTCGCTCAAGGAGCTCAATATAATCTTATATTGGCGGGATGCGAATACCTTGGAATTTTTTTGGAATCCTTTGATTAAATAATTCTTAACGCCCTTGTATATAACTTACGTCGTAACGGCGTATTTGCCAGAGGCAAATTCTCCGTGGAATTTCCTACTGAGAGGCTTGAAAGTTTCAGACGTCTTATATTATCTTGTCTCGTTCGGATGAAGCCGTGACTACGCGAGTCGTGAAGCTTCTGTCAAACTTTCGAACAATATGCGACTACGTTAGTTAATTGAACGAACGCGTACAAAGAAAAATATTTATCAACAAAAATCCGCAAAAATTAATGTTCCTTCTAGCCTCAAAATATCGGTACATTATTATTCGCGTCATAAAGGCAAAGTCCTTTTTACGCCAAGTATCCCATAGACGTTTTAGTAGCCTGAAAGAAGATGCTGCTGTTTGTGGTTGCTCGCAACGAGATGATATGTCGAAAATTCGCGAGAGAATGTACGAGAAGCGTACATATATGTATATATATGTACGTTTGAGAATCGTGACTTCTTCAGTGAATTTTTGTCTTACAAGGAAATACACGCAAGAAATGAAGTATCTCAAGAGACGGCGGCATGTCGCGCCGGCTTTTTTAAAGGTGAATCTGACGTTTCAGGCGGATAAGATTACGGTGCCCCATGGCGAGCGAGTAGCTCTGAGATGTCGTGAGTTGGGAAGATACAAGCTCACAGGCGACTCGGTACTACACTGTCGTAACAGCCAGTGGAACGGTACACTGCCCTCTTGTATCCCAACAACAGCCATATCTAACTTCACTGGTAAGTACAAGTACTGTAATCTTACGAGATTCTAACCACACGTGGATTTTTCTGAAAGTTACACGCACCTTAAGTTATGTAACGAGTCTTTGCGTTGACATTACTACGTTTTCACGACGTGAAGTCGAGTTGGTAAAAGCCGTGTGGCAGAAAAGTTTATCCATTAAGTTATCGAAGGTTTATACTTGACTTTTAGTAATCGTTATCAACGTACACACCTCCTACGGATACAAGCAGGGAGTTACGATACGAGTCCTTCATGAAGCCAAGGTTTCTAATTAGCCGTCTCGTAAAGTTCCGGACGGAAGAAAACGTCGTAAACCACTACGAGAAAAGCGTCTTCTCTTACCGGCTGCACCAGGCCTTAACGTTGCACTTTACCTCCCCGTTGTTTTGCTTCGATTGGCAAGAACTTCGAGGGAACTTGAGAATCTTTGAGGATCTCGAAAAATTCGTACTTTCGACATCTGGCGTTTTTTTGTGGTACTATTGCGTGTCCCGTTATAACCAAGAGAAATCCTTAACGACGGTTCAGTCGTGGCCGAGGCGCGCGTAGAGGTAAGGGATGATGTGACGGTGTGTGAAGGATGGAAAAGGACGATAAGGAAAGGGAGAGAAAGGAGGAGGAGCTTGCGGCGTCGGATACTTAGAAATGCAGACAAGCATTCTCCGACGTTGGCTGCCGTGTTTGGCCTCTTCTTGGATTTATTTTCCAACCACGTAGTCCGCGCCTTTCCTACACCTAGGTTAGCTTCCTTCGTCCGTAGACCTATATCTACGGGGCCCCCCTCCCGGGTGGTCGCCGATTGTCGTCTAGTCGGCTGCGTCAGGACGTTCTTTGTCGACGTTACTACGTGGGACAACCTCTTACGCCACCGTCACGGATACAATAATATTTTTGCACAACGATTTTACGCTTTGTTATGATTTTCAAAGGAGCGTTAAAGCCACTGGCATCTGCGCGTCTATGTCTACATCAGGTTGTACGTCGAGTCTGGTATTGAGTATAGGTTGTTACAGAGTAGAATATCTACTAGGGCGCCGACGGTGATCTATAAATCTATATATTTTACTTTTTTCTCTGAATTTCTTTGTTTTTTTTTTTAACCGCACAAAATACCCAAATAAAGGTAGAGCTTTTTTGGACGTTGCAACAGCGCACCCTGGTATTCTCGACAACGCGTTAATATCCATCCGGATGGTGCTTCTCGAGCCGAGAAAAAAACAAAATAAAAAAAAATACAGGCATGCAGGGACGAGCTTTAAAAATTCCGGACAGGATGCACCGACAGGATGGATGTTAAAAAAATGAGGAATAAAAACAGAGTGGACAGGTAAAGAGGTAAAACAAAATGAGTATAAACCGCAGGGAAAAAATCGGGCGTCCCCAACGAGTTCGACTAGTGAAATAGGGGAGTGACCTACCCTCGATATATTTCCCATTGCGAATAGCACAAACTGGAATAGCTGCTAGTGGGAGTGACCACTAGGAACTTTCATACGTGTCACTTATTCAGACAGCACTGGGTGCAGCCTGAATTTTTCACCAGAGTTAAATTTGAGAAATTGAACATTTTTCGAATTCGCACGATACCTCCGATAAAATTCTATAAAAATGTCTATCCAATAATCACCAGTGTCCATCTTCTTGCAGAAGACGTACCACCGACGATACTCTTCGGGTTGCCTGCTGGTTCCGCAGCCGTCGATCCTTCCGGCGCCTTGGCAGTATTCCCAGGAAGTATCCTACACCTGGAGTGTCTCTTTGCCAGAAAACTGGGTAACCCAGAGTGGACGTGGACATCCACCTTTCGACAATATTTAACTGGTGAGTAAAAAGGCGGTTGCTTTTAGAAATTACAAAATGACGAGATTAATGGACTAGGGGTTGGACCAAGTTCATTTCCAGGAACAACGTAGTCCTTGACACAGGGTAGTAGTCCGGACTCTGGTCCCTTTCAAATTTCCGTTCCTGGAACGAGGACGGGATAAAGAGTATGCAGGAGTGCACGTTGCGTAAGGGTACTGGCACAAGGGTTTTAATGAAATAACATAGGTAAAGGGGTGGACAACCCTTACGGTTGTCGCTTCTACCGGTAAATGGCCGCCATTACGCGTCTTGTAATTTACTGTTAAATATATATATTTTCCCTATCCGGTAGAGGCGCTGCGTTCGCGGCCATCTAGCTACCTAAATACCCACCTACCTTCTACCCATTATATGGTAATTAGTCCTGCGAATGAATACAAATGTAATATATAAATACGCAGGGTGACATAACTACTGCGCGTAGAATGCATTTACAGGTTTGCATAAGCCAATGGTACACAGTGTGCGAACCTTAAAGGGAGCAGAGAACCATGATAGTAACTTCTGAAGCAGAACCTTGCGTTGTCATAACTAATTATTAAATTCAGCCATAGTACCCATTCGCAAGTACAGTGTCATACAGAGATTGAGAAAGCTTTGAGGTATTTCTGTTTTCCCTTATTCATATTTTTTAATATAATTTTGTTTTCCATCCTTTTTTTTTTACAACTCTCCATCCAAAGTGTCTTGAAATCGTACGCGTCAGCAGATCCCCGTGGCTTCTATTATGCGAACAATTTTACCAAAGAGTGAAAACTCTTAGCATATATCTATAGATATTTCGTTTATCCGACGTATTCGCTGACTTTTAGTGTTTCTCAACTTTTATCCTGCCATCTATTGCTTAAACCAGTTTCAAGGTAATTTTCTCAAGTATCTTCGCGAAAATTTCTTGACTGGTTCATCGCTCGATGAAGGTTTTCGATACGTTTCAACGAAAGTTTTTCTCTTTCCCGGAGTGTAGATAAGTTTTTGATATTTTTTTTTCTGTCTCACTTCAAGCTGCGCATGCGTGCTGGCAGTTTGCGCAGGTGACGAAAGAGAAGTGCATTATGGGTTCGTTTGCTGGTTTCTTTGTTTTTTTTTTTCATTTATCCGATACATAACATTAAATAATGAAATGCAAACGAGGCTGCGTTAAAATTACCTTTAAACCAATCCAGTATCTGGGTAGAACGACCCTGCGTTATTTATCGTATCGAACGAGACAGCAGGTTACCATAGTACCGATCGAGCTGCTCGTCATGATGAAACATTCACGTTACGCTGCGTACCTGGCAGATTAATGTCCAGTCGCTATCTGCTGGGACTCTGCTTTATTACAGGTTATGTTACTATCGCGAATGGGATATGCGAATGATCCCCTGAAACCCTTGACAATTAATACGAGGACAGTTTTACGTCTGAATTTTATGTGACGACGGTCGCTACGAAATTTGTATTTCCCGCCAGTTCGTATCCAACGAGAAAATACAACAGATTACGTGTAACCCGCGTGAACACGTCACGGTATTGATAAAGGTTGAAAAGGTCGCGAGGAATATATCGTGCATTTGAGGTTATAGTGATTTTTTATTAAAGAACGTCTATCTGTAGGTTGGAAATGTGAAATTCTTTGAATTCTCTATGAAAAGCATCATGGCGGATTTAATATCGCGCCCGTATGTAAATACTGTCACATTATTACTCAGTGAAGTTTTCGCGCTATATCTACGAAGAATATTTAACGTGAAATCTTTATTCCAATTCGATTCTCTTTCGTCTTTCGATTCCCTTTGAGGAGAAGCTAGTATAATATCTTGTTTTTCATATACACGAGGTACGAATGTCGGGCTAGACTTTTACCTGGTTTTTTGTTTGTACAGGATGGGCGATAGCTGCCTCGGAAAGAGATTGGAAATATCGTCTATCGATATACTATGCAAAGACTCAGGATTCAGGGGTTTACACGTGTTCGACACCCAGAGGATTGACTAACTCCATACGGGTTCGTGTACTGGGTGAGTGTCACATAACCTAAAAAGACGTTAAACATACGTCAACCGTTTTCTTCGTCACTGAATAGACCGAGTGCTTTTGAATTTCGTTGACGCGTCAAAGATATTAATGCGACGACACGCAACGTCTCTTTCAATGCTTCTTCCCGTCGCGACGCTTCGCAGCAATCTAAAGACTCTATGGAATCGTCTAATTTCCCAGCGCGACGTCAATTACGCTTCCAGTCGACGAGCCGTCGCTTCTCTTTTACTGGACGACGGACGAGGAGACTCTTTCTAATAACATTGAACTCACGCTGCACGGCATTTTATCTTTACAGACGTTCACTGTCCCAGTTTGTCGACGCCGACGCCACCCCTGATCGCCAAGATAGAGGGTGCGCGTATGGGTCAGAGTGCTTCGTTCCAATGTCCTCAGGGATATAGGTTAGAAGGTGCAACCAGTATGACCTGCCAATATAATGGTGAGTCCTTATCATATTTCGTTTAACATATCATTGAAATAATAATTTTCCAACTGTTATGCGAGTATGAGCAAATTAAAAAAATATAATATGTGATGTATTTCTTCGGTTAGGGAAAGGAGGTCAGAGTCTTCCTTGTTAAATTGGAATCGGTTACCGTATAAATGTATAAATAGAGCCATTTAATCTTGGGGTACCTGCTACTCTAATTATACGGAAGTGCGGATCAGTTTTGTCCTGGAGACAGATCTCTTCTTTCGGATGGATATTTTCGTACCTCGAAGATGGCGTTCATTCTCCAGTACGCTGGGATGAGTTCGGAGGTTAAATTGTGTGGGATAGAGAGAGAGAGAGAGAGAGGGAACGAGGTGAAGAAGAATAGAGAGGAAGAAGAAGAAGGTTCTCCCTCTCAAGTTTTTCATAACGTCTTCGTCTACCACCAGGTCCTCTAGATTACCATCGGTTTTTGCAACTCTGAGTTTAATCTCGCAAACTGTCGCGCGCCGTTCGAGTCGCAAAAATAAATGCCTCCTGGTCCGGCTCGTTTCTTCTTAATTGAACCGGTTGATACCGGCTTCTCTTATTCTGCCACCTTCAACGTCTCGTCTAGTTACCTTTATTACGCTCCGGTTGAACAGTTCTTTGTCCCATGAAAGTAAACAGCCCTTATCTGAAATCATCTCATCCAAACGGACCCAGAGTCCCTTTCACAATTCCGCTTACCACTTCTGCCAACTTTATCGTCTTCGAGTATCAGAAGGAGATGACGATGATTACTTGAAGAGAAAAAAAAAAAAAAGAAAAATTACCAAATATAATATAACCCTCCACGAGTCTTTACATCACTTTTTTTTCAGGACAATGGTCAGCCAAGGTACCACAATGCATAGCCATACTGTGCCCCGAGGTCAAGCCTGCCAACGTGAAGCTACAACTTCTCGAGCATAACAACAGCTATGGCGGCAGGGTTGTCTTTGCCTGCATGTGGGGACACAGACTCATCGGAGCGCAGAGCATCAGATGCGATGGCGATGGCGTATGGAATGGCACCATGCCGACGTGTTCGGGTATGTATCTCCATTGAGAATATTCTTACTCGCCATAGAAAGTATAAATTTATGGGGTAAGCATCCTGAGCAACATGGAGGATCAGTCGATTGTGTCTCCATTGTGACCTCATACATCACAACAGCCACCCACGTTCGCATCTTTATTAGTGAAGTAACCTGTTTATTCGGCACGGAGGGGTGCTGCTCTTGGAATAGGGCGAGAAGAGTACGAGGGTCTGGAGTATGTAGAGGAGCATAAGGGGGATGAACGGGAGAGGAACAAACCAAGGTAGCGAAGAGAGCGGAATTGGTTCATTACAATCGGCAACTTTCCTAACTTCCTCGACAAGTATGACGTGGTGAAAGTTAGTCGAAGTCCTGAAGCTTCAGGGTATGTAGTTGGAAAAGTGGATGGGAAGGATCATCGGCTGGCTCCTGTGGTATCCCGCAAGCTGGCCGCATCCTAAGCCTCGTGCATTGCCGGTGTTCCACCCTTAATTTTGGTGCAACCCCCCTCAGCCATCCTACTTCTACAGTCTAGGGGTAGTGGATGGAGTCAACGTGACTTTACCGCCTGGAGGGATATATATAGTTTGTTGGCTTTTTTATGATATCGAACCAGGGCAGAACTTGCGAGGGTGGGCAGGTTAGGGGGTGCGCCTGGCTAGGTTATGTTACCCCTTAGGATGGTCAGAGGGTTACCGTTACAGGTAGGTCGTAGACGAGAAAACTTTTGAAGAGCAGCTCGATCCGGCCTCCTGTAGTTAACTTTCTACTCTGGCCAATAAAATCTACAGGGACTGATAATAGTCTCTACGTTTATCTAATAAGGAACGTGGGAACGATTAACGATAGCTAATTTAAAACTCGGCTGGTTAACGAACCAATCTGTTTGCTACTGGTTGAATTTTCTTTTGCTAATATTACATAGTTATTTGCTTGGATATAATATTATAATTTTAAGGAGCATTGCTAACGCTGTCTAGTACGGGGAGTCAGTTTTAAAGCATGGATATTACCAGACGGTCGTTTTGAGATCGCATTGTACGGGTGCGCCTGGGCACGTCTGGCTAATGAAATTCTTGAATACGTAAGAAGCCACGATGGAATAAGAGAGAGCAGGGTCGGTGGGTTAATTTTACAGGAGACTGATGGTGTATTTGAGTTTCAAGTAGAGGGGACAGATAACGTTTTCCGGCTTCATATAATCCAACTAGTAATAATCTGTATTTGATGGAGGATCTGGAAGAATTCCAAACTGTTATTTCCTATACTTCATTCAATTTCAATAGAACTAATATTTCTATCCCGGCTAAGTTCACGTCGACTCCCGAGACTATACAGAAATAGTACGTGGGCTGTCTACCCTGCGTGAAGTCAGCCGCTTCTTGTTACTCCGGCGCGTTTATGAAACCATCCCTTTGTATTACAACATTAATAAAGAAAAGCCGGTGGTGAAAAGGCGGTAGGGTGGCGCCAGGTTAAAGGCAGAAAGTAGAAGATCGTAGAATGGGGTGTAGCAATAAGGGTTGTAAAAGAATACAATAGAAAGGGTTGGTACAGACTCCAGTCGTGCTTGGTAATTTCAAGGTTTTCGACTGGCGTCTCTGGCGAAAAAGGGGGTTGTTCAACCCCAATGCAAAAATACTCATAATTACAAATAACAGCCTATTGATTGTACTACTCTCTGCTCTAAAGGGGTGGGCATTCCGTAGTCTGCGTCTTCATTCTCGTATTCTGCACCCCCCCGGCCATGACGACGGGGAGTGATCAAACTCTGTAACCACCCTTTCTACGCTGGCTAATGAATAAGGGAAAGTTTACCGGTGAAAAATACAATCCTATATAAGTTAGGCAATCCTTTAGCGCTCCGCTTTGCGAATAAGCGAGGAGAACTTTAAGCCGGCATTTCCAACCAACTTCCGTCTTTATACCCACTTTCTGCAGCAGACTACACGGCGTTCCATTGGACCCGAGGGACTTTCGAGAAATCGCACCGACGCCAGTCGAAGGATAGGACTCTGGCGAAACTACTGAAACAATCTATTACGTCTATACGAACTGTCGGCGGTTTTGAATGGTTACAATTTTACAAGTTATTCCTCTTCGTTTACTTAGCCGAGAATCTTTATTGGTCGATTCACAGAAATCACCTGTGCACCACCCACGGCACCAAGAAGCGGTCAAATTGTCGAGCACGAGCGAGCTTCCGGTAAGAAACGTGGACGTGGACACAAAGTAGGCGCTCTGGTGAGATTCGCCTGTCTACCTGGACATCAACTCCTCGGCGAAGCTTCCATAATCTGCACGGAGAACGGCACGTGGTCGCATCAATCCCCAGTTTGTGAGTATCGAAAGTCGACTTTGGAGAGGTATTTTTGAAGTATAGTCTTCTAACCAACCCCTGTTGAACCCAAGGGGTCATTGAAGTCGTAGAGTTCTATGTTGGGTATTTTTACTTCTGGTTTGAACGAGGGAGAGAATTTGCGCGTGGCTTATCTTAAAGATGATGTCACATTCGTTGAACCGAAGAAGCTATGTACCCGAGCGAAGAAACAGATTTCGTTGACTCGACAAATCCTTTCATCACGTATGTATATGTGTACCTTGAAGAGATGCTACGGTAAATCCTTCTTCGGTAGGTAGAGAATGGATACCGTGTGCGAACTCGTCTAGCAACTCCTAGACATAGTAAAGGGTAAAGGAGGGTGAAATAGTAAAAGCACATGGAATCCGCTTAAAATCCAGGAAAACGCGAGTTGCAGACATTGCGCCAGTCGTTTATCCCCAGTACGTTTGCCTCCAGGTTGGATTAAGCCGACATGGAGACTCGTGTGGATGAGGAAGTGTGTTTGCTATTCTTCTTTTTGTTCTAATGCTTTCAGGCGAGGTGAGATGTCCTTATCCTGGTGATCCACCCCATGGCAGGATAGCGCCCCTCAAGTTCTGGTACAAGCCGGGTGACAATATACAGGTCACTTGTTCCCCGGGATACGTCACGCCCCTGGAACCTGTGAAGAAGCCAACGTGTCGTGAGAATGGTATCTGGAGCGGACCACCACCTCCCTGTAGATCCTATCGGGACGTTTGATAAGTCCTGTACATCCTGGGACAACTTGGCGTCACTGATGCGCAGCACCAGGATGTCAGGGGATCCACGGCATAATTAATTGCCGGTACTCGGGAGTGAAGTGGAATCAAGTGTCAGTGGGGAAACTGGATATGACGTATATGTTTGGAAAGTACTTAATGGCGGAACTGATACGACGAGGAATATCAGGTCGCCCAGAGGAAGTTCACTTGTATAATCCTTGATAAGAATGACAGCCAAGAAAGGTAGCTTTTCCCCCCTCTTTGATACTTTATGAAGATCTTCAGAGATTCGAGGGTCTCAGACTGGTGCGTGTTTTTCATGTTGCGTAATACCAACCACGAGTACATACCAGAGGGCTTTATGGGACTTTGGTAACATGGCGGCTGTACGTTGATGGGGGAAAGATTAATTAAGCTCCTTGTATCTCGCACATGTAAATATAATTCCAGTGTGGTGTCAGTTGTGTAAATTAAGTTAGACGATTAGTTATCACCTTTATATATATATGTAAAGTATATAAATACGACATACAGTAGAATTTAGGATATACAAACGTTGCATCGAACGTTGGGCATCCTATAAGATTTAATTAGTAATCTAATCCCAAGAGATATTTTAGTGTTTCTTTTCATATCGATGTATAATAAAGGTACCGTTTATTCTTTAATAATTATATACTGTATTTTTTTTTTTTAATCGACCTATACAATCATTTCACATTTCTCTTGAATCCTTCAGTCAATGAAGAGAACAATATGAAAGGTGCAGAAGTCGTATATTAAAAGATAGACCAAGAGCAGAATGGAAAAAGAAAAATGCCTGAAACTCTTCTATAGCATCAGACAGAAAAGTACAATTGCTCAGTGGCAATATAAACGTAATTCTTCATTCTCCCTTTTTCTTCATTAAGAAGAACAAGTAGAAAGTAATACCGTGCCTGTTTACTCCCTCGGAGTAGAGCCGGATGTTGACTCGTTTGTATTAGTAGCCAAGATGGCGCTTCCCTCGATAATGAAAAGCCTCGTCCCACGGGAATACACTGTCTAGACGGATATCACGGTTACATCAAGTGAAAATACGCAAGGAAACCATTTCGAATCTACACAAGGACTTAAGCCAGTCAAATCATCCCCCCCCCCCCCCCCCCCTCTTGGCAAAGTCATGCAACCCCGAGAGGAACCTACTCGTTACCTATAAATCCCTCGAGGATCCGTCTAGATTAATTCTAAGTAGACCCATATGTATCAAGGAATACTCAATGTCTATAGATCCAGTGAAATTCAAAAGGGATCGGCAAAACGTAATTTCTTTAAATCTCCCTGTAGAAGAGCATCAAACCACCCTGATATTGGATACTGTTAATACAGACATGGCTGCGCCAGTAGGTTACAGCTAGGTCCTATCAAGATGGTCTATCCAGGCAGGATGCTCTCAAGTCTGAATGGATGTTGTTATCAGAGTGTGAGAAGTGGAAGTGGAGTGTCGAGGTGATAAGAGTCCTGTCTTCTGTCCCGTATCAACTTTCGTTTCCCATCGCTACTATCCTGGCGGCCTTTTACTATCAGTATTGAGAAAAGCTCACTCCTTGAGACTGAGGAGGATCCTTAATAGACATATGGTATATATGTTAGATGGCTGCTACATAACCTAAAATCAGAAAGTGCCGAGGAAATAGTACTTGGTAAGGTATCACAACCAGTTCATCATTTCCAGACAAACGTATTCAAATAGGGGAAGCGATCGCGGAGGACCTCCAAGATTGTTGCGCTACCGATTTGGTAAAAGATGCTCTCGCTATAGTTGAGGGGACGACTCGGGTAAGTGCGCTGTAGTTATCGGATAAAGGATCTCGACCAA
>JARPRG010000674.1:157303-172587 GCA_031001745.1 Hartigia nigra | reverse complement strand
GAAGGAAGGAAGGAAGGAAGTTGGGTGGGTGAGTGAGAGTGAATGTAGAATTTTTTGTTGCAACGAGAAGACCAAAGGCGGAGCTCGGGATGAATTTCCAAAGTGATATGAGTGACGCCATTTTCTCCCGCTCTGTTAAATAGTGTATACTTTTCACTTGCTGTGCTGTAAATGACTCTTGGTACTTTCTTTTGTTGCTCCGCGATGTTCTTTTGTCTTTTCAGGATTTTTTAATTTTTTTGTTTGTTTTTACTTTCCTTCTTCTTCAGCTCAATCGTCCTTTTGCTTCATGTTCTCCGGCGATTTGTCGCCGTTCATTGGCGAACGGGAACGACTGCGGCTCTTGCTGTGTTTACTGCCTGAACGGGATCTCGATCTGTCGCCTCTTGAACGTTCGCGACTCGATCTCTCCCTATAAAAAAAAAAAATCAAAGGAACCGATTAATATCATCTCCTCGTCTTCGCTCTCCTCGAGAAACAATCATTCATATTTATGAAGCTTGTCTTTCTTTCGTTAGCTTCTCGCACGGCCGGTGTGTCATAAGAGAAACAGACGTAGGAAAGTCTAGAAGAGAAGAAAGGATTGCGTGCGAAGGATATTTCTTCCTTTGAGACTTTCTTTTTCTTTTCTTTTTTTTTTTGGAATACTAGACACTTACTTCGAGGGGGACTTGGCTTTAGACTTGGACTGCGACCTGGATTTTGACCTCTCAGCCTTGGACCTAGAACGAGATCTGGATTTGGACTTTGACTTAGATTTCGACTTTGAGCGGTCTCTTGATCTGCAAAATTATACAGTACGAATATGAGAAACAAAGAAAGAATAATCGTGTCTGAAAGTAATATGCGCGGGTAATTTTATATTTTTCATGTTATCGTGATGAAATCGCTGAAATCGCGATGAGGCGGCATTTCTTCTTTTTTTTTTTAATATTTATTTATCACGCGTGACAATGACTGTGTGTGCGTACGTATATACGTGTCATATATATCTTTCCAAGAAGCTCAAATGTACAGGCAAATAATGAGAATTTCAAAATACGTGTTTCCCACAATTTATCAGATCCCGACAGGCCCCCGTGCGAGCAGGAATATTTGTTAATAAAGAAATGAAATTTTAGTGTGGAAAATACTAAGGCAAAGATAAGGGACGAGAAAACAAGAACAATATTAAAGAATGAATAAGCACGAAGGGCAGCACAAGTTCTGGCCAACTTAAAGAAAATTTACGAAGTACAGAGAGTCAAGATACATAGGGTGTAACACCGTAATATGAATAATATTCTTCGCGACACGAACCAAACGAAATTGTACAGTGTCGAAACGGTATTTAAATTCGTCAAGTTCCGTTGTAAATTAAATTTTCTTAAGGATTTTCTAATCGCGCAAATACACCCCTATATACATGAGCAAGAAATGATTTTATGTCGTAAGCGAGAACGAAAGAAAGCAAGTAAAAAAAAAACAAACAAACAAATGAAGTAATCAATCCATAATCGATAATCATAAAAAATAAAAATTACATAGCTGGAACGAGATACTTACTTGGACTTGGATCGTGAGCGACTGCGCTCGGGAGACTTGGATTTGGACTTTGATTTAGATTTCGAATGTGCTCTAGACTTGGAGCGGCTGCTGCGACGACTACGGCTACGAGAACTGCGGCGACTCCTGGGTAAAGACAAAATACACCAGAGATCAAGTAATGACCCTCTTTTTTTCAGGATTGAATATAACATTTTCAAAATTAACAAAATCCCAGGATCCTCAATTGAAAACGATCTGAAACGATGACTGTACCTGGAGCGGGAGCGCGAACGACGTCGGGAACGGGACCTGGAGCGAGATCGAGATCTGGAACTGGAGGACCTCGATCGGCGACCTCGTCTCTTGTCTTCGATCAGGCGAATTCTTCGGCCATTAAGCTCGGTATCGTCAAGCTTATCGATAGCATTCTTGAGGTCGGAGTACGTGGCAAATTCTACGACTCTGCAGAGGACAATAATAAAAGCAATTAAAGATCGATCGAGTAAAGTTATTTATATCATTGAATTGTGCAATACGTACCCTTCGTTTCTACGTTGCTTGTGAGCATCTGCATAAGTTACTTCACCAGCTTGTCTCATGTAATCCTTCAAATCCTAAGCATCACGCAAAACAAACAATTAGTGGAACGTATCATTGAGATCTCGTTATCCTATGTAAGCATTACGTTAATAAATAATTGTGTTGTGATTTATCTACTATAGGGAGACTGAGCTCTTTGGTCCTAAGAACGCGAGATTCTAGAGTCTAGAAGCTACAACTGGACCCCTGTGCACTCGTTTAAGCCTCTTCGAACTTGTTGGAACGGTTTTGAAAAATTCATGCCACATTATTTTCCAATGAAAATTTTCTTCTTTTTTTTTTTTCTCTTGCCACTACGATCAACTCGAAAAAGCTACTATTTTGGCTGCCTTTTCCTTCCTTTTCACTTCGTGAACGCAGAGTGCTCGAATTTAGTATCGAAGAAACGACGCAACCTTTCTTTATGTCATTACTAATTACTTTTTTTGGTTTTATCTCTATTTTCTAAGAATCTGGGCGGGGCTCCACTCTGCCGAAGAATTCTTCACGAAATTCGCTACGTACGACAAACGAACGGCATAGATGCATTTGAACTTCGACAGAGTGGCTCACAGAGTGTGTATTTAACAGATATAACAATTTTATGGAATAATTTTCAGCGACTGGTCATCGCGAAAATATACATATTGTAATAGTACTACACAAAAAAAAAAAAAAGTAAACTCGAAAAGCATCGACACATGGTGCTTTGTCCAAAAAAAAAAAAGAAAAAAGAAAACTGAAAGAATCCTCAAAAGCCTAATTTCATTATGAACCTAATCTCACACGTACAATATTTAAAACAGAAAATTCATCAAAATTTGTCTAATGTATAAAAAGCGCGATGTGCAGCGGCAGCATACAAGAAGAATATTTTGAGCAAGAATTTTGAAAAAGCCTATAACAAAATACACGAGAGTCGCAAAAAAAGAGCCAGGAAGACGCTGAAACTTAAGTAAGAGAAAAGTCTTAAGTAATTAATAGAGAGACATCCTTGATGGGATAACGCAGCATTCTTCCTTTCCACGTCGATGGGAAACGAGGTTAATGTGTGTCGTCACGTGAGGGGACCGGAAACTATTAAGGCGGATCTCCTCAGGTCAGCAATCGTGTTAGCACTTCCAAGACCATGGGGAACGAAAGATTCTTCACGAATCTGCGATCCCACGTCGCAGAGCAAATAAAGGTACCACCACACCACAGTCTTCTCTGGGGTGTGCGTTTATCAGATGTCCAATAAAGGGATCATCATCATCATAGTCATATCTATCCTCGTGACAATTCTCTCTAGAATCATAGCATCATCGTCATGATCAAGATCATCGTGATTCTTTTCAGTTTTTTTCTTTCGTTTGTTTGTTTCTTTCATCGGCGAAGCATTGTGCGTGCGTGTCTCTGTGTGGGAACCAGGTACGGCTTAATGCAGGAGGCCGACGATGCACCAGGAGTCTCTCTTGGATAGCTCGGCGTCCGTCGCTATTTATAGGGCAGGACTTCTCCGAGTACTCTGAGGTCGGCACCGGGTCTCAGGGTCTTCCCAAAAAAAAAAAATCTCGTGAGGAACGTGTAACACGCGGTGGTCCCCAGGGAGCCGAGGTTTGGTGCTCTTGCCTGTAAGTCTGCGCCACTCTTTGACATCATTGCCACGAATGAATCGCGGCAAGAAAGACTTGTAACATTTATGAGAAAAATGTACAATCGTTTAGCATAAAGAAAAGTTGACGCGTATTTCATTAACTGTTACGTTATCTTACGTTGACAGACAAAATGCCGTGTCGCGTCCCATTTTAATTTCTGATCGATAGCTAACGGCACAGAGGTATACATTAATTTTCGGATATCTAATTTCGAGCACTTGTTATCAAAACGAAATCTAACGAACCAAGTGAAAGCAATAATCACACGTAATTTCCTGTAATTGTCATCTGTGCTCGCAATCGTGAAAAATTCAACGATAATACAAACAAATGGCGCGTCGACGAAGTCAGCGACGAGATACAAGAAACCTAAATCTATCCTGCGTGCACAGTTATGGTCAAGATATATTTCTCTAAAACGCGATAACTCCATTTTTATAAGTAGACCAAGTCGATACTATATAGACACTAGAAGACACAGATATAATAAATATATTATGTTATATAAAGATATGAATTATACGTAAATCTAAGAGTACACTCGGTTAAGGTGACGCATTTACCTTGGGCCCAGGCACCACCTTGCTTACGGACAGAGAGAAAGGCCAGACACACGGCGATTGGTCGGGTCGAACACGGATCAGTGTGGCGTAGACGCGGATGGTTCGGATTTCGGCCCGTGTGTGCCCTCATGGGTGGCCGCTGCCTGACTTACTAGTAGATGGCTAGGTTGGTGGCGATACCGGAAGTCGTAGTAGTAGTGGTCGAAGGGATAGAGAACTGATGTCATTCCCAGTTATAAAAAAAAAACTTATGACAGAGTCACAGAGACCAGTACAATTGGTACTGTGACTTCAGAGACTGGTCAGGATTGATGAAGTCGGATCTGACTAGGTGACAAAGGTGATATCGAATCAACAATGAAAGAATGATTAGGAGACAAATGTGATTGGAACAACAACCAAAAAAAATCGTCGGCTTTCTCCATTTCCAGGAGACGCGCAGTCGTCGTGACAGATTTGGGATCGACGTGGATGATGATGCTGAAGGATGCAATATGCCTTGCAGAGTGTCTCTTAGAAGCATGTAGCTGGAAGGATTTTTTTTTTTTTTTTTTGATTCACTCGGTCTCGTCACGTTTCACTAGAAGGGTATTTCAGTGATGTTGGTGATGGTAGTAGTAGTACTAGTAGTAATGGTAGTGGAAGTCGTGGCAGTAGTAGCAGTAGTAGTAGTAGTAGTGGTACAGAAGGTGGTAGGTGATGGTAGTAGAGGGTGTACTCCCGTGGACGACGCCTCTCGCGGCACTCTCTCTCACCCGGACACCTCAGAAACCAACCTGGTGCCACTTGACCTCAAGGCGGGCCCATCGCGTGCATCGTCATCTCTCTATCATCGCACATCATCAGTCTATTGGCCCTACCGGTCGCCCCTCCACGGCGAAGAGGACATGGCTCTTCGGAAAGAACATCAATTTTTATTTGTCTTTTGTTCTCAACTGCTGGCCGAACGTAAAGGAAATAATAATAATATTGTTTTGTTTATATAGATATATAAATATATATATACATACATATGCAAGTATATACACCACACCACATATCAATGGGACGTATGTGTGTATGCAGATGCATGTATATTGATATTATAAGTACACACACATATATATATATATATATATATATATATATGCTGCTACATATATATAAGGTAACCGGTTCGTGGAATTGAGAAATCGGACTGAATGTATGAACGAGTTACGTCTAAATCGTCAATAAAACAACGAATCATTCGGAAAAGTGCAACGATAGACGGTTCAATGTATATTGATCAAGTAAGGCTTGGATTATGAAGTTTTGTCATTCTCAGTCTACAGACTAAATGCTCTCTTTCTCTCTTCGTGCTGTATCTTTATCGGCGACACGGATCTCTGCTCCTGGCATTCTTTTTCGTCAATCTCTATCATTCTCTTCCTGAGCGAAAAAGCCTTCATAAGTAGTATTCCTAGTCCAGATGGGTTAGTGCAACATACGGGTATAACACGTAGGATTCCTTTGGGATCCGACATGGTGGCTGATTATCCTGTGACTCTTGCGTCGCATTTATGCCTTGTACAGTGTAGTCTAATAATTTTAAGTGCGTCCTGGTTATTTCCCACATGGTTCAATATATCGATATGTGCTTGAATATATTATTCCTGATTCCTTCTTCTTCTTCTTCTCATCCACATTTCCGTCCAGGCCCGTTTTAACCTAATTCCCAATAGGCGCTGGATTTTCAATGGTATCGATGGTGCTGCTCTCACGGTACAGAGGAATCCTTGGCATTCCACATCTTGCAGTGCTACAGTCGAGATATCCTTATTACACGATGATAAACAATGGACCCAGGGTTCCATGATGCCACGTGAAGTAAAATCTTAGTGCGTGACACTTATCATTTTCTTTCGCCTTGTTATCGCATCCCAAATTATCTAGAAGAAAAAGTATTAATGGCGCCGTCCAGGCAGAGTCGCGTTTCCCGACAGGTACATTTTTTTAATTTTCTTTTTCCTGTTTCTTTTTTTTTTTTGGGCATTCTCTCTCTCTCTCTGCCTCTATACTCGTGGTTCGTATTTCATTAGTTTCTGATGCGTCAATCAAAAAGAAATTATCACGTCGCGCAAAGCCACAGACTTACTTGATCAAAATGTACATCGGTCAAACTCGACAGCGTCTCAAGAATATGCAGATTTTTTGGTGAGGGATGATCAGGAAAATTAGAAAGGCAATTGAGGGAAACATAAAGAGAATAAATAAATATCATTTTTTCTTCTTCCCTCTCGTGCGCAGTTTTAACTAGAGAGATATATATACATTGGAGAAGACTGCGTGGCGAGAAACTCAAAGAAGAAAAAACGAAACACAGCGACCGTTAGACTAAAAAGGAAAAGTGACGCGCGTAAGTTTGGTTCGACTCGGGAATTATGGCTTGAAGTCTCTTTCTCTTTCTCTTTTTTTTCTTTTTTTCCTCTTTCTTTCAGGACTTTTTCCATACGACGCTTTATACTCGTTGAACTATAGCCCTCTTCCGAGCAATAGCAGCCACGTGACCCCCGTTTTTCTTTTGCCTTGGTCTTTGTCTCTCTCTTGGTCTTTTCTTGAAACCTCGAGTAGCAATCAAACTCACGACGAGGAATATTGGGCACGGTAGAATATACACGAGTGAGGGTTTTGTCGACAGTGGCATATAAATAAGTAGAAGAAGAAAGGAAAAGAAAATAACAAATTTTTAAGTACGGTAATCGAAAAAGAAGAAAACAACAAAAAAATAAAGAAAGGATGAAAAAGGGAAAACTCACCTGCCAGCTGACGCGACTCGACAGATTCTCCACTGTAAGACGATACTCGGTACGAGTCGGCGGTCCATATCTACAAGAATTAATAATAACATTAATCTTAGAATAAGGCTTAAAAAAAATCTTTAGCTTAATTTCAATAAAAAGCAGGTTTGTCTTGGACCTGACTCGAAAGAGAAATAATAGCAATAAATACAATTACAGATTACAAACAAAAAAAAAAGAACATCAAAGAATAGCAATGCTTTCAAGCAAAGTAAAAGAGACGTTGAAATGATTCAAAGAGAGAAAATTAACAACAACAAAAATTAACGCCTCGGAAGGGCAAACAGATATGCCCGTATATGAGCCATTATAAAAAAAAAAAGACAATTCTGAATTTAATTTAAGTGCAAATACAGATTGAAAGAGAAAGTAAATATAAAAGGAAAAAGAAAAAGAAAAAAAAAAGATTGTATATGTATATATATAATATATCATTAGAGCGTAACATTGGATGTATGTACCTGGGCAATGATTGCTTGTAGCTAGATGCAGTCCTCGTGTTTCTGTTCACACTATCTCTGCAAAAAGGGATGTCATGTGAACAGAAATAACGGATCGATGGATTATAAGTGGAAAAAGAAAAAAGATAAAAAAAAGAAAAAAGAATAAGAATAACAATAACAATAATAACAAGAAGAAGAGAGACTCCTTCGCAAGTAACTACAGATCTGCACTCATTGCTCAGGCACACAATCAATCACCTGTTCCCAATCGAATCAAACTTTTTCTACTCAAAATGCAGCAATAGCGTACCTGTCGTGCCGCATATCGTCTCGGCTGTAACAAACACAATATCACAAATCTATTAGTCGCCAATTAAACTTCTCGCCGTACCTCTAACCCCCTTTTACAATCTCACTCGCTCGCACATTTTCACTCTTTCATTCGCTCTCTGTCTCTCTACCTCTCTCTCTCCTTGTTAATATCTTTCCCCTGTCAAGATATTATTGAAATTTCTGTTATTCTGATAGTCCACACGTTTTCCCCCCCATTCATTCTCTCAATTAGCAAGACGAGATATACAAAAACAAAGCTAACTCAAAAGACACAAGGGGGATGGTCCTGTTTTTTATTTTCTTTTTTAATTATTATTTTCTTATTGTATCTCCGAGACAAATCTTTGGTTATGCAATACTACGAGAGAGATTTTTGAGTTGGTCTCAGCAGTCTGTTCTGTTGTTCAGGTTGGTCGTTAAAGTTATCTTGTGTCACAAACAAGACACAAACTGGTAATCCCTTTAAAACTGGACTTTTGAGAGCTTAGTCAAATCCAAGACAACCCAATTTCGAAAACTAGAGAGTACCGAACAGGACGAACGGCAAATTCGCGATAAGACTTATCAAGTCTTATGATCGCCTCCTCGCCGTTCCTCCTCTCTACGCTCTACCATTACTCGAGCTCATCATATCCGACATTAGATTCTTCCCTGTTGCGTATCGAAGACCTCTGTGCGTGCCTGATGTACGATATTTCATATATTTAACTCAGAACATATCTATATCTATATGTATCTCTCTCTCTCTCTTCCTGCAAAGAGACCGAGAGAAAAGCTAAGAAAGTAAAGAAAAGCGTGGCAAAGCAAGAAACAAGCGAAAGGAAAAAGATGTTGAAAAGTAAAAAAAAAAAAAAAAAAAAAAACAGAGGTTTTCGCACGTCCCGCCGAAACGGCGTCTCCGTGTGTACGTATTTAAACAGGGGGCACTTAGGGGATGATGATTGCTCTGATAAAATAAAAAAAAGGATAGCGTGTCTTACGCAGATCGCCTCGAGTCCCCATAACCACCACGGGAGTCACCATAGCGCCACTGGTCACTACCTCTAGGTGTACCCCGGGCCCTCTCTACAGTAATTCTGTAACAAGACACATTGGATATGCTTACTTGTCTCTCCAGGAGCGTGAGCGTCCGTAGCCACGGTCGCCTCGCCTCCCTGAAACACCCCGTGCTATCTCCACCGCCACTCTGAAACACACCCAACAAAACCCCGCCTAAGTCCTCCACTGATTCTTACTCTAATGCTGCTTCCTTCCTTCCTTCCTTCATTTCCTTTCCAGACTTCTCCTCCGTGTCTACTCCCTCCTCTCTTTTATACACCTTTCCCTATCCGCCATATCATTTGCTTTGACAAATTTACAATATCTACGTTATGTTGTTACTTAAAAAAAAAAAAAGAGAAAAAAAATCAACGTTAGTCTTCTACTTTACATTTTCGAGTGAACGTTGGCCCCCTTTCTCCCTTTTACAGACATTTCAATTTGCCGCCTATAAATTTTACCCAAATCAAATAACTTTCTGGCACAAGTTGAGAGTTTAAGAGGAAAAAACAAAAAAAAAAAAATCTTTTTTGCCCTATATCTAATTGTTCCTGTTTGACCCAGGACATCTACGAAGATCATGGTTCTTCGCGTGAATCTTGCGGGTCACGGACATTGACATATTACGACTTGCAGTCGGGGAATTGATGGAAGTATGTCAAAATGGCGGCCAAGTCGCAACGGTCTCGCATATTATAATGGTTTTACAATAATTATGCGTAAGCGCGACCCGTACCTCTCGAATTCGCGTTTTTTCATTTCAAATCTATTTTATCCTGATGGAGTTCGAGAGCTCGGGGTCGACGTTCATCGAACTTCCATTTAGCAAGAGAACAATTGTTTTAAGCAATTCGTATGAAACGTCCAACATTCATTGATTCCGTGGAACGTCTCGTGAAAGGAAAAGAAAAAAATATATATCAAGACAAACGATACAGTTTGAATGAAAATAAAAATATTTAAACAAATGCGATTAGAAACTCTGAATAAGATACAGTGTCACTTTTTTTTATCCTGTTAAAAAGTAAAATCTTTTGATAACAGTCTTATAAACAAAACAAAAAAATCTAAAATACTTCAATGAATAGAAAGCAGAAGAAAAAAAGCAAAGACACGAAGTACAAGCAAAATTTTTCAATTTCTAAATGGAATAAATCGATTGACGAGTAACATTCGCAAGCAGAGAGAATTCCAAGCAACAATTGCATCCATCTCTTTCCTTCGCAACATGAACAGCATCGAGCTGTTGGCTCTTCTTGTTTTCTCTGTGCTTGCGAGTGCATTTTTCTATAGTCATGTAAATAATAAATGTTATATTTCATTCTATAACCGTCCAGTGGTTCTCGTGGTTCCTGTAGGTATTTTGTAGTACTGTACACAAAGTATCGACCAATGGGCAAATATCCAACTTCTCTACGAAAATCCATATTTTAAACGCGTTCAAACAATTTGGCCAAGTCGACATTCCGTTACGGTACTATAAACGTTAATTCACCTGCAAGAAGAACAATTGTTTTCATATTTCGTATTGATTAACATATAAACAATCGGCAGACTGTGATTAATAAAAATTAATGTTTACAAGTCGGAGGCGAGAACCATTGACGGCTTTATGAAGCTTTTAATGATTCGCTCATTCAGACGAATTTTAGCCTGTGAAATTGCACAGGTCAAATTATACGTGAACATTTTCTTTTTTTAAACAATTCTTGCGTGCTAAACGCACCAGCTTTTTATTTTAGATGATATCTCTGATCGAGCAAAGCATTCGTTTAAATTTTCTTCCTGTGCTTAAAAATAGATATCATTGTATAGTATATGCGTCTATTCTAGTTTACCTTTCGCCCAACAGCTCCTTCCCGTTGAGCTCGTAGACTGCGTCATCGGCGTCTCTGTAGTCATCGAATTCCTGTGAACAAAATATTTTACGTTATCCAAAAGAGCAGTGACATTGTGACCGTTTATTACCAATTTGTTAAAAAAAAAAAAAAAAAAAAAAAAAAAAAAATGAAAACCTTTTATCCCTTGCAATATCGCACGAAACTCGTTTGGCTGCATACGAACAAATTATCTTAATTGTATTCACCTTCCACGCGATAAATAACAATTCATTGTCAACCGATTGAACTACGCAGTACTGCATAGTTAGTAAAAAAAAGTCCAGGTAATTTTTTGTTTTATTTTTTAAACGAAAGCTCTCTCGCTCTCTCAATAGTTAGTTGTCGCGTGCAAGACAAAATGATAAAATAAAGTAATAAGAAAAGAGAAAATATATATGTCGTGTTGGCACTCTTCTTGGGAATCCTCTAATGCGGCTTCTTCTATACTGGACTTACAAAATTTGCAGAATTATCGTCGACAAGCAGGAAACAGCTCGCCTAAGCAGCCATGGTACCATTGGGGTCAGAGGTCGGGTCAGGTCAGGTCAGATTGGATCATCGTAGTAGTATTATACATAGACTATGTGTAGTAAGCGCAACGTATTCGACTCGTTTCAAAGTCTTCTATGCGCTTTCTTGGGTTACAAGACGTGAGAGATTGTCAATAGCAAATAAAGAAATGACTAAATAAAAAAAAAAGAAGAAGAGTCGAAACGAGTGAAAAGCGATAGCACTGTCTTCGGTGTCCCTTTTATCAAAGGAATACTGATACTTACAACAAAGCCGTAGCCATTCTTGATGAGAACATCACGGAAACGACCGTAGCCTCTGAAAAATCTCTCAAGGTCTCTTTCCCTGGTGCCGTATGGAAGCCCACCGACATAGACCCTTGTTCCTACCATACTGTAAAAAAAACAATTGATCCACATTAGACTTACCACAAAGGCAAATCCGTTCTTCATAGCGACCTCCTTGATTCTACCATATTTCCGGAAGAACTTCTCAAGGTCGTGCACTCGCACCCGGTACGTTAATCCACCAACGAATACTCGGGTGCTCATTCTTAAAGGAAAATATAAAAAACACCTTACATACAGGCTTCCTTGGGAACCTGCCATTTTTTTTTAACCATACGACACAATATCAAGATTTTTCTTCCCTTTTTTCATTCTCATTTATCCGTGCGACATAGTCCGAGGGATTTCTGTCGTCAGGGTGATCATTTACTTTTCAAATATACTCCTTCGTTACGTTCTTTTTTCATTAAACCTGATGCTATCGTCAGATTGATTAACAATGCCTGGATAGCGAGTGCAGCCAAATATTTATCAAGTAATTACACGATCAATCCTAATCTAATCTGTGTCGGAATAAGAAAAAGATACGAAGGGTCGCTGTTGATTCTGAAAACTTTGTGGTAAATTTTCCAAGGTACTATGTACGAAGATATTATTCAAGTATCGTTTACTCAATTTACTGAATCTTATCCAAGCAGTTTTTGCTGTATGGATAACAACATTTTATCGAAAATAATCTCAGGCATGGATTAACACGTACAATCCTAATGTATCAGACTGTGTATAATCATAAATAACACCGTAACAAACCTTCTGCATACAAATGCTGCAAAAGAGTTCACAAACTTTAGGCAAAACTGTTCGCTAAACACAAAAGTGTAAGCTGCAAACGAAAGACTAGAATTCAGAATTGAAAACAAATATGTGCACTCTCCACTATTCGTAAACAGACTGAAGACTGTGAACAGTGTCGGCAAAGAAATACGAATCGGAGGAATATCGTTAGAGTGGGAGAGTTTTATGGAAAACGTTAAACCTCTGCAATCCCATATGAATAATAACTCATAAAACTTCAGAAAGCGGCCATAACGTACAATGGAGAAAGTTGAATTTAGTCATTAACGACTACGAAACAAATAATAAGGGATCGAGTCAAAACTGTTTAAAAGGGGAAAAATTCTACAGTTCGTTAACGGATTTATGCTCTAACGTAACGGTAAATATTTCAGGTACGTAAGATGGTATTAAATTTCTTGTACCTTTGTCGGCTAAATATATGAAAACTGCACTTTTCTTTGAAAGCATAAAAACAAAACTAATATTAAAATATGCCGTTCTAACGAGTAATAATTTTATAATACCGAACAATCGAATTCGAGATTTTTCAGTTAGAAAAAAAAATGGCGGCCGCGTGGTGGTACGCGACCGGCCTTTTTATTTATTTATTCAATCCTCTATCACCCACTGTTAAATATAAAGTAACGCTATTTAAAAACAGCCAAGCCTTTTGCACGCGATCGCGAAGTTTCACACCTCAGGGACTAACTTTGAACCAATT
This sequence comes from Hartigia nigra, assembly GCA_031001745.1. Taxonomy (NCBI): domain Eukaryota; kingdom Metazoa; phylum Arthropoda; class Insecta; order Hymenoptera; family Cephidae; genus Hartigia; species Hartigia nigra. The sequence continues at coordinate 159,413 of JARPRG010000674.1, read as the reverse complement.
ATAATTAAAAAACAAACAAAAAAAGAGATCAGCGTTATCGAAAGCGTCGGTTTTTCCATGGCGGAAAGCATACTTGCCACGTTTTATTGCATTTATGGATTTATATACACATTCACGCATACCTCGTACCTTGCAAAAGAAGGAAATCATAATTTCAACAACGATACACGTTCACGATCCGTATGAAAACAATCTTCTAGTAAATCCAATTAATAACGACGCATTTTGATAAAAATGGGCGCGGAGGAAGTATGACGTGGACCGGCACAAATGAATTCCCAACGTGGCGATTAATAATCACGACGCGAAAGAAAGGAATAACTTCCACCAATTATAACGGAATAAATGAAACATAAGTTAGCATCATTCACCCATAATGCCGGGAGAACCATAGGTCGGACAATTTATCGGGGTCGTGGCGAAAAACTCGATACCCGCGTATATAGTAATATATTTTTTCACGTATATTATTCTCACTCCCATCACTAATTTGTTTTCCAAAATTTTCTCCAATTCTCTCCCACAAACTCACCTGTATTTTTATCTTGTACGACGCGTTCGATTCACTCTCCTTCTCTACACGTTTATTTCCACACGAAAGTACTGAAATTACTGGAAGGAATAACGATCGGCGTCTGAAGCAAGATGGCTCGCCGTAACAACGGAAACAACACGGGGTTCACACGAGTTGTTCCAGAGGCGCTGCAAGCGTTTTAATCTCGACGACAGACGCCATGGAAACCTTCAAAGCCGGCAAGACAGAAATACTATATTTATTTAAATATCAATATTTATCTGCTTTGATCCTGTCTGATAAAGGTATAATTACGATGTGACTCTTATCAGGAACTGTCGATTTTACGATATTTATATAAATTAACGTACTTTTATACGGAATTTTAAGCCGGTTCCAGTCCTTCTTATTCACTCGATCGTCGTAACAATGGCGTCCCGCGGGGATATAAAGTTGCCGCTAATATTTCGGAACGTAAGGTACGATTTATTATTTGTTAAGTAAAGGATCGCATTAATTTTTTAAATATTATTATATCGAGAATCTACTTGCTTCTGCTTATTTTGTAAAAGAATGAAAGTTATTAATAAAGAATTCAAAATATTGGTGGTCGAGGGCATCTTGGCTTGAAACCGGAAGTTACATACTGGCGGTTCAGTTATGAAATCGGTAATTCATGTAGCATATCCATTTTTCTTTTATTACTTCCTTAATAGTTTATTGCATTATTGAAAGATACAAGTTATAGTTCAATATGTATATTTTTTATAGATGCCTAACACTCGTCAGAGCCAATATTATATAACGATATCATTTCGATAACGATGCGCGAGCATTTTCATAAACGATAAGAATGTAACTTTTTCGTAGCATTTACTGTATTTCCAGTCAAAGTGCTAGAGAAAATGAATATAAATGAAACTAAGTATGAAAAGTGAGATTAATTAAATGAAGAGGATCTTCTTCGTTTTCCTTGATGACTCTCTCACGCTAAAGGAGATGTGCCAGAAGGAACAGAATGAAATTGAGAAGAAGCGGAATAGAACCGGGAAAACGATGAAGATACGTCTGCAGCCATTATGAAGTAATGGCGCTGGTGGTGCCATCTACTGAAAACAAAAATGGTGGCCGACGATATGCCCTATCCCTGCCCTGGTTCGATGGCACGCCAAATGCCAGCGTTGTCTAGCCTCCTGTTTACTATGTATTTCCTGCGGACTGATATATCCAATTTCGATGTGAACGAGGGCCAACGTTTTGACGCGGCCGCGCCCACATTTCGTGTGAAATAAGTGTGGCTGTTTCTAACCAAACAGTACGTGATCCGAAATCCGTCGAATACTTTGCACAATTATAACCGCACTACTGTGAATCGTCATGTAATTTACCTTATGTAATGTTATTAATTGCGGACGACCTGTCCGATCGAGAGGTATCCGTCCAAAGAGTATTTAGTCCTCTCTTCCATGCCGTTCGAACGAAACATTGTTGCAACAATGGTACTCAAGGCATGTTAGCATTATATTAATTCGTTACTCTATGCTCCTTGCCTTGCCTTATTCTTATAGAATATTCTTCGTTACGAAATTTATAATG
>JARPRG010000674.1:123422-133530 GCA_031001745.1 Hartigia nigra | reverse complement strand
GGGGTAGGAAAGGGGTAGGAAAAGAAATGCACGTACCATACCTGTTGTCGCCGTCGGAAATGGCCACCAGGTGGCCAGGTGGCGAATCCAAGGTGAGGATCTCAGAGGGGAAGGAGGCCTCCACCTTTCGAAAGGAAAAAATGGTTTTTCATCAGATTAAGATAAAAATGGGTCAGGTCGATCCTTAACCGAATAAGAGAGCATCCTGGAAAGTGGTACATACCGGTGGACCTAGCCGAACGTAGCTGCGAGGAGAATTAACGATGCTGATAACGAGACGGCAGGTGTCACTATTATGGGCATCATAGTAGTCGGACATGAAAATGGGTCTGCGTGGAAAACTGACCGGAAGACTAAGAGCCAGTCTCTTTCGATCAGTCGATTTTTCCTTTTTTTATCTGTCTTTTTTCTCACATCTCACAGCTTCCCTGCACCTTTTCTCTTAATTTTTTCTATCCATAAGGCCCCTGGAAGCCTGACCTCCGCCTCCTATCTGCATCTCTAGGTCCCCACTGCTTATACCTAGTTCTATACCTTGGAGCAGAAGAGCGATTTATGGTGGCACTCGGAAGGAGCTTTTTTCGATTTCCTCCCCGAAGGTAGAAGAAACGTAGCGAAGCAGCTGCTCACGGAAATCCTCCCCCGGGAAAAGCTGGGGTGCCCAGAGGGAAGCGCGAAAGGAGAGGGGAAGAAAAAAAATCTCAAGACCCTCGAGCCATTTTTTTTGCATTTCCTTTTTTTTTTCATTCCTCCAACTCCACGGATTACCAACACCGTAGACACGTATACATACGTACCATAGGCATACGAGACGCCGTACGAAATCATGAACTTTAACCCTCCTGACTCAACCACCCCAACCCCCCAATAAACCCCCTAGCAATTCCTTCCACTCGCTTTCCCTCTTACCCCACGTGGTGTGGAGCCAAATTTCGCGGATCGCTTTGGCTTGACTTACCCGGATCGAGGGAGACTTCTGCTGCTGAGGGGAGGAAAACGGGGGAGATCGAATACGACACCTCTACGCTGGGGTCCTGTTTTCTGCAAGGGGTAGAAAAGTATAGCCTGTAACATATACTTAGGTCAGACATAGGGGTTGGGTGGGGAGAAGGCCAGGGTCGGAAATAAATCCGTCAACCGTCACTCCATTTGCTCGTTGACTTATTCCACTATCCCTTACACCATATAGGGGTAGGTATAACTTTTGCCCCATCTTCCCCATCTTTCCCATTCCCTGATCGTTCCTTATTCGAATCGATTTTTATCAAGTCACCGTGCATCTGCACCCTCCCCGGGCCCAGATAGGCGTCAGCCTAATCTCCAGGAAGATTCAAAACTTCGTTCACCCTCCTCTCGTGGCTCTGGAATAGTTAGGTTAGGTGGGACGCATTAGGGGTGCGTTATAAAGGTGATGATGAGGACGGAGGGAGGAAACCTAAAAGAGATTAATAGCCCTAATAAAATAGTTGTGCTATGGACGTATCGGTGATTGGCGATAACCGCTATTAAACGTGGATGACAGGTAACGATTGGGTAAGGGTGCTTTCACACCTAACCTAATCCAACGTATAGTTTGTATCCACAGTTTGGATTCGTGAGGAAAACATATATTTTGATTCCTGGCATAATAATTATAGAAGATCCTTTTTTTGGGATGTCTGTGTAAGTGTCCGAATGGATATTCAAAGGACGCGTATTGAGTTCAATGGAATAATGATGACGACTTCCGGCCAATGGATATTGGTACACGTACATCCGTTATCCGGTTCTCAGGGACTTTTCAAATAGGATCTTGCCTATTATTCCAAGGGATAGGCAAATCCAGGCCGATTCTTTATGCTGAATACGCAATAGGACCGATAGATGGCAGGCACGCATGTGCAGATGGGCACATGACTACCTAACCCTCAAAATCCTGTCCTGATTTCTTTTCGAAAGGAAACGAGAATCCGGCACACCGCGTCCTTAACGTGACGTCCTTACAGGACGACCGTTGCGTATTTTTCTGGGTCTTAGGACCCAATCGGGATCCAGGATGGATAATGGAGCTTCGCGTCTCCTTGCATCCTGGGACTTGTAACCTCAAAATCATATGAAACCAGGTTATGCCGGAGAGAGAGAGAGAGAAACGTCAGGATGAGAATCCAAGAATTCAAAGGATCTTAAGGCTTTCCTTCTCTTTCTTTTTTTTCACGAGGTCTCTTGCAGATGTTCCCTCTTTAGTATCAGCCCTTAGCGATGTCCTCGTGTAAACGAGTCGGCCCGACCACCAACTCGATTACCTACTGACTTCGCGTCGTTGCTCCTTCGTGTAAACTCGGTGCAGATGAGTATGTCCTTTATCTTCTTATCTTCTTCGTCCCCTCTTTCTTATCCACAGTATCACTCAAGCAAACCGCAGTGCCTCTATCGGCAGTTGGGGCTAACAGAATGTAAATCCTTGCTGTACCTGTATATAAGTCCTTTTCTCTCTCTCTTTTTTTTATCAATGCTGCACCTGCAGCCGCTGCGTTATGCATGTGCGTTAATGCACGCAACGGTGTATACGACTGCCGGATTCCATTGGACGTTCAAGATTTTATTGGAGGATCGGTTTTTCTTTTTTTTCTTTTCTTTTCTTGTCTTTACTTAATCTTTTTATTTTAGTATCGCTCTGTCGCAGCCATCGTTTATTACGTCACGCGACGAAATCAAGGAATTAAGCAACCACGTGCAATACGTTGGTAAGAATTTATTAAAAGTTTTCGAGTATCGCAATCGTAAGAGGACGGAAGGAGGAAGAAATTTGGAATAAAAAAGAAAATGAAAAATCGAAGGGAAAAAAAATCCTTGAAAAATAAGAAACACAAGGCTCACAGGTGTTCTACGGTAAGAATCGGCGAAGCTCCCGAGATTTTTCAAGGAGCAGATGACGAGGACGACAGATTGTACGCAGTTGGCCGGCGAGTGTACGGCCTCTTACACGTGTATATTCACAGATACACGAAAATCCACTTATATACACCAAAGCCAAATTCACAGCAGCACGTGAATATCCTCGACACGAATATCAGCCATAAGGTACACACGTACCATCAACTTCCCCCATGAGACTTGAGAAAAGAAAAAAAAAAACAGGATAAAGAAAAATCACAAGAAATTCTTACGAGTTATTAATAATTCGACAGCAATAAATATTAACCCTTTACACTTCTGGTATTACCAAACAGGAAGGAGCCGGAACATAAAGTTCAGTATTTTCTGCTCGAGGACGCATCTGGCGAGCAGAAAGTCGTGGAGCGAGAATTTCGACTTAGTACCTAGCACTTACGATCTGGATCATATGGCGCTGCTGGTACTCTCAAGGGTTATAGGTCACGAAGTTATAGGTCGACAAGATCGATGCAGACTCGAAAAATCCTGCACTGGAAATAATTCGGGAATCGGGCCTAACTATGCATATGCAAGAAAGCACCATCTTGGCATCTGTTGCATCGGTCAGCCACCAGGTGCTACCCAATACCCCAATGCGTGCTAGTCAGCTTCTTTATACGACCCTGTCCGTCTCTCTGTTGGCAGTAGGCAAAAACCTTAGCGGTTGCCATCTTCCTTTCACCTATTTCCACTGACTTACCTACCCTCTTCTCACCCGAACCATCTACCTATCATCGTGTTATAACCTCCCTTCTATCCTTAATATCCCTGGGGACTCGTCCTTTCCTTTTATTCCTGAGATTTTCACCATCTGCAACGGACCCTCCTCTCGATTCCTCGGGCACCTTCTGCCAAAACGTATTCTTGCTCCAAGGGGATGCGCTACGGTTACCTCACCCTTGTCCCCATACGAATGTATATTTTTTTATTTTCAAAACTCACGAATGGCCGCCATATTTGCTCAGGTCCGTTATAGCAATTTTTCAATACTCTCGAGACTTTTTTATATTTTCAGAGTCTTGTATTATCAGTGATATATGGCACAGAGTATTTTATGCAGTCATATATTTATCCACTTAATTATTATTACCCGAATTGAATTTCTTATTCGTATAGCATCTGGAAATTCTTCGAAGCTTTCACCGAGTGTACGTGTTCCCTTTTGCATGGGCCTCTACATACCTGGTACACAGGTATGGCCCATTGTGGTTATGTCGTATATAATATGAAATATGCAGATTCTACCTTTGGGAGCTTTGCCAGCTACGTATGGACGACACCTGAACCCCCTGAACACCTTTTACTTGATGGTGAACCTGGTGCTGGGTTTACCGGCTCCCAGCCGGTAACCAGTAAAAGCATTCATTCGGTCAATAGAGAATAATGATACCTGACTGGGTGAACTGGGGATGGACGTGGAGGAGCAAGGAGGGAACTCAACAATTACGTATTGATACTCCCGGATAAGCAACAGCCAGTATGAATTACGACAGCGACGATTTTACATAATTATTAATTACCTCGTTACCGGAATAATCAGTGAATGAGAGAAAAAAATAATTTTATCAGTTTCTATCGAATAATAAAATTGTAATTTAAATTTGAAGCGAAGGAGAATCCGGGGTCGTCCACTTTTTAAGAAGTATAATCGCGGAATACCTCGAGAGAGAGAGAGAGATAGAGAGAGAGAGAGGAGCGTCGCGACGCGTCTAGCCTTAATGAAAACCGCGAAGGCACGCCTAATTAGATGCCGAGCTGGAATGCTTTGTTGCGAGCTGCGTGAAATCGATTTAATTCGGTAAGCATGAGCTATGCGATGCTTTCTATTGTAGCCGAGAATCCGACTTTCCACGACAGCTCGGCGGCGCTAATTAATACATCGGCTTTGCATTTTGCAGCGATCGGTTAATTGCGATTCGGTGCTATCGTCTAAGAGTCGTTGACACGACCCGATTGACAGCCTAGAAAAATGGAAGCAGCGATAGCGCGAGAATTAAAGGAGCTGACGAGAAGTTGGAAAAAAAAGACGAAAACAAAATATTGCACCTAATACTCTGCTCTCTTCCAGCAGGTACTGGTAGATGAAGAAGAAGAAATAAAGGTGGCACACGGAGGTAAAGGGTTAGCAGAAGAGAGCTCAAGAATGGCAGCAGGATTTCTCTACACCTTGCATCTACTATCCCACGGGAGTGAAAAGGGCCAATGCTCGCGAAGGGAGTTTAGGGCGTGGGAGAGCGTCGGGTTCGCGGATGTTTCTTGGCGGCAGCTGGTGCAGCCCTTTTGGGACTGAGCAATGAAGTTTTGCGGGGCCCTATGGGGCGAGAAAGATGGAAGAGGAGGAAGTCGAGGAAGTCGAGGAGGAAGATGGGAAGGAAGAAGTGGAAGCTGATGGATAAGAGGAAGAAGATTTTTTTTTAACAGTGTGTTGGTATCACTCTACAGGCATAGAGATTGCTACGTGTATGCATGAGGTCTGTATAGCCACGTAGGTATATATATATATATATATATATATATATAGGTTAGGTTGGGTAGGTAGGTATGAGTTATAGATATAGGAACAGGTAAGGCTGGGTAGCTATGGTTCTGTATAGCGTGGGAAGGTCTGGCAGCTGAAGATGAAAAAGACGGCTGTTAGTAGAAGCTAGATTTCTGTCGTAGCTTTCTTTCTTTTTTCCTTCTTTCTCTTCTTTTCATTACACTCTTCTCTCTTTGCTTCTCTTGATTCCTAAGAATGCCTAAGAACAGCAGTGGACAAGCCATTGCTTCCACTGATCAGTGGAAGCTGTATCAGGTTCCCAGGATACACCGTGCCATTTTGGTATCTAGTCACGGTTTGGTTTCTTTGACTTTTTTTTTGTTCAAGATCAAAAATGTATTTGTTTCTTTTTATCTTAGATAACGTGGACATTCCTGAAGGAAGGTGCAGCACGTGAATCCTCTCGAGGACGTTGGTCCACATATGTGGGAGACCGCGTAGACGACATCCTGCCCACCTTGAATGAATTCTCCTTGGACCGATTGTTCGAGTTCCTGCTGCTCACGAATACTGGTATTAAAATGCAAGGAACTAGTCCTGCGATCTATTGTCCTCTTTAACCCATCGGGACGATCCTTGTGTTCCGTTTTGCGACAGGAAGCTCCTCCCGCTTCTTCCTTGCGCGAAGGAGCACGGGAGGGAAAAGAAAAAAAAATGGGGGGGGAAGAGCTAGCGAAAAATAAAAAAGATGCTTCCTTCCGTTTTTTGGAGGAAGCTTGCATCTGCTACTAGGGACTTTTCTTTTTCTTTAGTTATTATTCTTGTTATTAATAATAATGCCTTGCGGATACTATGGGCGGAGACCACTACCTGTTAGTCCTCAAGGATTATTATCCTTTCAGGGTCTATCGTGCGAGTGGGCCGGTATTTATTAGAATAAAATATTTACATGGGAATACATTTTTTTTTTTGTTAATTATATAATGCTTTTTTATATATTTTGTGTAACTTGTCTTCTTCGCTCGTTGTGTACTGTACCTTTATCCGTAATCAAGGACGATCCTCTAGCCGAACACCTTCTTAAAGGTATTTTTGATATTTAGTAAAAAATGGGTCAGACGTTTCTTGAAAGACAGGCTACCATCGGATGATATATTGTAAGCCGTACTCTGTGGAAGGGCCAGATCGTTCCAAAAGGATTCCTTGGTTAGCTCATCCTGACTAATCCATTCCATAGTGAAATTTTGAGGACCGTTTATCATCAGCACCTGGATGGGATCCTTTTGATCCTGTCCAATGTGTTCCCACTTAACTGGCAGTAAATTCGTGGTCTCTGGTGTAGGTATTCTGGAAGGATATATCCTTATATACATATGTATCCATTTGTATGGATATTTTTCGAAAACTTCGAAGTTTACCTGATCGCCAAGAAATTGTACCAAAGCTCCGTTATACTCTCGATCATTATGGTTTCTCCTTTATATTGGCGATTTTCCACTTTTCCAAGGATATGCGAGAGATTGAACAAGTAGCGTAGATCATCGTAATGACACACTTTGCCGGAACGCTCCAGGGACGTATCAAAGAGATTGTCAAAGGAGTTGCTTCCTCTGGTAATTTTCAAAATTTTATATTTTAATCATACCTCTACAACATTTATTGACTTACCTGTAATTCAATTTATATAGATAAATAGTATTGACGGCATGTTGCAAATCGATCAAGAGATTAAGAGGATTTTTGAAAAATCTCGTATTTAGAGCCTGCAAATTTTGTTTGGAATTACATAAACACATAGTAATTAAACATTAACAGTTATTCCGATCCATCGATAAAAACCTGTTCTAATCTCGATGCGGTATCGGTACCAATAATATTGGAATCAAAATAATAATTTTTTATTGAATCCGTGACATTTTTTTCTGTGTCATTAAGGTGGTATTCCTCGTAGGAAAAAATCACCGGAAAAGCTGTTCTGTAGTCATCGTTCAGTTCTCTCAAAGATGACGACCAGGCTGTAACAAATATATATGTAAGTAAATACATTTGAATTGTAATTCTTAAGTTTAAGTAATTTACCTTGGGTATAAAAAGCTCCTTCATCAGCCACAGTACCAATTAATAATGGCACCTTGGCTTGTCTCCCATTACGAATTGTATTTTCAGGATGTTCAAGAAGAAAAGCATCGCTATGCGGGTATTCAATGACGGCCCTGAGTGGAATCTCTGGCAGGTCCTTCCAGACCTGTAATCATTTGATGAAATCATCGATGATTTTCAACTAGAAGAAGTGATCTTGGGCTTACCCTAAGTAAACTGATCGATTGTGCGATCTTGGCTGCCTTGGCCTTTCTCAGGCAGTCGACCATGCTCCTGTTATCATCACTGGGACACGATAATGACTTGGCAAGGAGCTTGGCTTTATTTAGGGCCTCGCCAGGATAATGAATAGTCCTTGGATCCAGGGCCGTGCCACTTTGAGCGATAACTCCAAAAATCAATTCTAGAAAATTGTCAAAGAATCAGTGATAGATATTTTGGAGTGTTTTTCAAAAAAAAAGTGCTGGTACGTTTAGTCCTGGGTGATAAGGAATGAAGATGAGCACTAATGGCTCCTGTATCCTGGCCTGCCACGCTTATCCTATCAGGATCACCTCCAAAGGACGATATGTGCTCCTTGACCCATTTGATGGCGGCTACTTGATCCTTTAAACCATTGTTTCCTGGCACGATCTCGTCCTCGGTACTGAGGAATCCTGGAAAAGGATTTTCTTTTTCAATATAGAGAAAGATTTTAATTTCAAATTTTTGAAAAATTATTTACCAAACCAGCCGAGTCTATAATTAATTGTGACAAGGATCAGGTCCTTTCTCATTAATCGTTCTGGTGGACAGTCAGCCATGTTACCGCTCCATCTTAGCCAGGATCCACCATGGAGCCAAATCATAACTGGATAAGAATAACTATCGTCTTCATGTGGAAGCTGAAACATAAAAAACGTATCGGCACTTGAAATTTTTTAATAGATTAAAAATCAAAAATATACAATTACCTTGGGTACGTATATATTTAAATAAAGACAGTCTTCGGATCCAGTGACTGATCCATCTCCAAAGAAGTCATTCACCTGAATGCATCTTGATGAATCTACCGTAGCATTGAGTATGCCGGTCCAGGGTTCGGCAGTCTTGGGAGGCTGTAAACGATAAACATAAAATATAACTCTTTAACACTTTATAGAGAAAAAAAAAAAAACTTACAGCGAATCTGAGACTATTCAATGGCGGCTTCGCATAGGGAATCCCCAGGAAGCCGGTGAAGTTCCTCGCGTTCTCTGCTCTAAAGACAACACCACGAATTTCACCCAGTGCCGTACTGATGATCCTATGGGCCCTTACGATCCTTCCCAAAAGAAGAAACCAACAGAGGACAACGAAGCTAATCTTCATTGTCAAGTAAAACTTTCCTCGAGTGTTTCGACCTTTGACGAATTTTCAATTCAAATAATCCCGCACTTATTTCCACGCAGTCGCACCGAACAGATACAAGAACGGACAGGGCCACTGCTCTGCGCCACAGCCAGTACAGCACTCTGCCAAGCAAATGGACTCGTAAAATTGCAGTAACGAGTGAATGACGTGGATCAATTTGAACCTGGAAGTAAACGGTACAAATGGCGGAGTTGAAAAGCAATAATAGTTTTCTGATTATGCACAGAAATACATCGCTAGACTCTACTTCGAGTCCGTTAAGGATATTAAGTATAGATAAATAATCATAAAATTGTAAGCTAGTCTCTATGTTACGCCTAATATACCTAGAGTAATTTTCAATAGCAATGGCGGAAACTAATTAGGCTAAAGCGTAATTGCCAAAACGTTTGACTGGCACACTCCATTAAATTCAGCAGTGAGTTGGCACCGCCGGTAAGAAACGAAATAAGTAAATTCGATTGACTGAAACTTACCGTTTTAATGTCGAAAGAGAAATCCACGTGATATACACTAACTCTAACTATGCGACAGTCATTGAATAACCTCTTGTTAATTGAGTTAGCACTGACGCACTTTACTCGGGCCAATGAATAATGAATACCTATAGTTACGTATTTCCTTAGCTATAGATAGTCTGTTATTGTCAGATAATTTTTGAGCACTAACTTAAGAGCCATCTGCACTCTTTGCTTGTAAGGTTAGAAGACGGTATAGCGTAGAATAGGAATTAGATTGAACGTAGTATATCGACTAAGCGATTAAAACTAGAACTAATTAATTAAATATTCATTACGCAAGTACGTAATAATATATGAATACTATTAGGATAATTGTATCTATTTGTTTAAAAAGAATATCGTGCAGGAGCAGGAATTAACGTGAATAAATAATATTATTTAAATTTTTAAATGGACTCGGACAATCCTTAAGAGATTGTATATTATTTATTTATATAAATACGACGAAACGGTAGCTCACGTGAATGATAATTAATGTTTCTTTCATGTTATTGTGCACGAGGCAAAGCGTGAGAACGGACCGTATGGGATGTTGGTAAATGGCCATGCTAGACGGAAGTGGCCCGTGCAGGGAGGCTGCAACCACCTTGGCTTCCGGAGTGCATCTCAACCACCTTGTTTTTTTCCTCCTCCTCCGAAACTCCATCCTTGTCGATCTCACTGATATTTTCTTCTTCTCTCTCCTCTCTCTCCTCTCTCTCCT
>JARPRG010000674.1:107342-118278 GCA_031001745.1 Hartigia nigra | reverse complement strand
GGGACCTACGAGTGTACGAAACAGGTCCGATGCATTATCCGAGTACAATAGCGGGCGCCGTGTGTGCACCGTATTAATCTGTCACCCGGTGCATGTATCGTTCATGGGGTTATGGTGTTGCAGGGGGTGCAGGGGTCACGACGGTCTGGCATTTTCGACGATTCTAAATGCAGCGAAGCGTGACAGGCCCATAGTGTATGGGTCCCACCCACTGACCTTGCAACCAAGCAGCACCTACAGCACCTACAGCAGCAATGCAGTCGAACCAGGGACTGATCGATGCCACAGTATGTCGAAGATAAAAAAGAGAGAAGAAATGAAAGAGTGGCGGAAGGTGGTAGCCATAAATAAGTTTCGGAAGTGGCGCGACTGCGTGTAGGAGCGATATCTCGCAAACAGGTTCCGGCGTCTCTTTGAGACATCAGGCCCCAATGTGCGTATTGATAGAGGTAACTGTTCGGTGAAAGACAGCGATGCGCATTGGCAACCTGCGTGTGGTTAACTCTTTCGTATCGGAGGAAGTCATCGGTGCGCATGCGTCTTTCGAAGTGAGCAGGAAGTGTTAATTTCTTTTTACACGAGCAGGTAACACGGAGTAAATCTACATAAGATACGTTATCCAGCTAGAATACGAAGACTCTTGATGAGTAATAATGGAGTAAGGGTAAACGTGGTTTTGAAAGTCTATTGAAGAGACACAGGAGGGACGGGGAGGGACGAACGAAAAGAAGACAGGAGAAAAAGGAAAAGGGAAAGAGAAAAGACAATTAGGAGGGTCTGCCAAGAGAAGGTAAAGAAGTGTATGAGTAAATAAGAGGAGGACCGTATGACGTCACAAGGAGGCACGCGGCGCGTGCCATCGTGTCGCAGGGTGGGGATTGCGTGGTGGGGCCAGGGGCCGTTCGGGGTGCCGGGGGTAATGGAGGGGTGAATAGGGTGAGCTTGTCGAGTGGTGGGGGTGGACGCGTGCAGCCGGCCTGCAGCTGCCCCACGTCTCCCTGGCTGGCTGACTGGCTCACTCTTATGCGCCGCCATAGCCGGGGGATCCACTATTATAAGTAGGGGTGCTGCCGGCTGCAACCTCCAGTCGAGGGTTGCACTCCGAAGCGTACGGGACAAACCGCACGCCAAGTTACGTATCGAAGCGCGTGCACGCTACTACTGCGCTCTCTTTTTTTTAAATCAGAGTAGCACGCCGGTCTCGCTTTTTTATTTAATCAAAAATCCGGAGTGCATTTAATACCCGTTATCGATCATTCAAGAACTTTATCGGTTATCGAGTGTTTGACGTATTGTAACAAAAAATGTATTTTTAAGACACAACAAAAACTGGTGTCTTCTTCGAATATATTATTTGGTGAAAACTCGAGGAACGCCACCGGCATCTATCGGTCCGTGATTATCCCTCGGGGAGTGAAAGTGCGAAAATCGGCCGTAGTGTGGCGCCAGTGTACCACGCGAGAGAACTTCTCGCCGAATCGCGCTCCTGTTGGCAGTGGGATATACTAGGCGCAACGACTGGCCAAGAAAGAAAAGGAGAATAAAGAGAAGGAGGATACAGTAGGGTCGTAAAGAGAGCATCATATCGACGTGAGCCTCGGAGGAGTAAGAAGAGGCGATTGTACCTGCTTGAGGGGATAACAGAGTGAAGAGTATAGCTAAAGGGACCTCTCGTTATACCACGGAGAGGAACTTTGGTGGAGTAGCACTATACAGCAGCCAGAGATCCACTGCGTGAGAGAGGGAGAGAAAGAGACAGTGTACACGGAGTATATACAGCCGAAGGAGGAAATAGAGGGATTCCGAGGCGCAAGGCAAAGAGGGCGACTCTAGCCGGTGATCCAGCGCCAGTAGTATCTCGGCTACGGAGTAGTGACTGTCGTGCTTACCGTAATCTCCTCTTTCTTGACTGAACTCCCGGGTGCTACTACCCGGGTGCCGTCATCCCTACCTAGTCGGCCGTGGAGGAGAGCCATAACCTAACCCGACTACAATATTATCGGTGCCACAGTAGTGAGTCCCCTCCGCCGAGCAGGAACCACACGGCGCGGAGCATCTACGAGGAAGCTCCACCAGGTTCCCGTGGACTCTCTACGACTGTCAAAAGTTACACTCGCCGGTGACCGAGTCTCGCGTAGCTTTCTATACACTTGTGTCAAATTTTGTTTGATACGTCGTCTTTACTCTCGGCACCGCTTCCTCCTGCTGCGACAGAATACTCTCGTTACTCTCCAAGTCTCAGAGTCTCTGTCGAGGACGGTTTATATCGGTGCTTCGTAGAATGCCTATGACGCGTCCGCCGGCACCTATCGAACTCGCAAGAAGACGTGCTACCAAGGTGATATTATTGTAATACGGTGTCTCGTCATCGTGCGATTCAACAATTCTACACGGTTTCATTAAAACTACGTTCATTCAATTGTTTTAATACACGCGGACAGTCGACACAACGTCATTCGTAACATCCGTCTAATGTTTACTGTGTAACCTGGTCTATTTAATAAATATATATATATATACAAGTATATATTTATCTCCGTCCAGACGTCCGTCCACCCATCGTCTAATTTTCTACGGAAGCAACGGGGTCGACAGGATCTGCCAAAAATTCAAACGACACTCCTGCTGCTTATTCCTCAAGGCTTACTTCTTCCATTTCTCCATTGTTGTTCTTACTCGTGATACAGTGTGTATACATAATACTGTGTTTATTAATCGTACTACCTTTGAAAGAGCCACTTTTTCTATCTCAACCAAAAGGACGTCAACCGACCCCTTCAACTCAGCAGCGCATCTCACCTGGAAATCTTGGATTAAAGTGTTTCTGTATTGTCAAAGTGTGCAGTGTGACTACCGTCTGTTAACGCGAAATTGCGAAATTGTATATTTATCAATCAAATTTGCCGCGCCGGCTTATTGTTTTGTTCACGACGCGCCGTGCTCAGAAGTTTCACTACGTCTCTATAGTATGTCCGTATAGAAGACGTGCCCACGAGTATATATATGCAGATGATAAAAGTGTCGAAGTAAAAATAGTGCGTAAAGGAAGGAAGAAGAGAGCCAAAAGAACAGGCAGGAGCAACTGAAAGAATAATAAAAATCGAAATTGGGCGAAGACACGCAAAAGGTCAACGATAAAATCATCGAGGGGTTATTAAAGTCATCCATTGACTAATCCCCCGTCACAGTTGACCTTATGGCTAGTATGCAGCCGCGTAACATTATTCTTAGGAGGTAACGTCATCCGGATCTGGCTAAATCTCCGACCTGAGATAATCCAGACACGAGATTACAGCAGGCGTTTTGAAAAACACGGATATCCTCTTCCAATTTGCCAATATTCAGCTGGCAACAACAGTCGCGACATGTGGACTGCAATGCTCGTCTTCTCCGTGGTCGTCGTGCTCTTGCCATCGCGCGAGGTAAGTTTCTATGACACGTTGATCATAATTATTACACAACTTTAGAATCGACCACCTTAGTCAAGTATTTCCTCAATTCCTTTGACAAGATAGTCATTGCAATGTCAAATTTCCCGCCTATCAACGTCAATATACACTGTACGCGCATTTGCATACCGAATTCAATGAAATTTTATTCTCTGCATGGAACACAGCGCGGGGTAAATAACTGGCGGCTTTCAAAACGGAACTCACTGTCAACTGACAGCCGCGTGTTGTTAGTTAGCAAGAAGGCGCGAGACTCTGTTTCCGATGAATGACACGAACGTTTGGTCCGGAATCAAAGTCAGTCAGTCTGTTAGTGAGTCAGTGAGTCGTAGGGTAGGGTAGGTTTGCCGATGAGAAGGATACGGCAGCATATTGTATACAGTGTGTATATGATGAACTGGCTGGAAGTTGCTTCCACTAGTCTATACTTCTGTTTTCATCACTTCTTTTCTCTGCTACTTTCTTTTTGTTCTCTCTTCACTGGATTCTCCCTGGGAGAGGACAGGAGTCTTCTCTTTTTGTCTCTGCGCATTTGAACATTGTGCCAGGCTGAGATTCTAGTGGTGTACTGACTCTGTTTCTCTCTCTCTCTCTCTCTCTCTCTCATCTCCCGCGGAAGAGAGTGAACTAACAGCGGATTCACTAAAAATCCTGGCTAAATCCGGCGCGTGAACTCTTTTTAGAATTGTCTGGCGCGTTCACGGAGACGCCCTTTTCTCCTTTACACAGCCCTTTAACTTCCTACGTGGCGTCGCGTCTTTCACTTCCTAAAGTCAAACTTAATAAACGGCACGGTAGTGTTTCGGGCTGTTCGACGTATTTCCTTGAATATTTCTTTGACTTATTCCTCGACTCGGACGGTTTCTCAGATAGCCAGACCCTCCGCTATCCAGACTTCCTCTGGTTCCGCGTGCACCGGCGTCCCAGCGGACCCTTTATGACGAAATAACGTCGTATCCATAAATACGCGTGAGCCATTCGATGCCCGGAATAGAGTCCCGCCAAGTAAAAGTCAATCGGGACGCCTTTTATCCCGGGTGCGTGCGTTTATACGTGCCGTTATACCTACAGATATACTCAAGTATGTTACGGCTTACGTATATCGATGCTGAGGTAAACATGAGGCTTTCACGCGCGCCGCCATGACAATCTGGCATGCGGATATATAGGTTAGGTCGATGCTACTTTATGTTATCTATTCGTAGGAGTATATAGAGCGGATGACCCCGGAAAGCGGAAACGAGAATCCATAGGGATTCGCTCCTGGCGAACTCTAGGGACCTCTAGGCTTCGCCCATTTTACCGACTGCAGCGCCTCCCTTCGCTCTAGTGGCGAAATAGACGCGTTTGTTTATTCCGTGCGCGAAACCATCATTGACAGTGGGTGGGAACGGCTGATGAGACGAACTCTCTTCGCATGGGATGCGTGTGCGTAATACATTGTCCCTTCATCCATATATATATATATATATATATATATACATACGTGTTTGTTCCCTGCACGCGTGTGCCAAAACGTGATCACGCATATTCAGCGTCGTTCGCTTTGAGAGAAATATGTATACAAGACATATGTGCAGACAGGCGCCTATACTGTGTATAATGTCACACGTCGGACATTCGTGCCATCGGAAATCGTGGAATTTTATCCCACATCGTTTATTATCTCTTATTTCGATCGCGTCACACTTCCAGGATTCCCTGGGGATCATTTTGCCGCCGATCTCTTCCTACGTTCAACTTCTGCCGAGGATTTCTTTCACGCTGAAGGATCGTGCCCTTTTTTCTCTCTTCCTTTTTTTTTTCACATCTTTTTCTTCTCGCTTTAAGACAGTTATACGTATACACACGCTAAACGGACCCCACGCAATGTCTCGTAGTGTGGTCCCCCTGGATCCTCGGTGCATGTTCTATTTTGCAGGAGTGCCACATTAAGCAATGTACTCGCCTCCTAGGGACATTATGCGTAATAAGTTTACCTCATACGTATATATTTTTTTAAATTCCTTTTCTGTACTCTCTCTCTCTCTCTCTCTTTCGCGTGGCTGTTTCTAAGTATCCATTTGACCTTGTAATTTTGCAGGTCGACGCCTCGGGTGTCTTCGAACTGAGGTTAAAATCCTTCGTGAACGAGTACGGCAAGGATAGCCTGGGTAAATGTTGCTCGGGCACCACCTCCAGGACGGGGGATTGTTCAGGCGTTTGTAAAACCCGCTTCCGGGTATGCCTGAAGCAGTACCAGGTGAAGATCGACACGACGTCACCGTGCACCTACGGGGATGTCCTGACGCCTGTGCTGGGCGAGAACGTCGTCAATTTCAGCCCCAGTGCGGCTCTGCCGAGCTTCACCAATCCCATCAGGTTCCCTTTTGACTTCACCTGGCCGGTAAGTAACACACATATGTCTATTAAACATCAAGGTCACTGTAGTAACGCCTATAGACACGCAAAGCAGCGCCACTGTGCCTCTGCAGATAGACATTATTTCTCAATTCCCAGTAAAACTAGGCGAAATTGCTAAAAAAAAATAAAAGACGAAATGAGAGATGGGAAACAAGGGAGGGAAAAAAAAACATAAAGAAGCAAGAGAGCAAAAGCCAAGGGACAAAGAGGGCCGAATGGCAGATGGCGCAAAGAGCAGGCAAAGCACTTGTCTTCTCTCCCTCCTGCCGTTACTGGTTCTCTGCTGCTGCTGCTGCTCCTGCTGCTGCTGTTGCTGTTGCTGTTGCCGTTGCTACCACGCACCGTCCCAGTACGTCGGTCCGTGTCTATGCGAGACTCTGCAGGGCCACTGGCAGATGGCTAGGCCTTTTGTGCCAGAGGCCTCTCCCTTTCCATCCTCTTAGTTCTACGTGCCACGATCTACGTTATACTCTCTCTCTCTCTCTCTCTCTCTCTCTTGCCCTCCTCTTTTCTCTCACACTACTTTCTCCTTCTCTCATCGACTCTCTCGCCGAGTTAAATTTACAAACCCATATGGCGCCCCTTGCGCACTGTCGTGTGCCTGGGCCTGGCTTGAACGACTGGCTCTGACTCGCATATTGGCCAATATTACGCACACCAACCTCTATATTTGGGTTATACGTGAAAAATGTTATTTCCAAAGAAAGACAATCTTTCAGAGTCTAGTCTTGAATGATTCCACTGTTTTTTTACTCTTGTTTTTCTTCCTCCCTCTCTTTACCTTGTCACATCTTGTTACTTTATGCCAAGCGCACTGGATATTCCGGGCTGGGATAATTAGTTTACATTGGTAACGCAAAGCCATGCTCACTGACAGTACAGTCATTGTCCAGGAGTCATCGCGACATGTAGAGTCACGCCTCTTCTCACGGTTATGCCATTTGCCCTCTCTCTCTCTCTCTCTCTCTCTCTCTCTCTCTCTCTCTCGAATGACTGTATAGTTCCTGTCCGCGAAACGTTTAACATAAATTATACTTGTAACGAGGAGACGTCGTATTCGAAAACTTAAAATTCTCCACTGCCTTTCCTTACTTGCTCGTCTCGCGCTTCACGCTCTATATACAAAAATCTTTAGTAGCTTCTTCTCTCTTCCTTCGACTCCCTGTTGGCAACATGCCGCATATTTTTAGTTTTAGACTCGCGCGAGACGCGCAAAACTCACGCGATCGAACTCTGCCGTCATTCTGTTTCATTTGCTCATTGGCTTGTACACGTGTATGCTTTAGGCATGTGTATCCTATACGTATACGTGAAATCACACGTCTTAGCCCGACATTTAGCCAAAATTTCATTGATGACCCATCTCACGTAAATAATGCATTTCTAGATTTGTCTGCCTTGCTGATGTTGTTGTTGTTGTTGTTTGTTACGTCTTAATCCTTCCCGAGATTAGCCGGTTTCTCAGGTGCAGCTTAATAATGCAAAATAGACCGTCCTATCCTCGGGCTACAGCAGTACCACTAGGTCCCCGTCCTTCTTGTTCCTTTTTACGTGGCTGGTATACAGCTGTAGTTGTTACCAGTCAGCCTGGTGGGTGCGACACGTGGTCATCCGGCAGGTACATCAGCTGATAGCCATGCTACACGCATTGGCATAGGCTTTGACTCTACCTGTTTATACCTATATATATATATATATATATATATATATACTTCACATTCTATATTGAACATACGACTTCTCTTATCCAGCAGACAGATTGCTCCGTAGTTACCAAGGTTCCTATTGAACCCTCGAAGCTAACCTAATCCGATCAACCCCCAACCTGCTTCTATCGATCGTCAGATTCAGCACAATCATACAATTCGCAAAACCGGCGTCGCGTGTTTCCTCTGATTGGCAGATTGACATTTATATAAGGCCCTTCTATAGTCGTCATACGTTTCTGAGGAATCCTGGCAGATTATGAGTCGAGGGTTGAACTCTGTTAGGGGTAAGGGACTTCGGTGGGCCCAAGCATTGCTGCAAGAGCCAACGTGGGCCTGCTGTACTCGGGGCAGGGTTCAGTGCAGTTGTCGGCAATTTATCATCAGTTAAAAAAAAAAAAATGGCGTCCTTCTTATTAATTATTTACCAGAACGTTTTTTCAACGCTATCTGAATCACAGACTATCCCGTCTCGTTACGCATTAGTTATTCAGCGCGAAATCGCGTTACACGCCAACCCACGTTTTACCGACATTTTTTAGTCGTACCATTCTTTCTCCCTCTCTCTCTCTCTCTTCATGCTTCTTCATCCCCTGGTGCGGTACTCGAGCGTGCATCTCTCTCTCTCTCTCTCTCTCTCGCCACGTACACTCGATATCCACGACCAAGGACGGATCTTTCTAGATCCGCGAATGCCTACCACGCGTTCTCGTACTTCACGGGTTGGGTTATGTGCTTGTACCCTAGCTTGGGTTGTGTTAGGTTAGTACCCATAGGCTGTGGGGTACCGTGTTACTTTATCGTTTGTACTCTGATTCCTGTACGATGCACGATAATGTATTACCAAGGTGATACAGTCTATGGGACACGGTGTGGCTATGTATGGTAAAGTATAGTATGGTCGGAGATAATATCGAATATGGTATAATACGTTATAGGGTCGGTTAAGTAGGTACCGACGTTATTTTTATTATTTTTTTGTTTGTTTTGTTTTCATCACTTGAATGAATAATCCCGATATATATATATTTATGCGATATATAACTGTACGGGTATGTGGTTGGTGTATGTGGATACATTGTAGTCGTGAATGAACAAGTAGATCGGTGGGCCCGATGGGGACTCGTGCCTGCGCGTTATATACATACTTATTCACGTATAGAAGGCTATTCTTGGACTTCGTAAGGCCCCTGGGGCAATCTGGGACTTACTACGGCCACAATACTCGCCGCCGCCGCTTCGTTCACTCTGGCTTGTCTGGTTGACTTCTTTCTTCCAAGCGTAGTAAGAACCACACACGTTGAATACGCGCAAACGCGGCTGGGACCACTTTTGGGACCGCTGCCTGGGACTTTGCTTCTAATCTATGGGCCTGTTATTTCGATCCTAAGTGGCGATATTGACTTCTGTCTTCCATACGATTGTTTCTTTTGGTTCTGGCGAGCTTCTGGGTGTTTTTGACTACTTTCTTTTTTTTTTCTTTCTTCTCTCGTAGGATAGTCGATGATGACATTTGGTTAGAGTGGCGGTAAATTTGTCGGTCTTTGTTTGGGACTTTTTGTTTTTTTTTTCTTTGTTGCTCTGGAAACGCGATTGATCATTGGAACGGTGCGCTTTCTTTTGTTTATTCGTTTGCTGGTCTTCTCTGTTTTTTTTTTATGTTTTATTGCCAACGGTTGGCAGTGCTTGCTTCGGCGTCGCTGATTACTGACAGGTGTGCATAAATTTTTTAGTTATTTTCAATGGAGATTCTTACCGGATATAGTCGCTCTATTTTAAACACGTCGTGAGTTATCGTTTGCCAAATATTTGGCACGCTCTCGAAATTCTCAAAATATCACAATTTTAACAGTCTTTGACGGTTAACTCGAAAACAGCTGTTAGCCGATTGACGTTTCGTGATTGGTTCTGTTTTCCTTTTTCTTATAATAAAAAAAAAACTCTAAATGGACATTACGTTATTCATTAGGGCGAACAGAAGAATAAATAGAAAATCTCAAGATCCCAGCGTAAGATACATTGTATAGCCTTAACGTTCCAGCATGGCTACATTTAATAGTAGCGAACGAAGTAGGATCTTTCCCATGCGCGTGCGCCTTAATGTTCTCGAGAGCGCTCGTATCGTTAAATTGTTGACGGCCATAAAATCCCGCCAGCTACGAGAAGCATCCCAGAGAAAATCCCCAAGGGGTGTCCCGTCGCCGGAGCGTTTTGTTCACCGTGTAAATTGCGGAGTCGTCACGAGAAAAAGAAGACGGGAGGAGGAGAGAGGGATCGTTGCAGCGCAAGATTGGAAGTAGCAGAATGCACGTGAGATGCACCGGGTGGCCATTGGAAACGTATTGTTGCCACTGGCTGTATACACCAAATAAAAGGGTTAAAGGGTGTAAAAGTTAATGAGCGGGTATTTAGACAGTGGCCAAAGCGAAGAGAAGAGCCTAAAGGATGGTTCCACAATGTTACGAAGAATTCATCCTGTTCGGTGCTCAATGGACCGGCGAGGCAATGCTGCCACTTGCCACTGCAACTGCAGTTTGTGGCTATCGTTTGAGTTTCGCAAAGGGCCCGTCATCTTTCTCTCGGTGGAAAGAGGACGGAGAGAATACGAGGAAGAAAGAGAGAGAGAGAGATAGAAAAAGAACTGGACTGGATGCACCCGCTACTCCCGTGATTGTCGGTGCGGTCAGTCTAGGCTACGTGCAGCCAGAGAGAGGGAAAGAGAATCCGGTGAATGGATTGGCAAGAGAGAGAAGCAAGGAATGACTGTACCTACTGACTGAGCGATGTTAGTCAGAGCGATTCCATTTGGTGGGAGTTGGAGGTAGCGTATTCTGGCTGGGAGAGAGAGAGAGATAGAGGATCAATGAGAATGCAAAGGTTTGTGAGAGATGGGAAGGTGTACGGGCCAACGTGGTGGGGAGCTGAATATTCTTGGTGAGACGAAGAAAAAGGGAGCGAGTGAGTAGGAGAGAGGAAGAGTGAGAGAGAATGAGTGAATGAGTAGGAGAAAGAGAGAGAGAGAGAGAGACTGGCGTTAGAGTGGGACGCAGAGAGGTAAAGAGAAGGCTGGGAAGGTGGAGGTATGCTGCGCAGCCGTGGGAACCAACTCCCGAGTATTCTTTCTCTCTCTCTCTCTCCCTCTTCTCTATCCATTCTTCTCTTCTCTTTTCATCCTCTATGGAATCCTCTGCTCCCTCTCGTTCGTTATGTTTCGGTATCTCTCCTACTCATTCTCTTCACAGCTGATCCTCTCTTTCTCTCTCTCTCTCACTGTCACGGTAACGTGGCTCAGTCGAGAGCAATCCCGAAGCTCCATCCCGAAACACACCCTACATTGTTCTCCGGATGCCGTGGCTTTTTCAGCTTTTTCAGCTTTTT
>JARPRG010000674.1:85531-97885 GCA_031001745.1 Hartigia nigra | reverse complement strand
TCTCTCTCTCTCTCTGCTTATAGACTGTCTGTCCATTTCCATCTCTCACCCTGAACATTACATCAAGAAGAATCTCGGGCCGCCGTTAACCCGGACTTTCGAGTTTAACTCGATCATCTAATTACCCACGGCCGGGGTTAATTGTCCCGTTAGCAGCCGTAGACCATCTCGATATCGCTGTCACCCATCCACATTGCGCTAGAATGCATTTTTTTCTTTCGTCATTTTTCTTTTTTTTTTGTTTTAATTCAATGTCACTTAAGTATGTTCGGCTCCATTTTTTAACCTTCGTTACAGCGGAGTCCCTCATTGATTCTTGTTAACATCTCAGATTCAGTAGAGCAGTGAACGTTGACGATACCGGTAGTAAGTCCCCATACCAACACACCGGTAGATATAGATGATCAATGCTACGGGAATCCACTGTAACATGGGAGCCCGTGAGAGGTCCCAGGAATCGCAGCTCGGAATAGGGCCCCGTCAATGGGCCTCTCGTAGTCTCGAGTGGCTTCGTCTCGATAGAGATGCAGAAAAGCTACCAGGTAGAGCGCGAATATGAAAATAGAAATGGTCGCCGTGTGAAGGGGGGCAAATATTACATGTACACTTTCAGAAGATAAAGTAGAGACTGTGGTACAGCAGTGTCCCCCTTTGGACGTCAAGTCCCCAACGGGCGATTAGCTCTGGGACTTGGACCCAATGACGAGATCGAGTCTCGCGTACAAAGCAGCCAGTATGCGTGCGTGGACAAGGGACTCGGCTTTGATTCCCCGGTTACGTGCGAATTCCACAAATTCCCCGGTACAGCTCGATCCACGCCGAAAATTCATGATAAGCTCGTTGTCGGGACACCGGTGCCGTCGAGTCTGCCCTCCCAAGGTGGAACAAACGAAAGAGCGATAAATCCGTCGGAGCGCCGAGAGCGTGGGAGCCGAAGATTCGTGGGACACGGACACTCGTCTCCCGTGCATGCGTTTAGTAAGGTGTACGCATGCGTGAAGGTGCGTCGACGCTACTGCGCATGCGCGTCGACGGGTTCTCGCGCGCATGCGCAATTCTCCTTAGCTCGCGGGCTCCCATTTGAATTACGTGGAAGAATCGCGGGGCAAACTAATTGAAATTTTGGAGTCTATCGGCGGTGGCCCTTACTGTACCCCGCATGGAATACCGATGCTCAAGCGGCCATTGGCGTAGGCAATCCTGCCGATCAACGCGGTCGACCATTAATGTTATTTAACTCACGTGCCTTCTGGGAGACTCTTCTGTCATTCGGTCTAACGTGCTGCCCCCACTCGATACTTTCTCGCAACGCTGTTACCGCCTACGTCACTACTTCCAAGAGAATCGCGGAAATATCTACTCTCTTCCCTTCAGCCCCTCCCGTTTTTAATCATCTCTTTGATCAGGACTCTCTTTCCCAGCATCCTTCTCTCATCGACAGATGCGTCCCATCTCTTATCGGTTATCGGCTGCTCTCGATATCTTTGCCCAATTTGCGGCACCCTGTAACCACCGTCCAACGTCTCGTCTCGTCTCGTCTCTTCTCTTCTCTTCTCGAGTCAGCCTGACTGGTCCCGAACGGTGCTCTCTCTGTATGGGGACGTTAATGGTATAGTCATGCGATGGCTATGGCTCTACGTAGGGTACACACGTACACAAGGCAAAGAGGATTGAGCATTGGTGTTGGTGTGGCAGGGAGTTAAAGGCACACGTATATATATATGTATATATATATATACATGGGGCTCAGACACACATATACAGAGAGGAGCGTAACCTTTCCTTGACCCGCATACTGAACGGCTGTGCTGAAGCTCGAACCGTGGGAACACTACTCGTCGACTCCATCCCCACCATCGTACACTCCGACGGCAGTCTCTTCTGTACTCTTCACTCTGCGCTCCACCTCATCCCGGCTCTTCTGTATCTGACTGCCTACCTACCTATCTACCTACCTACCTACCTACCTACCTACCTACCTACCAACCTACCTACCTACCTACCTACCTTTAGTTCTTTCTTTAGATTCGTCTCTTTCTCTTTCATTCTTTTACTTTACCTCCTTCCCGCTTCCTAGGTTTGCTCCTCGTGCCTCCTTTTTGCCATTTTCATTCTCTTTTGTTAGATTGCTTATCTCTCTCTCTGGCGCGACTGCGTTACAATGTTAGATTATACCGCGGCTGAAATCCCGACTAACGTAATGGTCTTCGAGATTCTCTGTAACATCCCTCTGGGTACTCTTGAACAATATTACACGTACTACCTGTATGGTATAAATAGTATGTGAATTGCAGGCAACGTTACATATAGCGTGAATTAGTATGGGATAGCATCCATTCTATGGTGCAGTCTATGCATAGAGTGGATGCAGGACTAACCTAACCTAGTTTCATAAATATACCGTTTAGTCGTTTACCCTTTAAGGTTATTTAGCTGTTAGAATCTTTAGCTTTGCATCTCTCTGTATCTCTTGTCGGATGACGACTGATTACTTATGCTGGGAATTCGTTCCTCTTTCTTTGTCGACAGTTGCCAATACGGCTGGACAGGACCATTCTGTGACCAGTGCGTAAGGTATCCGGGCTGTCTTCATGGTAGCTGCCAAAAACCCTGGGAGTGCCTGTGCGACGAGGGCTGGGGCGGTCTATTCTGCAACCAGGACCTAAACTACTGCACGAATCACAAGCCTTGCCTAAATGGCGGCACCTGCTTCAACACCGGTCAGGGTTCCTACACCTGCTCCTGCGCTCCAGGCTTCACCGGTACCGATTGCGAGACGCCGCTCGTCGACTGTCACTCGAGACCATGCCTGAATGGCGGCTCCTGTTCGATGGAAGCGAACACGAGCATCTCCACGAGTTCCTCCACGACCTCCACCAGTGGGTCCGGGTCGACTGAACTCACGGTGTTACCCTCCTCGACCTACAAATGCACGTGCCCACCAGGCTGGAGCGGTAGACACTGCGAGTACAGTTCGAAGTCGTGTCGCGACTTACCCTGTCTTCATGGCGCCACCTGCGAGGACAACCCCATCAAGGGATACACCTGTCACTGTACACCAGGATACTCGGGTCCTGATTGCGAGACTCAGGTTGACGATTGTTCGCCGAATCCTTGTGTCAACGGTGGAAGCTGTACGGACCGTCTCAATGGATTTCAGTGCAATTGTCCATTGGGATTCATTGGTTCACGGTGCGAGATTAATGTTGATGACTGTCAGGGTGATCCTTGCCTGAACGGCGCCACCTGCATAGACCTGGTGAACAGATTTAGGTGTCAGTGTGTGCCTGGATACGTGGGGCGACTGTGTCAGGACAAGGTGGACTATTGCTTAGCGAAACCCTGTGCGAACGGGGGTAAGTGCTTGTCAGGAACTAATGACTACGAGTGCATCTGCAAGCCAGGATTCACCGGTAAGGACTGCAGCATCGACGTCGACGAGTGTCGCAGTGGACCCTGCCGAAACGGTGGCACCTGCCGCAACAGGGTCAACGGATTTCTCTGCGAGTGTCCACACGGATGGAAGGGCGAGACTTGCTCCGTGGAGTTGGGTGCAGTCGTCCCTCCGGTATCGACGTCTTTGACGTCCCTTGGCTCCTCGTCGGTACCGGCTGTACCGCCCTCCGGTGCGAGTTACTGGTCCGGCAATCTCTCCGGGCAGGTAGCATCGGCCGAAGCAAGGGACGCCGGCCTCACCACGGAACACGTCGTAGTGATAGCTACGCTGTCGACAGCAGTGCCAGCGTTCGTCCTCGTCGCGGCGGTCGCCGTCATGTGCATGAAGCGTCGTCAAAAGCGGGAACAGGCCAAAGCCGACGAGGAAGCCAGACTGCAAAACGAACGTAACGCAGTGCACAGTAGCATGAGTAAAAGAGGCGCCGGTGGTCCCGGTGGCATCGGTGGCGTCGGTATCGGTGGTGTCAGTGCCGTTAGCGTGGGTGGCGTCGTCGTCGGCGGGGACGCCCACATGATAAAGAACACCTGGGCCAATAAAAGCGTCAACAATGCATCTATGAGGGACGATCTGGATGGTAGTTTTCAAAATGACACCCTGGACACCTCGTGCTCCGGTTACAAGCCCGAGCCTGTCCTCCAGGAACGCTCCAGGACGACGAAGCAACTCAACACCGAGGCGGCAGCACATCGTGCGTCGCATCTCTTCCAGAAAGAGAAGGAGTGCTCGATAGGGAGCATCGGTCTTGGCGTCGGTATCCTCGACGTCAAGAGGACCTCCACTGGACTCTTCTGTCCTATTAGCACGACGAACGCCATCACGACGACGACGACGTCGTCGACGATTACCACGACGGAATCCAGTTGTTGCGCGGAGGCGTTACTCAAGAGGCCCGATCCGTCGCCTAATTCACAATCTAATAACATCAGTGACTCTAGTGGATGCGGTGTTTACGTGATAGATGATCATTACAGGCATGACGCGACGTTAGCCGCCACCCTGGCCACGGAAGTTTAGTTCTTTATATTATTATTATTATTATTATTATTATTATAATATTATCGTCCATTCTCCTCCTTCTCCCCCCCCCCCCCCCACACACACACACTCTTGCTCTACTTTTGTTTCTATAATACATCCTCCTTCGGAATCGAAGACATTCTTATGCAAGAGCATACATACTAGGTAGACGTACTGTCATCCTTGAGCCTCCCTGACTATAACGTTGAGCCATCAGTGTATAACTGTGTAATGGTCCCCCCACCCCACCCCACCCCTTAGACTCCCATGAAATCGGAGTCCTGTGACCCCGTCTCTTCCTCCTTCTCGTTTAACCCATATTCGATATAGGATGATCAATTTTCATCTTGGAATTAAAAGTCACAGTGAGAGGATAGACAGTGTTGCGGATAGTCAAAAATGATGGAACCACCGACTGTCTTGGAGCGACTTGCCCAGTCTATTATTATTATTATTATTATTATTATTATTAATATTATTATTATTATTTCGACGGAGTATTTGTGCATTCGCATTTACTCGTTTCTCTCAGCACTGTGTATCCTCGGCGAACGAGAGGAAGAAAAAAGTGAATACACTTTTCTGTAATGTCCATTTTGTCAGTGTGTGCGAGTATGTGTGAGTTAAAAAAAAAAAATAGTCCTCTGCTGGGCCTGACGACTGATGTGCCCCCATTTCCGGGGCCCTACGCGTGTACATGCCAGTGTGTATGGTTATACGAATGAATGGATGCCAGACATATATAGTGATAATGATGACGTCGGGCGACGTCATCGCTTCGAAGAATTTACTAGTTCGCGAAAACTTGCGTCATTATTATTATTCTATATATATATATATAAATATATATTTTTGTCTTTTTTGTAAAATTGGGTTATACCGAAAAAAAAAGGGGGCGAAATGCGAGAGGGATACGGCCCCTGGGGGTTTCGGACGACTACGAGAATGATTATGATTATGATGATGATAACGTTAATGATGATGATAATCATAATGATGACGACTACTATACGAGGATGACGATGCTGTGGTGGCGGTCGCGCAATTCCGCCCGTCTTAGGTATTAATATTATCATGCTCGAAGCAACTCTGTACAGAACTAATTTATTATTATTGTTATTTACTATTATTAATTATTACGATTGCTATTAATATTATTAATTATTATATTATATGTATATCGCATTATCATTGTTCCAGTAATTTTCCGGATATGTGTTTCTTCTTCTTCTTCTTTTGTTTATTGTCCATATTCTTTTTTTATTTCCGGCTGAGACTGTCTCTTTGTATGTATGCGTGTGCCTAGCTAAGTGTACGCGAACGTGTGTGCGTGCGACACGAAGAATGCGTGTGTGTATGTTTAAAAAAATCGGCTAGCCGATTCGCAACCGAAGATCGTGTCGCCTCTTTGAGTAATCAATTTGTTTTTTTTTGTTTTTTTTTTTGTCACTTTACCGACGTTCCTTTTGTACTTTCGTATTGTCAATTTTTATATTTCCTTTTTTTTTTGTTCGCGTGTCGAAAGACGGAAACGTGGGATGAGTTCGGTATATCGTTTGTTCTTTTTTTTTTAGCGATTTCTTTTTCTATTTCAAGGATTTGGCGACTCGGGATTCCCTTCAGGCAAACCCTGCTCGCCAAATTGTCTCGGGTCAGCTAGAGACCCGTTTTCAAAGCATTTGTACGCGACACTTTAGCTTGGTGCATGAAAGAAAAAAAAAAAAAAAAAAATTTATTTTCTGTACCAAGCTGATCGATGACCGTAAATCAAATTGGAAATAGAAAAATATTTCATTTCCATGGGAAATAGAATAACGAAACGGTATACGATCTTCCATATTTCTATTTCGCGTGTAAAGCTGCGCATGTGTTATACAAAAAATGTTGTACGCATGTATGTCCTCGTGAAAAAAAAAAAAAAAATAGAATCGATAGTAAATCGCAAAAATATCCACAAGCAGATTGACTCTATCTAAAATAGTTGTTCCTGAAAAATGAACGACTGTAATAGAAGACAAGGAAAAAAAAAGAAGAGATCCAGGCGTAATCGATGTTTTTGCGATTCACAAAAATGTAAATTTTTCTTTTTTTTTTTTTTACGAGAACGACCAAATCTTCAATATCGGCGAAGAGTCTCTGGAATTATGGATTTTCGTTATTTTTGGAGTAAATTCCAAAGATAAACTTGTGAGGAGTTTGAAAAAAAAGTGACGATTGAGCCAATATGAAAGAGACGATATCCACTTGTTCACGAGAAGCCTTTCGTTCTTTCATAATCTCAAGAATTCCGGCAGGAGGCAGCACGATCGGAATCGCGTCATGTCAGATGACCGTTTTTTTTTTTTTTCTATCTATGATAATCAATTTATTTATTTATAAATAGTGAGAGCGATGATGTAGATGATGATAACGATAGTAATGATAATGACGAATACGCGGACGACTACGATAACGGTGTATAATGATAATGATGTTGCTGATAACGATGAAGAAGAACAAAGATTCGATAATGTTCCTGTTAAATAATATTGTACGAAAATATTACCAACTAAGTCAGGCTCGGAGAATCGCGCGAGCGTCTCGCGATCGATCGATCCCTAGATCAGTGTTATTGATCGAAACTGGGGAAAGATCGATTCGCCGTACGCTCGATCGGCCGACCCTAATAATTAAAAATGCGCGCGGAAGATTTAAATGAGAATCGTGAAGAAGCGAAACGAAAGAATTAAAAAAACGCACGTACATATACGTATTGAACCGATTATATTATAGAAATATAATATGTAATAAAGCTGTTGTCACTTTTTTGTACTTACACTTCTTTGGACTATTTGATATAACGATACGTTATATATATATAAGAATCTTCCCTGTTCCTTGAAAACGCGTAGTAGAAGAAAAAATTCCCTTAAAAAAAAAAAGAAAAAAGAAAAAGAAAATTCTTAACCGTCCCTATATACTAGACATCATGTTCAAGATTCTGTACCTATAGTATGCTCCCTTGAAATTCCTTTTTACATCCTTCACGTCAATTTCCAAATAGGAACGAGCTGTTTTATCGTTCCACGAATTAAGTCCATTAAAAAACTAAGAATAATGAAAACGAGCCAGTCCAGCCAATGTTTTGGTAACAATGCGTCTTCTTTTTTTTTAGCTATAAAGTGAATCCAAGGTATTATATACATTGTAAAGACGGAATCGTATACCTTTTTGTATAAAAAAGAAACACAATTACGCATTAAAAAAATACACGACACGTTACACACACGCATTCACAGGACACGGCGCAATGAATACACGATAAACGTACATGTAGGAAGGTTAGACGCAAAAGGAGATCTGTATATTTGTAGTAGAAGTGTATAATGATGATTTAATTATTATTACTAATAATATTAATATTATTGATATTGTGTAAATAGATGAATTGTCAATATAAACGATGTCACGAGAAAGAAAAATGACAGTGAACGATTAATAATGATATATTGAAAACTTACATACGTGTATTTCTTCATACTTCGTACCATAAATCCTTCTTATTATTTAATCCAATCCATAAAACAAGAAGCTTCTTACCCGTTCCTCGTTGTAATTAGAGCGGCCATTTTTACCGTGCCCTCTCGTTCTCGTGTATTTCAGCATTTCTCGTATCCTACTGTGAATTTCCTGATTCTGTGAGACACGCAGTTTGGCACGCTTCCGAAGCCCCTGTGCGGTTAACGGCGCGTATCTAATTAGCCGGTTTTCGTAATTAATCATGAGTTTCGGTGCCGTTTTAATAAATCCTGGCCAGTGAGAATTATTCGTCTTTCCCACCCAATGGCAGCGCGGCGCCATGCCGTGAAGGTTAATAACCGGAATTAAATACAAACTGCTCATTATACGTTTTTGGTGAATCGAGAAGAAGCAAAAGAAGAAAAAAAAAGGAGCTCGACCTACAAGAAGCTTTTGAAATTAACTATAAAATTATTAAGTCACTCACCAGGAAGTAACATCAGCGCCGCCATCTTGACTTCCGACAGTTTTACTGAGTCGCGTAGTAGGCGTAGTAGCCAAAATGGAATGTCCATCTGTCATACATCTTAGCTCTAATAATTCCTAATAATGTTGAATAAAATCATAATAAATGAATACATAGTGATCCCGTAATGAATAGCATCAATCGTCAATTAAATAAGTGGAATGACGAAGGATCGCGTGTCATAAATTTCTCCAGTTCGACATGGATGACGGACGGTAGAAACTGTGAAATTTACCGAAAACCGATTATATCCGGCAACGTGAAAGTTGCCACTCGGAAACAGTTTAAATCTATAAACGTTTCAACGAGGATGAGTCGCTGTAAAATGATACAAGAGAAGAGCCTACTCTCTAGGCTATAGTCTGTTCTATCCTAACCTACTCAACTGCGAGGGACTCGCGCTTAACCACGTTTAACCGGGTTTATCCGCGAGCCTAAAACGCGGTTACCTTTTAACGACACCGCAATCGTCTGCCAGGCGGAAAGTGAAACTCCACTTGGACTACCAGGTAGCGCAGTGAGAAGAGTCACTGCATATATAGATATACATAAACAGGCGGAGAGGTTAAAAAAAAAGTAAAGAACAAGCATCGAGGGAAAAAAAAAGAATACATAAAGAGGAGACCCGGCAAGGACCTTTTACTTCGATCGAGAATCCTCCTCAAGATCCTTAACCGGATATGTTAAGTATTCCTGCGGCATAAGACTTGGTAATTCCATGACTTTGCTGTGAGACGCGGCCAATATCGCTCAGATAAATCGCCGTCTTATAAATTCCCAGCGACATGTGCAGCGCCTGCTTCTGCGTTGCTACAGACGGGAATGCTTACTGCGTGGCAGGTATATATCTATTTTATTGGAAAATCATGTAGAATCGTTAATACGATTATCCAAATGTCAATGATAAGAATTACGCAACACGTCAAATCTGTAGTCAACAGTTATTTTCTTTCTAAAAAATTCAAGAGACCTTGTACAAGTGTTTTTTTTTTCCTTTTCTTGTATCAAGTAGACAATAATTTGGACACGAAATTCTTATTTTTTAATCATAATTATATGCTTTTGTAGAACGAAACGACCTGTTGCTACCGAATATCGTTCTCAATCGCTAAGCGAGACTCGCTCGCCTAATCGCGGCGGGATCATTCTGCAATGCTAAACGGGGATGCTCGAGGTGGCTGCAGAAGGTGGTGAGTACTTGTAGTACCTGATAAAATAACGAGAGAGAATAGAATGAAGTGGAAAGGGAGAAAAGGGAGAAAAAGGAGAAAAAGGAGAAAAAGGACTGAGATAAGGTACAAAGCATCGCTTTAAGAATATCTTTAAGTTTACTCGCATCTACCTTAACCAGAGGGCAAGTGAAAGTTCTTCTCGATATACGCGACTTACACCATAAGTAAGATCTTCTTAATAGTACATATAGATATATATATATATATATAAACTCATAAGATAAGCCATATGAGTGGCGCCTATGTATACCTATTTCTATTTTAAAGGTGCGTCCGCATGCTGTAAGCGGGACAATCTATTTTGTATAGCACTGTATATACCTGCCTGTATCCAAACATAGGTAAATGCGTACCGAGAATGTGTATTGCATATAGATATGTCTGTCCAGAGCAAATAGGTTTAACTATGTGAAGAGAATGGGATACTTATGGTGATCCGTGGGAATCTGATGGGAATAAACATATTTCTTCTTTTTTTTTTTCTGCTATCAGATTCGGCGTGATAAGAATTCGCAAGGCTACGTAAGATCAAAGACCGGTAGGGGCGGTACGCGAATTGAAAAAGAAAGAACAACAGATATCCAGAAGCTGCTTGTTTCTTGGAAAAAAAAGATGCATGAAAATTAATCGCCGGATGCGATCTAATCGGTTCCCACGATTCGAATTATGCAACTTCCACCCGAAACGATCCTGCTATTATGATGAGACCGGTAGTCGAATTACGCTATGCTCAATGATCACTGAACATTGGATGTACCAATCGATTTTATGTGTGTTTAATTAACTCATTAAATGCTACTTAATGCATCGAGTGCATTAAGCAGTTTTTCACATTTTAATGAAAAATGCTATAATACAAAATGGAATGAACCTGGGGATGTCCGTCTGTCCTGGTTACTTATTATTCAATATTCCAAGTGTAACAGGTAAAAAAGGCCCTAGACCAATTACAAAGTCCCTAAGGAGAGATTAAACATCACGAAAGATGTTATCCGGCTAGTTATCGTCTGAAGGTACTTTTGGGCCAATAGCAAGAAAAGCGTATCATCTTAATCTTTCAAAAAATATTTGACAAATCTAAGGTAACATCTGCTCTCCTCCATTTCCCTGTACATCAACATTTAGTTATATATGGCATACATGCATAACCATGGCCAACAGTAAAAAAAAAAAAAAAAGAAAATCACTAGAGAGCATTCACCCAAGCCAATTCTCTTTCTGATATTTCAGCTCCTCTCTGCATATACACACAGTACAGGAACTCAACTCGCAGGCTAAAGTCCTTATACACGTAGCGACAGAAATACTAAAAGACTATAGACAGTCGAAGCAGCATAATCTAGCCTAGAGTTGGCACACGTGGCTCCTATAGTTCCAACTGATGCTGATGCGGCGCAACTATCATTAGGTATGCAAAGCTTCTCCTACTTTTAAGGAATCGAAACTTAACGGTTCGCCGCTCGACCTCCTGAGCCGAGGATGAAGATGAGGACGAGGACGAGAACTGGGGGATAGAATAGGTTAGGTTAGGTAGACGAAGGTGCAGGCAGAGAAAGATGACATTAGAGGCTGCCGGGGTCATTGAAATAAACGGGCCCAAAGGCGGCCTGACATTATTTCCCTAGGGTCCCCATAGATGGACCTGATCATACGTAGCAACATTGTCATCATCGTCCGCTGTACAATCATCCATGTAACTCTGAGAAGTATCATTGAAAGCACGTGACGCTACTTTACGTCTTCCTGGATAATTTAGTGTCATCGTCCACACGTGTAATTACACAGAACCATTAGTGGCAGTGCAATATGGATGGCGGTTGCAAAAAATTCTAAGAGGTGCAGTAGTCGACTTGGATTGCATTACGCCACTGTTGCTATGCAATGTAGAGTTTATGTAGATACAGTGTGGAAGCACCTTAAGAATCATACTAATATTTCAATCTGCAAAACAGTCGTACACTCGATACCGTCGAGGCTGGTGTCAATGAAAAAAAATTATATTGCTAATAATTTACTAAGAAAATGAATTTTCTCATTGATGACCAAATGGTATTGCAATGTACCATCATGATGCATCATCATCATCATCATCATCATAACCGCACTTCTATTTGCGGTATGAAGATCCTTTATTACTCTTTTTTTTAATGTCTCTCTCTCTCTCTCTCTCTCTCTCTCTCCAGTAACTCCCACGCGATTTATTACCGGTCTTTACCATCTTTGGAAGAGACAGTACACACCGTTGGCGCTTCGTGTCTTCGCGACGCAACGACGCCGAGCGTCGGTCCTCCATACCGATCTTCTAATATATTAATGCTAACTATCATCGCCGATCTGTCCTCGTCGATTTTCGATGACTATGACTTTTCAGCTCACCGCTATTGTCGTTGTTGTTAGTCAATGCAATCTCTATTACTCAACGCCCGTATACTGAGTCATCCCTACGCTTTATATACCGTCTATTAGAAATGTACAATGCCGGATAAGAAGTGGCAAGGTAAGAAATAAGAAGTGTCCGTTCCGTAGGAGTTGGAAAAATATATATACGTATAAAGAATATTTATATGTCACTTAGAACGGAGACAGGATTGATGGATGGATCTATGGATGGATCTATGGATGGA
>JARPRG010000674.1:61154-74678 GCA_031001745.1 Hartigia nigra | reverse complement strand
GTTGAATACCACTTGATGATTTTTTAATTTATTGCTATTCGAATGCAGATATAGCCAAAGTATATGTACATTACGGTCGGGTCCTAAGAAATAAAATATACTATTCTCTAATTACATCATATATTTGTACTTTAATAAAAGACAAAATAATAAATGCAAAGACTAAGTGTTCGGATATCTAACAGAATTTGCTGCATTAGAAGAACTTGATCAATAACGTATCTTTACAAGAGTAAAAAGAATAGATACCCTAGCGTTTCTTTTCCTGAATATCTGGTCTTTTGTGCGTACCATCACAAAATGGTCTGTTAGAAGTCTGTTTGCAATTACACAGCCAGTAGTCTTTAGTCTTAGGGACAGTGAAACGAATGGGCCTTAAATTTATTTTCAGAAATATATTTCTATGTGTGCCGTCACAGAAGGGCTGATTCTTGCTTTGTCCACAGAGACACCAAGAGTAGGTTTTACCAGCCTCGCAACGATATTTAAATGGTTTGTTGTCATATATAACACCATTCTCTTTTTGCTCACTAGCACTATACACTTCTCTCAATGGATTTGTAGGTATCTCTGGCTCCTCAGCCTTCGTAGAAAATCGTAATGACTGTAAAACACATAAAACGTGACAATAGTTAAGAAATATACAAAATATCAGTATGATATCAATAGTTATGTAGTTGATCGACTAGGTTAGATTCACTTTCACTCTGAACATTCATGATTTAATAAATACAGTTCTCACACTTACTTTTTCATTTATAATACAATTGAAGCGAAGATATCTCGTTAATGTACCAACAGCTCTTCCTGTATTCATTTTGTCACTAGGTTCTAATAATTTCTCTTTTACTTCAAATACTTCAGTAGAGCCTTGCTTCACGAGCTCTATTCCTAACCTCAGCCTGGCGCTGCCGAAAGCAAGTTTGCTACAGGAGAACGAGTAACAAACATGAGTATAAATCTTGTTCTTCAGATAATTCCTGTTGCTGTTCTAGGGAACGAAAGTCCACAGTAGATTTTCATTAAAAATTGAAGAGCCATATGGTGGACTCTTATAATAATATTTAACGTTATCACTGCGCTATGCTTCAATTACTATAATATCAGTGCTTCGGCATTACTCTTATTATCTGTAGACATCAGAATCAGCTAGCCGTTAACCGATAATTGACGCTCGATCGGTAGTGCGTGACAGATCTTATCCATGTACAAACTACTGATTAATCGATCGGTAGGATACCGTTTAACCTATTGTACCAATAACAAGAAAATCTACAAATATAAAACAGGCAGAAGATACATGTCCTTTGATATTGGATATTCCGCCTAAATGATACAATTATTACTATATAACATAAGCATAAATAGTAAATATATTTAGAGATATTTTGGAATCAAATTTCAAGACTCAACCATCGAGAGTACAGAAAATTCGTTTTGTTATTGAATGTACTTTCATCTCAATGATTGATCCATCGATGGATTAATGGTACGCTCCTGGAAAAAGTATACAAGAGTAGAGTAGAATTTCCTGTAACAGCCGAATTCATATCTCTTTAAATCCAAAATAAGGATTTAGAGGAGTTTGTCTTTTTTTCTCCGTGAATTTTTAAGTAAGTATCGAATTCTCGATATCAGTTATTTAAGCTTTGAGACGTAAAAAGGAAAATGAATCTTACAACCCTTAACGTAAGTGAACTCTATACTCATAGACACTTCTCAATATACTTATTACATGATAAAGCAATTAGGTAAAATGGATTGGACCTAAAATTTCAAGAATTTTTCCTAAGATGTTAAATTTAGTCTTCGAGTGTTACCATAAGCTCATCGTCGTCCCCGTCGTCCTGCTGCCCTACAGCTGTATCACTTTACAAGAAGCAGCTGTGCTATTCTAATAATTAGCGAAAATCCTATGGCGATTTCAGGCAGTTTCCATCTGCACAGACATTCCCAGGAAATCTTTGGGTAGAGGCTGAATTTCGCACTGGAGAAAACTTTCCCAGGAACAATCCTCGCTAAATGTATTTCGTATTCAAAAAGCTTTGCACGCGGATTAGACGTTAATCTTTTTAGCAAGTCTTCATTATTCTCGGGTGTTAATTGTTTTTACGTATATCTTAGGTAATTAATATATATGT
This sequence comes from Hartigia nigra, assembly GCA_031001745.1. Classification (NCBI taxonomy): domain Eukaryota; kingdom Metazoa; phylum Arthropoda; class Insecta; order Hymenoptera; family Cephidae; genus Hartigia; species Hartigia nigra. The sequence goes on along the minus strand of JARPRG010000674.1, from coordinate 72,537 downwards.
ACGTACGTATCCAAGCATATCAAGGTCATTTGCTAAATAAGACAGAAGCAGGAGCAAAGGCCCAGAAGTGAGAGAAAAGATATAAAAGGTAAAAGAGAAATTATTACACTGCAATTACACGTTGTATCTAATTTTATGCTGATTTCAGAAGAGCTAAATCTTCTTGTGCTTCAGCTAGGATTAACCAGTAACATTAATAAGATTTGACATGACAATGTCCCAAGTAAGTCCATTGTGGATAACCGCTAATAGCGGACGACAACTCCTAAATGAATGCGACGACTGTCTCCTTGGTAACATTCTTTCATTCGTCAAGGAGGCTCTTATCGTTAATTTCTTCGGAAAGTAACTGTTGACAGGACGTCGAATCTTTTTTTTCCACTTGGTTTGACTTGACGTCAGAAAGCAGGAGCAGATCCATCTCTCAAAGATTATAAACATTTGTATTTGTTATAGGGATGATGTCAACGGAACCTTTGACGATTTATTCAAATGAGTGACATCAAAGTGTTTAAATATGAGGTGATATCAAGAGTAAAATCTCTGCTGCTGATGTATTTGATCTGCGATCCGCAAATGACTATTGCCATTATCCTAATTCTTGTTTCTACGAAGCTACCTTCTTTTGCTGCCCACTGTCCTCGTGGCTCTTCTGAAGACATGAATGAACTCGAGAGAGAAAGGGTAAGGAGGCTGTATCTTGGGGGTGGTCGAGTAAACGCGCTCCAAACTGACTATATAAGGGACGTTCTGGAATAAAACGGCACAGTACTTTCTGCTCTGTCCTAGAGTTCGTTTCTGATACGATTAGAGTTTCTGGATTAGAACTAAGCACATTTATCATCAATATCAGACTGTGTTGCGCTGATTAATTTTGCGCCCAGTGGTTAATACAGAACGGAATTGTTACTCTGACAAAAGAGAAAGATATTATACAATAAGAGCCAGCATTTAGAATTAGTATAATAATATACAATTTTCAGGATCATGATGTTATCTATGTAAAACATATTTAATATATAGTTTCAGCATAAAGATTCTTTCACAAAAATTCGATTACAGTGGTTCTGTTACAGAGTGACGGATGATGAATCCGAGGTTTTCCTCAGCAGGGAATTCCTTTTCCACGGCCAGTGGAGATCTTTTGCGATGGTTAACATGGTTCTGGCTAGGATGTACTCTAGTCTCTATCGTCGTTTGCCAGAGGAGTTTCTATACCCAAGGCCGTTATGGGAAACGTCAGGAGTCTGAAGGCCGTAAATATCCTTAAACTAGAATTTTAAATTCTTCTAGACGACGGTTTTCAGATTGATTCCTTATGTCTCTGTGTGACATTTTGCAGAATCTCTATTCTGGTCCGGCAGCAGATACGGGCGAAGCGATAATAACGAGAGAAATACAAAGTTCGTGGCGAAGGCGTTGGAAGTTTCTCCAAGGGTGGATCGCTTCTTCATGGGAAGTCGTTATGGAAAACGGGTGCCTAAGAATTCGTTGCAAATCGCATCGACCCTCAACAGGCTTAGAACTGCCCTGGATTATTTGGAGCGCATTGGTCAACCGCAATATGAGAAGAACATTAGATTCGACGAGGATGATGATGAGATCCGTACTGATTTCAATTTAACACCTGAAAGCGAAGAATCGTTCCAAAAGAAGCTAACAGAGGAGATCCTATAAACCTCTAGGTCTGAACTTTGGAGGTTTGGCTTTTTACGTTTGGATTATTGAAAATATCTCGTTGGCAAGTGAAAGAACGTCATCCTCAGAGGCGTTCCTGGCTGAGTAAAAAAAAAACAAAAATAAAAATAAGGATGAACAACTTATATCGATGGAAAACCATCTTCCATTGTGATAGCTGATAATAATCTTTCTTCAAACTTCTTATCCACTTGGTGTCCCTCTAACCCCTGCACTCTGTTTAATTGTATAATTTTTGAAAAATCAACGTTTAAATATAATTAGATATGAAAATGATTAAATACAATTTTCGTTCAGGCAAAATTATTTCTATACATACATTTTCCCATGATCACGAAAGTGTCTCCTTTCTCTCCAATCTTTTTGGTTACGCTTTCGTGTAAGAGAGGAATATCACGAAAGAAACAGAAAGGTAGGAAATTCAGGAATAAAATTGTAATATCTTGAAGTAATTTTTTAAGGGTAAAATATTTGAAATGCCTCTGGAATGAATTGCGCGCGACTATAGCGGGATCTCTTGGTGGCGCACGGCATATGGCCGCGAGACGTTTGTGTGTCGGTTAATGGACAGCACCAGTGTCTTCTGCTGTCCTTTAGTTGACGTTTTCTACAAATTCTGTAAGAAATCTGCTTAGAAATGGCAACTTTGGATCATGTACTTCCTACGGAGGAAGAGCTCACTGTCGAAGAAGTAAACCTTGGTACGAGTTTATTGATGGCAGGAGCTAACCACTTGGGGAAGTATTGCGAGTATCAGAATAACGTAAGTTTTTATGAGGGATCATGCAACATTCTTGAGAAATAATTAATTTATTTAAATGTCTTCTTGAGAGTTCTTAATATTTTAATTTTATCTGTCTGTACGTTGTAACATATTATTTGTGTGAATACATCAAGCAGTTACGTAACACCGAGTTAAGGTTACAAGACGAACGTAACCTGATTTTCGGAGCATTTAGTTTGTTTTACAATTAAATATTTAATGTTCACTAATGTGTTACTGAGACTATTAATGATTTTATCCTTTTTGCAGGAATATCTGTTGTGCAGACGTGAGTTGAAAGATCCACGAAAGTGTTTAAACGAGGGAAAGGCTGTAACTGCTTGCTCGTTAGAGTTCTTTCGTAAGGTGAAGAAGCTCTGTCTTCAAGAATTTAACCAGTATGCTACCTGTATCGACAAATCCAGTGGCTCCTACGACTACAGTGTGTACGTTTCATTTACAATAGAATATTCTATATTACGTAAAAATGCCCTAATCCGTAGCATTGGTGTATTTATTGTTATTTAGATGCCGAAGAACTCAATCCGTGTTCGACAAGTGTATGCTTGATGAAATGAATTTAGCAAGACCATCGTTCGGGTACTTCACTGAGATGAAAGTTCATGATTCAAAAAGACCAAAGCCTGAGCCAGAACCGATACCTCATTATCCAGATACACCTGCTCCGGTACCAGAACCTGTTCAGCCGAAATACGGTAGCCGTGGAATATTCCAGGTTTAAGCAACTGTTCACCAGTCAATTGGTAAAGCCCAGTTTATTACTTTATCTTGTGATGAAACTGTGATCGGACGATCGGTCGCTCCTCTGAGTGCAGCATTCGATACGATCCGATCTTGAAAGGATAAACTGTCGGCGGGTCGTAGAAATATGAATCGTTAATAAAGATGAACGTGATGTATCAGATTCATCCAGCGCGTATATTATTTTTCATTAGAATTAGGAGGAACTCCATTTAACTAGTGGGAATAAAAATTCTTCATGGAAAATTTCGTATGAATAATTTATTAACTGTAATTTAGCAATACGTAATATCCGACCGATTCTTATTTAATAGTTTCTCTAAGTCTTCGCCTAACGGAAATATGGCAAGACGGCTGGCCCAAAATATTTCTATCACTTAGTAAACGCGAATCGACGCTCCTTTCCCTTCGCTCTCTCTCTCTCCTTCATTCTTCAAATCTTACCACATATAAATGTTACGGTTAGCGTTAAAGAAGCTTCTTTCCGGGTATCATCAAGAAGGCTTTATTTTTTAATCTTTTTTTTTCTTTCGGAATAGCTGAAATTATGGAAGCTTCGGCGATTCGATCGTCGTGAACGTATAGGAAACGTAACGGGTGTCCCTGTGAAACACGCCTCCCTTTAAAAGTCCTCTGAACTAGTTACATATAATATATATACACATGTAAAATAAAACGGTGGGTAGGCGTTTCTAGGCACACGGCGCTTCGTCGGTAATTCACCAGGTCCTTGCTGGTGATCAATATTTATTTACGTAGTTTACGTTGTTTTGAATGCCTCCTGCGTCATCCTTGAACTTCCTGCTCCGTTCTAACAAGTTTCGAGCAAATCTTGACTCCCGCACGAAATTCCTAGAGATCTCTGTTATAGTTTCGTAGTAAGTGTTAGCTCCAGGTTTTGTCGTATCCTTTCCAGGTTGCGCTAGGTGCCAGATGAACTCGTCGTCCATTGTAGAAAAAGGTGACTACTCCCCGATAACCAGTTCTCGGTACACCACTCTGTAAAGACACGATTGTTTTGTATTATTAAAAATTCTTACTTAATCATTGCCGCTTGATGAACTCACTCTGAAGTCATCCATGAGCCCGAGCATCTTGGCAGTATGTTTGTAATCCTGACGCGTGTGGTACATTATCCTTACAGGACCTTTTGTGACTATATTGCCACTCTTCAGCTCCGTATAATCAACCACTGTCGATTGGTATACCTCGCGCTCAAAGGCGCTATCATAATTATTCTAAATGTAAGAAATAGTGATAATAGCTTGATTAATGAAAAATAGGTAAATACTGATAGAGACTCACTTTTAACAAATAGGTTAAATTCATCTTGGTGAAAGGCACAGATTGATCGTTAAGCTTGATAAACCTTAAATGCTTGTCGAAGAATAAACCACTAAAGTTATTAAAAAATGTATCATTAGCGTTATCAATATTTTCATACAAATAAGAATTCTATGATGACGTACTTGCTAACTCCAATCTTCCCAAAAGTCCGCGTTCGGGATAATTCCGGTCTAATGCAAGCCCTATTTTTGCGTTGTTCCGGTTGTCGTATCCAATCGTCCCAGTAGCTGAAAGATATCGGTGTAATGAAGTACTAGATTTATCCATTTAAAAATATGACTAATAGTGCTTACGATTTGGGCCACTTGGGTCCCAACTCCAGCCACAATTGTCGAGTAAGCATCCATCCTAATCCAGGAAAGAAATCAGTACGATAAAGCAGATGAGAACCGTGTTCATCAACTAGACCGGATTTCCCGTTATCATTCCAGGCTGAAACACACCAGAGCGACTGATCTTGTACCAGTAGAGGATAGGTACCTAGGAAGTACTCAAAAAAGTCTGGTGCTATGTCTAAATCATCTGAAAACATAATGTAAACGATATATTCTCATTTTCTCTTGGAACTTTTAGTAATTTTCATAGACAATGATTTTCTTTTGTACCTTCTACAATAATTGCTGTGTCGAATTGAAATTCGAGAAATATTTGATTCAATGCCCATCCGTAATGGCGAGCAATCTTGAAGTACCCTTTAAATTTCTTTTCTTTTGGAGGAACTTCGATGTCCGACTGATCAGGTTGCTACAATTTTAAATATATTTTGTAAGTATTGTAGAATAATTTGTAGCTGTGATATCACGTTAGGAATTTTCTTACTTTTATGTGCGTCACTTGATCTCGATATCCACTTATAACTTCTGCGGTTTGATCATGTTCGCAGTCTTGGGATACGATTATGGGAAACTGTTCGGCACTCGGCCTCAGTCCTATCAGTTGATCGAGACATCTTTGGACAGTTATTCTATTGCAGGAGAAGACGAGAACAGCGATTATCGGGGAACCATCCTTCAAGGTCTTCCTCGGCTCCCTATCGTGTAGTTTTTCCAGCTGCCGTTCGAGCTGCGTCATGAATTATAGTTAAATAAACAATTCCTACAACGTATATTAAATAAGATATTAAAAATAAGTTCTTTCTTACGGGTGATAATGGGACGTTATTGGGGTTAGAAGAACTCTGGAGTACGTAATGCCCATTTTCATTTTGATTTTTATTCCGTTCCTGTTCCTGAATTTCATTTCTCTTAAGGTTATTGTCGATTTCTTGCAGTGGTGGTGCGGCTTGCACCTCCTCTGGATCTAAGAAAAAATGTTTAGATCCAACGCTGTCCCTTTTTCTAACATATATAAATATACTTACTCTTTCGCCGAAGAGTTTCTTGTAGATCATGGAGAAGCTCTTGATTATTAGCAATTTGCTGTCTTATTTGCTCCTCTAATTTATTAATCTGATTCGAGAGTTTATGCTATGATTAAAGGAGAGAAAAGGTATTTATGTTATTGAATTTGAACCCTTATCCTGACATCTAAAGTATTACTACCACTATCGTAACTATTGAATTTCTTTATACCTTGCTCTGTTCCTTGCCAATGGGTCGATCCAGAAAGAGAAAATATGTTACAATTGCCCATACCAGTAGCGACGCGAAAATAAAACCAATCGACCTGTTCCGCATGGCAGGAACGAACGTCACCTCGTCTGAAATAAGAAAATTATTTTAGATAAGATTTATATTTCTAATATGTATAGCAAGAACCAAAAATTTCAAAAGTTGTATACAGTATAAAGTATTTCAACAGCTATAATCAAACAAAAGGAGAGACCTACGGAAACTAGTTTAATTATAACAACACATTTAATTCTTCATACCATTCTGTCATCTGCAACTGCGAACTAGTCTCTTTCATTCCGAAAGACCTGTAATTCCTGTAAAGTGCTCTTTTCCCCAAGGCAATAAGTGTTGATCAGCGAAGCCCAGTAATCAGTCAAGTATGCCGTTAGTCTCTTTATGCAGAAAGATCTTAAACGAAAGGAAGAATAAAAGGACGAAAGGAAAGGGAAAGGAAGTAACAGACTAAATAGTTGGAAGCTGTCAGATGCGCGTGGAGTTCTATACCGTAAGGAAATAATGTCAAATATTTATGAAGATCGGAATCGTCCGTATTATGTCCTCCAAATTTTCTTCTTAGGTAACACGTTATTGTTAAAATTAAACGTGGCTTCCAGTTATCAACACCTTGATAAAGATCTTTCTTGACTGATTCGTATCCTTCGTATCGGACCAGCACTCAGTGGAGGTGGACGGACGAACGGGTCAGCCCCAGTCAGCCCGCTTTCGGGGTCTTGTGTCGAATATCCAATAGGCTGTCATTGCGTTACGTCTTATTCACATGGTGCTTGCGCAGCCTGATCCTTGTATCAACTTTATGACACTTCTTATTCAGTTAAGGAAAGAACATTTGACAAAGTACACAACATGTGGAAAATTCTCTACTGTACGTTACGAGACTGGAAATATGCATTAGAAATTGTCAAGAAGTTGAGGATGTATTTCATAAAAAATAATTAACTACCGTGTGGTTACTGAATTTCAACCAATTGCATACACTCCCCTTCGTCATTGACCAATCCAATGTAGAACCAATAAAGGTCGTTCACTATGGAATAGACTGAAATCACTGAAATCACTGAAATACACCATAATGTAAGGTTGGCATTCAGCTAGCAGTTGCTGAACTACATTGCTTTACGAAGGCAATGCTTAGCATCTTACATTACCTTGAATGTGAATTTTGAACAGGATTAAGTTTCTGGCTGTCATCGAGATCGTGAGAATATTCCTCTTGTAGATTATTTGCTCGACTCGCACAATGTCGGATGGTGAAGATGACTTTATGTGCGAAGAAGAAGAAGACTATGGACTGGTAAGGTTTTGTTACTTTTTTTTAGTACAAAATATTAATATTTCCTCCAAAGCCCGGTTTTTTTCGCAGGTTAGGTCCTGTGATTTAAAAGGCAATGTATTTAAAAATAGTGCAGATCATATATCTTGGATTAATTATGTGAGAATTATATGTATTAGTAAATAGCGAAGCTCCTTGGATGGAATTATTTTTCATTCGATGTTGGAATATTTTTATAATACTATATTTCTTATGAAATTATGTTTGAGTTAACAGGTTATGTATACGAGTTGCGATATATTTGTTTGGAAAAAATTAAGAGGAGAGTATACAATCTATTTTTGGTTAGTCTAAATTTAAGTTTTAATATATTGTTATTTCAGGAATACTCCGAAGATTCGAATTCAGAACCAGATGTGGATTTAGAAAATCAGTACTATAATAGTAAAGCATTGAAGGAAGATGATCCAAAAGCAGCGTTACAGAGTTTTCAGAAAGTTTTGGATCTGGAAGGAGGTGATAAGGGAGAATGGGGATTTAAAGCTCTTAAACAAATGATCAAAATCAATTTCAAACTGGTATGTTATTGATGCTGCATAAGAAGGCCTAGGTGCAACAATAATATATCTTATTTTTGTAGTCAAATTATAAAGAAATGATGACAAGGTACAAACAGTTGTTAACATACATCAAAAGCGCAGTTACAAGGAACCATTCTGAAAAGTCTATCAATTCTATCCTGGATTATATCAGCACATCGAAGAATGTCAGTAATAGCTTGCGTATTAAATTATCTGTAATATACTAAAAATAATTAGCTATAAATATATGTAATGGTTCTAACTTTTTTTTAGATGGAACTTTTACAAGACTTCTATGAGACTACTTTGGATGCTTTGAAAGATGCAAAAAACGACAGGTTGTGGTTTAAGACCAATACAAAACTTGGAAAATTGTATTTTGATCGATCTGATTTCAATAAATTGGCGAAAATATTGAAGCAGCTTCATCAAAGTTGTCAGGTATGCGATGCTAATGAATTGCTTTGTTAGATAATCTTATAAAAAATTATAATATTTCAGACTGACGATGGCGAGGATGACTTGAAGAAAGGCACTCAGTTGTTGGAAATCTATGCGCTCGAAATTCAGATGTATACTGCTCAAAAAAATAACAAAAAACTGAAAACCCTCTACGAACAAAGCCTTCATATTAAGAGTGCCATTCCTCATCCTCTTATAATGGGAGTTATCAGAGGTAATTATTGTCATTGTATTGTAACAATAATTTAGATAAAAGGCTGCTGCGATCATGCTATTATTTGTTACTTTCCCTGACAGAGTGTGGAGGCAAAATGCATTTGAGGGAAGGAGAATTTGAGAGAGCACACACTGACTTTTTTGAAGCCTTTAAAAATTATGATGAATCTGGATCGCCAAGACGTACCACATGTTTGAAATACCTAGTGCTGGCAAACATGTAAGTTTAAATCATAATCGTAAAATTATGTATATCATATACAGTAATGTGTCCTATTGAAAATTGGATATAAATCATTTGTTTAGGTTAATGAAGTCCGGTATAAATCCATTTGACTCTCAAGAGGCAAAACCATACAAGAATGATCCAGAAATCTTAGCAATGACAAATTTAGTGGTTAGCTATCAAAATAATGATATTAACCAGTTTGAATCGATTTTGAAGCAAAATAGAAATAACATAATGGATGATCCATTCATCAGAGAACACATCGAGGACCTTTTACGTAATATACGAACTCAGGTATTCCATGTTATATTCTTTACTGGTATATTTTTCACACTTATATTCACTAACTTTGAACCAATTATTCTAAAGAATTTTAAACGAACCACTAATCTTGATTCTTAGGTTCTGATTAAGCTAATAAAGCCGTATACGAGAATTCACATCCCGTTCATAAGTAAAGAATTAAACATCGACGCATCTGAAGTTGAAAGCCTTTTGGTATCTTGTATTTTGGATAGCACCATTCGTGGACGTATAGATCAGGTAAGATTAGAGAATCGATTGATATATATGACAGATACATATCTAAAGAATGAAGAATTTATGTACGCTAACATTTTATTTCTTTAATCCAGGTTAATCAAGTACTTGAATTGGATAAAAAGTCGCTTTGTGCAGCGCGTTACAATGCACTAGACAAATGGACAAGCCAGCTGCAATGCTTACACGTAGCTGTGGTGAACAAAATGTTATAAGTAAATACGAATCACGAGGTTATAAATAAAACTTGATTAACATTAAACTGTATAGTATAATACGAATGCCAGAATGTCCCTAAATATTTCAAAATAATAAAATCCAATGTGATATTTTACAGTTAGAATCTATTGATCATTCGATCCTTCCTTAAATTTTACATACATTCATAATACTGTGATCATTCCCATTTTCTCGTTGGCGCCATTAAACAACATAGGAATCTTACTTTTCCGCTCGTAGGGTAACTTATGTGTGCTTTTTTGTCCTCTAAGATGCATTCTTTAGGATCCTCTAAGTGAAAAACATTGAACGGAGGTGTCATCTAACTTTGAGGAGATACTACAAAACATAATATATGAGTAGTTTCGAGATTTGCCACTTAAGGGGGCAGCACCTCCTGGGCAGTACATGTAGCGCCATCTCTTTTGCAAACAGTGAACCCGTTAGGCATGCCGTTCTTGGCCGAGCTTTTGTTGATTTTGTTATCGCCCGTTGTCAGTTCGTTATCGGTTCTAACTTTATCCGTGTTGAGTCGGTTGACTGATATTCGAAGAGATGGCGCTACATGTACTGCCCAGGAGGTGCTGCCCCCTTAAGCGGGAAAACTTGGAATTACACGCTTACCGTGCTTTACTATGTATTTCCAAAATCATGTTACTTTAATTGATAAGATAACTGCTACTTATTTGCCCCTTGATTTGTAAGTAAAATGCTTAAAAGAAGATGCCGGTAGAGTTCAAATTGCGATTGGATCAGTTTCGAAAAAGTCCATGAATTTTCATATTTTGAAATATCTGCCTCCGAAAAGTGAAAATCAGCATATTGCGAATTTTGATCTTAACTGGTGCTTAACAACGCCTTTAGGTCTAAAAAGAAATAACACATATGTATGACGAAAAAACAACTTATTTTTTCAAAGTAAACATTCTATTTCAAAAGACATTTTTCACGTGTACAGCTGAATAATATACATATTTTGCTAGTTACAACTTTCCACAAATATAAATTATTAATTTAATCGCAGTAAAATATATTGAGCAACATTAATATTCAAACTGCACTGGTCTCTCAGCTCAGTACGGCTGTGCAATAAAATCGCATTAGGTATTAGAGACTTGACAAATCTGGCTGGTAGTCTTCCTCTCGTGCGCAGTCATTTCCGGATGCCCGACGGTAGCTAGAACCATTCTGCCAAACTTCGTGCTCAAAGCTGTCGTCGAACACGATAATCTTTCCATCTTTCCACTCTCTGAAAATAATTAAGGATTACGTGATTGTAAGCGAAAATAAGAAACAAGCAAGGAAATACAGAGTTTAGAGTATAAGATGTGTGTCCAAAGGAAGAAAAGTAAGACTCGCCTCGTTTGATTGGCGACTCTTAGAAATGCTCCTTTTAAACCATGAAGTCCCAGATGAGAACGCAGACGCTCATTCGATGGACCACAGTGTGGCCAAACGTGAGTGTTTGGCGCGAGAGAGAGAGAGAGAGAGAGAGAGAGAGAGAGAGAGAGAGAGAGGGTGGAAGAGGTAAATGATAAGAAAATAGAGAAAGACAAAGTACTAGGAGAAAGGTAAAGGACAAGATAGTGAAATGGGCCCCACCCCGCCCATTTCCGTGAGGTCCTACCTCTCCACAAGGGAGCTACGACCCCTCCGAGGCCC
>JARPRG010000674.1:37601-55254 GCA_031001745.1 Hartigia nigra | reverse complement strand
GAACATGGGAGAATTCGTATGCATAGAACATTTTTTCAAGCAGTGAAAATAGTGGCTGTGAAATTATTGTGGATAAACATGTAAATTTTGCGATCGTGTTTGCAAAAAACAAATGAGACATTGTCTCAGACCCTATTAACTTTTTTTTATAAGGTTTACGAGATTACAGTCATACCGTCAATTTCTTGTGTTGATAAATCCAATGAATTGTAAGCAGAAGTCTGATAACACGTCTCACTATACAAAAAAAAAGAAAAGCTCGAAGTACAAGAGGTGAATAGTAATTAGTATCCGGCTTCTCCATACTTATCATGTAAGCTCAGCCATTCTCGAAGAAATTTCCATGCACTTGCAGTACCATTCACATGGGTTCTCGGAGAGAGTCCCTCGCGCGGTTAACTTTACCGACTTTGGTCCAACTCGAATCTTTGACCTGTTTAACGTTTACGGCGTGACACGAGAACAAAGCATTCCCATCCGACGCACATCTTCCAAACTGTGCACTTAGCAACTCGAAGCTCGTCAACGTCTCTGCTCAGGTTACGACCTTATATTCCGCACAGTCATGAAGAACCACGGAAAAGTTTAAAGAAAAGTCCTCTTTGAAATTCTATGCTCGAGAAGTCCTTCGCTCGAATGGATATCGAGAGGTCGCACTCTATCGGTATTATCCGAAGAGGTTGCATTACCAACCGCTGGCTTCTTCCATATCCTTTGTACCTCCATACTCAATTTTCTAAAGAGAATTTCAAGGTAAGAGAGAGAGAGAGAGAGAGAGAAAGAGAGAGAGAGAGAATTTACTTGATGCATGTCACACCCTTGCAGAGACAAAAGCAGACGATGCTTGTCACGACCCTCATGTTTTATAAGATTCAACAAGTCACGTATTTGACATTTATGTGTTATAGAGGTAACTGTCACTGGTTATTTTCTACGAAATCAAAATGGAAGTTTTCAATGGAACATGGCTGATCTATTTTCGCCAAGAAATCGAGAATTAGCTTTTCGAATGCACCTACGCGAATGGGAGGTATGTATTGGTTTGAGATTATGTCACGTTCGTAACGTTCTAATATAATCATTTAATAGAGTACTCAGTGGCTGCCGAGTGCATTAAACAAACATGTTTCATTTAGAATCTTTGAAGGAATGCAATCGCGATAAGTCTGTCAGTTTGTCGGATGTATCATGCGTAATGTAGATCCTGAAGGCACGCGATTCGTGAGTCGTGAGTCGTGAAACGTGACTATCCGAGCTGACCTAGTAATTCTCTGCATTATGAATTACGGTATCTATCACGCCACGGGAGAGTCTGAAGTTTTGCCAGTCGTTTTTCGCGAACGAGTATACTGACTCTGTCTGCTGGTCGCCATGCAAAATGGCTAATTGGTATGTTGCTACCGTTGCAACGTTGTATAAACTGCACCGCCACTGCGTTGGAATACACGATGAACTTTGACCCAGCTAACCTCCCTTTTATAAATAGGTCACCCTTATTTATCATGGCGAATATACGGAAAGTCTCGGCGCTGTTTCTATCCGGTCGTCAAGATAAGACTCTTACTTTTCCGTGAAAAAGATTATACGGGAAGTGGTAGATAGTGTGGAAAGTGACGGTTTAACTTGTCGTCGCTCTTTTCGCTTGTCTGGCTAAGAACCTTCGTAAAGTGCTGGGAAAATGGCGACCTTGTATAATACCCATTGTAATTTCGGCGAACTTACGAACTTATGGGACGCTGCAAAAAGTTTATGTTAAAATTGTATATCCAATTTTGACTAGACGTTAAAGACTGTGTTTTGCTTTCTATTGTCATGTATAATAACAGGAGGAAAATCTCATTACAGAATTACGAGAGTATACATCGTTTTCTTGGTAAACTTGTTTATGTTGCATTAATCTCGTTGTTTTCCTTCTAAATGCTTTGCATGCATATATACATAATAAATTTCCCTGCATCTTTTAATCCTATCAGCATTATCGCTTCTGACGTAATTCCAAATCAGAACTGCTCGATATGCATTCCTTAAGCCGTTAAACGATATTTCAATGCAGCCTTAAGCCGCCATACCTTCGACATCTTCGCCGCGTCACGAAGCTCTAACCGTTATCTAGAGTTTCTAGAAAATTCTTCCACGACGTGGCACCGATAACCGAAGTGCAAGCGTCCCAACTTTTTTGGCGTCTATGCCGATAAAGTCGGGACATCTGGAGGTTAAAATTGAAGAGCAGGTGTGTCCTCTTTGAAGTACGTCATGGCCGTCGAGTTCTTGCAAGATTTTATCATCTTTCTTCGCAGTCCCCAAGGCAGTGCAAAATTAAAGTTTTCTGTAGGAAAAACAAAAAAATAACGAAATTATTCAACGTATATCCATACAACGATAACAACCATAAATGAATTTACGAAAATTAATATATAGTCCAAATGAAAAACATTAGAATATTTTCAAAGCCAACATAGTAGGCCTACAATAAATATTTAATTTTATGAAACAGACGGTAATTCATACAGGTTATGTACATAATGTCGAATAAAGTAATGGAATACCTAATGATAGTACGTCGACTAAAAAAATATCCTACACGGTAAGACCAATGTACGTACGTGGTACAAGTGGGTCACGTCTGTGAACTTTGACATGAATGACATATATGGATACATCCCATATGAGCATGTACTCGGATAAAGTATGGTGGTCATGAATTTTGATGGATCTTCCAAAACAGACACAAAAGTATAACGAGAGCTTTTATGTCCCAGCAGCCGATTAACGAAAATTTAATGCATACCGTCTACCATGAGGAATATAATTTTATCGTGGAAAATAAAAAGTCGTTAATCTGCCTTTTCAAAGCATCCCATATTAGCTCATTGATATTTAACTCCGAGCCAAGGTAAATTAAACGGGATGGAAAATTTCGATATCTTCCTTTGCACCCTCTTAATAAACGCAACGAACCGAACTTTGTCTTGTGCTCGTAAAACATTTTCCATTCTACTTGTTTGCTGGATGAAGATTCTTTAAGAGAGCATCTGGACCATATCTTGTACTTGATTATAAGGAAGTCAAACTTTACAGCTATGTTATATTCGAAAGTAATGATAGGAATAGGTGATATCCATGCAACTGTTTATTTATTAAATTCGGTTGATTAATTGTAAAAAAAAAAATGTTTAAGAAAGAAATCCATGTGACGTACTATTTTCTGGGAAATTTTCCGAAGCATTTACTTGTCGTTAAATATTAATGAGCTTACGTGGTAGACGGCAAAGAAATTTATTTACAAAGTGGAAGATTTATTAATGCATATTTTAACTTGATATCACTTGGCTATTTACGACGGTGTCCTTGTTTTCATACGTGTCACGCTCAAGGGAAGAACATCAGCTGCAGCTGCAGCCTTTACATTGAAAATCCACCATGGGGTAATTCGCTACAAGAAAGTTCCAGCCAGTGCAGCAGCTCGGCTTGCAACAGGCATTAAGATTTTAATTAAGAGCCCTTTGCATTTTCTGTAGACTTCGATACGATGATCTTAACTAAACTCGTATAAAAGCACCATGAAATTGAATTAAATTCATGCAATTTTTACGACACCCGTTAGACCGTCACGCAAGCCAGGATATACACACCAAGTACCAAGGATATAAATAAATGCAAAACATCGAGACTATAAAGTATCGTATTAATTTCAATGAATTTAATGATCAATTATTTCATTAATTCAATCGATCCGTAAATTATTTATTTTCGGATACGTTGCAGTTTGCCATTCGCATTGTTATGTCAAATTGAATAAAGCTACTGTGCCCGCAGCAGCTTTATTACGTAATTCGCAATCTTGATAGCAATTCATGTTTCACTCAGCCAACTATCCTCAGATCGTCACGTTGATCTTGGCACAGACGTTGTACGTTGAGATTTGAATTTGCCGCGACTCTCCGAAGATTACACGTCCCACACGCATAGTACATTTCCGATTAGCATAGAACACGTCGCGATACGGTTATCCCAGCCCGTATCAACATTACGGATAACAAGTAAGCGCAACTTCAGACAGATTGATAATTGCATTGTCAGACATAGAAACATACTGCTCTCGGGAGACATTTGTCATTGTTGACTCAGTCATTCTTAGTAGACCGTGTTTTCCCTATACAGTACTGGAAAAGTGCAGCAGTTCGCCGAGTCGTGGTAAGGAAAGTCGCGAACCTGCGTAAACGACAGAGTATTTTAAGGAAGCAATACGAAGTGAACCGAAGCAGCAGAAAAGGACTCGTAGCAGGTGGCGACGGTAAAGGACGACAGCAGAAACGTTATGTAAACAAGGCTGCCAGATTTAGGCTCAATCTCACGGGGAGAAAATCCCGGTAATCCAAAGAGCGGGATACGAGATTGAGAGTCGAGAGCGATTAATCAAACCGAGCGCAAACTCTCGAGATGAGAGGCGTGTGAAAAAAAATTCCACGTCAACAAATGCAAGAGAGAGAAAGAGAGAGAAAAGTATAGTGGTAACACGATGTTAAAAAATTGTCTGTAGCTTCCTCGCGCGAGAAGAAGATTAAGGATAAGAAGAGGGAAGAAGCGAGGAGAAACGGATCGTCAACGAGAGAGAGAGAATGAGAGAGAGAGATAATTGCTAAGGGAAAAAGAAGAAAACAAAGAATGCTGGATGAAAAGGGGGAACAAAAAAATGTCGAAGCGGAAGGAAGACGACGGAACGAAGAGTGTCTCGTTTAAAGGCAAGACACGTACGCGCTCTGCCCATGCGTGTGGAGTTTCCAACAATGACGCTCGGGACGATCCTGCTATCATTCAGTGAAGAGACTGCGATTCTTCGGATTGCATAGTTGGAGGGAGAGGAACTCAATGGCCTATTGGATAGTCGTGTAGCCACGCAGCACACGGGGAGAGTGTTACACGCAGTTGATGAGAGGAAGTAGCTGGAGGATGGAGAAGCAGGACGACGTCGACCCTATACAGTATTATCGTACAGCTGATTCGTTTCGACACTAGGGAAGATATTTTAGCGAAAAATTAGTTTTTCGTATTGCTGATATTTTCTAGGAAGACGAAAACGCCCACGTATAATCCTGCCCGGAGTACAAGTAGTACGATAGGTATATTGGTAGCCATTTGCTTCCTCCAGGTGTAGGAGCGATTCGTAATCCTTTTGCCGAGTTTGCGCCACTGGATCCATCTGGAGATGTCGAGTATGGAAGTAGATTGCCAGAAGGCTATTCGCGAGCTGTACGCCCATTATGCTCGTAGTTCGTTACGATTCTGGCTGAATTTCCAGAGGGCGTGCGAAGACCGCGGTGCTTGAAACTTCGCTAATTAGCAGGGATACTAATAATTCAGGCTTAATGATTGTGCGTGACAATAGAGTTGCCTAGATAGATTCGTACAATGATATTAGACATTGGTGCATATGGACTTGTGTTATAGCTGTATATGACCACTCTGGTAGGATCTTATGATTTTGTATATATACATTTGGACGAAACGGTTTACATGTTTATATCAGAGAATATGAATATTGTACGTGTACACGTCAATAAGCTTAGGATCTTGGTTGACGAGTGAAACTCCCAATATCGTCTAATCGCGATGCCAACCGTGGAACTGGACTCGACCAAGTATAGACAGACTGTTTCCAGTTTCTAGTTTGCCAGTTTCTCGGCTTGAGCTGTACGGTGCGCTCCAGTAATCCAGAAACGCTTTCGCAACTCCGCGAAACCCGAGCGAAGAGGAACGGCCGATTTGTGACAAACGGATAAGAGGCTTTCCACGTCGATTCCAAAAGGACACTGTGTACAGCAGGGTTCGATATCTGGATGGGTAGCAGCAGCAGCAGCAGTAGCAGGTCGCGTGGTGATATTCTCTTGGACGAGAGAGAGAGAGAGAGAGAGATATATACCTATATACGGTTGGTAGGTACGACTGGGCTGAAAAGAAAATGATATTAACTGAGATTGGCGACTCTCTTGTCGTTCGCTGTATTACGCTCGACCAATCATACGGGCTGAGTACGCGTAAATTGGGGTCTTTATCGTGATTCTTTTTTTTTTAAGGAGGTCGCGAAAAATTGGCGAATTTCGCCAAGAGAACTTGGTCGCGTGTTACTGATAACGCTTGTATAGGGGAGGAATCTGCTATCGCAGTTTTACCCTGTAATTTGTCTCCTCTATCGAGCTGAAGAATTTAAGAGGCAGACGGCGAGGGGGGGACCTCACACCCCTTGCACCTCTTGAACCCCCTCAGACGGCCTTTGTTAAACTTCACCCTGGTCGAGTCGAGGGTGAGGAATGTTGCCGCGTTCTATGCGCGCATTAATTGTCCATTGTTTTCGTGGCGTTCCAGAATGCGAGGTTCCCGTAAGGCGGGACATACGGATTCGTGGCATCCCCGACGTCCATTTCGATGGCGCACCGAGACTTCTACGTCTGCGTTCACGGCGACGCCGTCGTCGCGACGTAATAAAGCGAGCTCGACTGCATTGGGTATCCGGTGACTGGGTTGATGTTGAGAAGACAAAAAATACGGGTTCGAACGTATGTGCAAATTGAAAATGCTTTGCATATCTCTCTCTTTCTCTCTCTCTCTCGAAGCGAAGAAAAGTTTAGTGCACTTTGGTGTACCGCTATGTCGGAAGTTCAAATACCATTGACGGTACCGAACTTTGGGTTACGAATGTCCATGAATTATTTCTCGTCTTTCACATCACTACGTAATATCGAATGATTAAATAATTTTTTTGTCAATTATCGACCCGGTGGATAGATCACTGATTGCGATATTGCGAAAATATCTCCGAAGACTCTATGACGTACTGGAGCCAAATTGTGAGGAGGGTGACTGTCTGATCTTGTATTGAAGTAATTACTATAATCGTGACGTTAATCTTTCTTGATTTTTTTGTTTGATAGTTATACTTAAAATATCCATAAATATCCATATTAATAAAATGAAAAAAAAAAACCTATTAAAGCTCCAAAAAATTTAAAGTTCAGTCAGTAACACAGATATAGTATTGCGCCGAGTATCTTCATAAGTTGAAAGCCGTTGTATGACGTAAAAGGGAAGGTTGAAAACCTAACCTACGTCAAGGCTGCATCCGGCGATGAGATTCGAGAGCACAGCATCCACGGGACATATACAGAGAGGTAGGCGTGGCACTCTGGTTGCCCTGTTAGATGCTCGCGCGTGCACGTAGAGAATGAGAGAACAGGGAGGAAAAGCGCGCTGAGACTGAGAGAGACCGATGGTGGTCAGGAGAAGTCACGAGAGTACGAGTGAGCTGACGATAGTTGCCGCGAAGAGTGTCCGAGGGTTGCAAAAGGTTGGTAAGGTGATTGGGGTGGGAGAGAGGGTCGTAGAGTGAGGGTAAGCTGAGCGGGTGCTCGGTTAAGAGAGACGGAAATGGGGGATGGTATTCAGTCACCGCCCGATCTTCGGCGCGCACGGTTTCCGAGGGTTCTTGTACTCGCGTGCGCACAAAAATTAGTGATCTTGTCAATGTGAATGACGTGTTCCTGTCCGGAGGCTGTCGGGAAACGAACGAGTTAGTCGGGGGTAATGTCGTTGACGTGACAGTCGATCGGAAAGTCGATACGTCATAAGAGGTGCAGGCGACTTTTTTTGTTGTTGTAATTTTTAAGGGAGCGGGGGTGGCTAAAGACAAAAATATAAAAATTTCGAGTGAGTGATACAAGTGGATGTGAAATGAGTAATTAAACTTTTTTTTTTTTTCTTGTGCTTTTATTTATCACGTGACGATTTCGTGTAGCTCAATTATTTTATATGCGTCGGATATTTCGTGACAGGGGATGCTTCGTCCCTTTTCTTCGAAAATTCTATGTTGAACTCGTTACTCGTTGTTGTACGATCGATCGAACGGTTGGATTTTATCGATTACGTGATTTTGAGTGATTTTTTTTTGGTTTTAATCGATTTCTTCCGTATATACGCATCGCGAGTGAAATATGTGAATTCGAAGAACCCAGGAGTCAAGTCCAACCAGGAAGGGGAAGGATTTTTAAGAAAAAGATGCGTATTTCTGTGAGTTGATGAAATTGTCATTTTTTGTGCTGTTTAAGTATACGTGTGTATTGTGATTTGCGAAAATCAATCGAGAACGATCAATCACTTATTTTTCGTACAAACTTGACGATAGGTGATCTTTTTACTTGAGATATTTATTCTATGGTACACGTATGTTTCACGTGGAATTTGTCATATTTGTCAAATTTCACCGTAAACCTAACTAAGCGTTCGATTAGCGATTTTTTTAAATTTAAATTTGACGTCGAGCAAACCTTCGTCTTTCGACTGTTGAAATTTTATTTGAAATTCCACATCGGTGACGTATGTATCGCATATATCGTATGGCGAAGCCCGAAGGAGAAAGAAATTTTTCCGATGACCGATTAAAGAGAAATTGTATAATTGAGAAAAGAGTGGCTCGAGAGAAATTGTAGATTTGAAATTGCGATTATTAGATTTTTCTCGGCTCGTATCTGTAATCGCATAGCGAGAACTTCGATTCGCGATAATGTTAAAGTGAAACGACACGTTTTAACAGAAGTCATTTTCATTGAGAAAATTGAAATGCGATTCGCGATTTTCTCATATCGCAAAGTAACTTTTGTCGCCTTAGACTTTATGCGCCTTGAATTATTGCCAATCGAAATCGAAAGAGCGTATCGACAATATCGTAAACTCGATTAACTTTACACAGCTTTCTCGTCGTAAATACAACAGCATTATTAAAATACTCTTGGCATCCAGTGTAATCTTGGCTCTCCAGTCAAGGGGAATCCTGATTATTAATATTTTTTGTATCCTGTTCATTTCGCTCAACACCGAGAGTGCTTTACGAAGTTATAAAATTCGTCCCGTCTCCTTTGTAAATCCGGTAAAATCATCTTCGGAATTCAGTACAGTGTAAGATAAGAAGCCGTGGCATCACGGGAAATTCATTTTCATGGCGATTTAGCTGGGACGAGAAAACCGCCGGCTGACTTAAACTTCATCGTACTACTTACTCACTGACTCTCGGGATTCGTGAAACGAAATACGAAATATATATATATATATATAGGATAATATTCAGAAACAAGAGAAAGCATAGTTATTTGTCCTTTGCACGTTAATTAATACATTTTAAAGATTCTAGGAAACTTCGACTTCGAATCCCCATAAAGGGGCAACCGCCGTAAGACAGGATTATATAAAGTTATGCAAAATTTCTCCGGATCTATTATTTTCCAGTAAAACGTATAAAGCTTGCTAATTCCACGTTTACTCGTATATCCCGGAAGTTTGCACAGCAGAAGAGTGTGGTCACAATGAGAATGAAAAGGGAATGTGATAAGGGCCTGAGAAACGTACGAATGGCCTAGGAGGATAGAGTAATGGCCATACCACGATAGACAACCGGAAGAAACGTTAAGAAAAAGAAAATAACGAATGTAGATCATGAAAGATACAAAGAAAGAAGCAAAAAACTTGTGAAAAATCTATCTGGAAGATTTTTCGTTTCTTTTTGCTTATTTCAAGTAAACGTTAATGTGCCCAGGAGGAGGAGGAGGAGGAGGAGGAGGCTTCCTTCTAATTGGAGAACCAAGGGATGTCTGGTGTCTAGCCATATTTTTTTTTGTTGTGTTTCTATTCTGTCCTCTAATTAACTACTTTAAATGCGCGAAGGTCCTCGATACATTTTTCATGGAGCGCGTTTGCGGCACGGGGCGTGTAGAAACCGTCTGGCCAAAATTGTGGCAATTAGGCGATTTGATAATTAAGACTAATAGAGTTACGACCGACCCCCCTTCCCACGGTTTGGACGACTCGTAAGTACCAGCGGGTCTTAATTTAATTTTCCTCCATTCGGCTGGTTTTGCATTGCGCCATGTAATTTTCATTTCTCACTTGCAGCTCGCCCCCCACGGCTATTTTCTCACCTCGAAAGCGCAGCCCAATCTTATCCTGCTTATCGTGAGAAACTTGTTTCGCTGTACTCAATTATGCACCTTTACGTTATTAGACACTCCAAAGACGCGCGAATAGTGTAGAATATTCAAAGTATAATTATACCGTCTACTATTCTCTCTTAGTTACGTAATCGCGATCTTGAAATCAACGTTACGATAATTATATTTCGCTTAGATGCTCAAAATATATATATATATATTTTTTTCCTTCATATACGTCAGAAGTATTTCCTCTCACATTCACTCTGTATACTTTTTCTTATCTTCTCAGTATTTCCGTAGAAAATCTTAACGACGTTTTAGTGTCTATTTCCCGAAAATGATTAAAAAAAAAAAAAAAATATGTATCGAACAAACCAAACAACGTGAACATTATTTTTGGTCAGTTTTTTTATTATTGTACGTGGGAGGACTTTTATAGATTTGATATATATACGTAACTTCTAATGTAGGTCTTCCTTCTAGTAAGAGAATATCGTTTAATCGATATATATTATGCTCTTGAATAAATTAGTCGAATACGTGAGTGTAATTTTGAAAGAGCATGTACTTGTTGCTTAGAAATCCTACTAATCCATCCAGTCGTAATAAAGTTAATTTGCCTTAAGGATGTTCCTTGTGGCACTGCTGCTCGGAATCCGTTCGTCCTTGGAGTGTCTGGGTGGAAGGACGCTGTTACGAGGAAATAAATTATTTCTTATCTTTATTTGTTTTTCATGATAATTTCTAGTATCCGTGCAATAAATTGGATAGGCTGAAAATTCGTATACAAAATTTGGCCTCGGCCAATCGGGTTCGTTATATCCGTGAAATTGATTGAACGATTTTTTTTCTTCTTTTTTTCTTTTTTTCCCTTCTTTCATGCACGAAGGAATCCTTTAACGCGAAGTCCTGCGTTGAAATTTTAAGGTAGTTCACCGATAAGCGTGAGCTTCCGTTTGATGTACGTGCGAAAAGTTTGGACGATTCTTACCCCGGTGAAGGATCGATCGATCGGTGACGACAACGCACGTCGTTACGTATTATCGGGACGGAGGGAAAGTGGGTGGGAGGTGGAAAGTAAATTTAACTGTACGATCTGGAAATATATAATATATTTGCGATTCTCACTAGCGAGCTTTAGATGTTTGCATACATATATATATGTGTGTGTGTGTGTGTGTGTTACCTGGTGCTTTGCTCCATTAAAGGATTCTCTCGGTCCTAGTGGCGCTGAACGACTAAACTTGGCAGCTGAGACTCGAGAGATGAGAGAGAGATCCTCTCAAGGGGTTGAGAGTTGTTTGGCTTAATTAATGGGCATTAATTAGCGAAGAATCCCAAAGCGCGAAAGGAAGGTTCGAAACGTTCGAAGGATTTCTTTTTTATTTTTCACTGTTGAAAGATTTCTATGGAGGTAAAACAAGAAACAAAAAAAATACGATCTTTGAGTAAAAGGGTTAATCATCTTCGATTCATTTTTCTCGGTGCGAAGATTCTCCACGCACTTTTAATTCGAAATTTCTCGTCTCTGTGCTTGACGCTCGTTTGATATTCACGTTGAAAGATTGATGCTGTCCCAACAACAGGACCAATTGTTTGCGTCAATGTAAAATTTAGAACGTACGTTTAATCGGTTGACGTAATAATGTATTTTTTTGTTGTTGTAAATTTAACTCTCGTCAAGATGACTGATACTTTTGAAACGTCAGAGGATAATCGTGGCTTCCTCATTGTCTCCTAACTCAAAGTCACGATAAACATGGCGGTTGTGCACGCGAACGAACACGCCCGGAGCTACTTCGAGCTCTGATGCGTTGCGCAATCTATATATACACTGGGTAAGGTGTCTGCAACGACGTCAGAGAGAGAGAGAGAGAGAGAGAAAGAGATTGAATGCTCTTTCGTCCTCGACGAAGATAATCATCAAGGTAGAAGCTGACGTTGACGATGTCAGCGACGTCATCGGGATCCCCGGAGTATTTGTCACGAAGTAAGCCGCGAATAAATATGATCGGAGTCGACTGAGATCGATGTTTAAAACCTTTTAGGAAGAAAACTGTAGGGCAGGTGTGTGTGTGAGAGAGAGAGAGAGAGAGAGAGAGAGAGACTGTTGTTCGGTGAAAAAAAAGAAAAATATGTTTAAAAAATCTAACTAAAGTCTCTTTTAGTCCTATGGATTTTTTCGGAATAATATTTCGCGATGATGATTGCATACGCGGCATAAGGTTTAAGCGGGGTAGTGCCAAGCTGAAGGTGTCGTACATTGTGAATCTCTTCTGGTGGTATTCCTGCATGCGGTTAGTGGGGAAAGGGGGCAGAGGGGAGGTGGATCGTACTTTTTGGGCAACTTTGAATGGATGGAATGAGGGAGGATGCTTAAACGTCATAAAATTACTCGGGGATATACTTCTTCGTAGAAACAAGGCAATATTTCGCAGTAGGAGTCAGCTCTGGCTCAGCGTAACCAGACCAAAACGCTGCAGGGAAGCCAGTCGCCTGGGTCACGCGGGATTTATCACTCTGTAGTTCTTGCCGACACTGAAAACTTGCCCAGCATCCCGAACACTCCCATTTTCGAGTTCTCTTTGCGACCTGCGATTCGCTGAAATTCTGTCGATCCTGTTGCCTTTTATCTTCTCATTTTCAAGTCTGTGATTCGAACGTTACGCTATTTTTTTTTTTTTTTTTTATTCGTTTTGTATTTTCGTCAGCCTATAATCCTTGGTCCATTTTTTTTTTTTGGGGCTTTTACGTTTGCGATCAAAGCACTGGTTTGGAAATTGCAGGGGGTAAATTTTTTTTTGAAAACCACGCGTGACGATATTCATCTACTGGGGATATATATATATATATATATATATATATATGTTAAAAAAAAGGACGATCCCAAAGTCTCTGGTTGCTCTCTGTTTATCTGGCCTTGGCACTTTTTAAAGCTGCCTACCCCAAGTCGACCTGCCGTATTGCTTAGGTATCAGATCTGAAAGAAGTAGGGTGAAGGCGTTAGGAGGCGAAGGTAGAAGAGTATGTCTGAGGGTGGAAAAGGGGTGGCCGATGTTTATGAAAGGGGCGCAAGCGCTCGGTTCCATAGAATTTAGTGTCGAAAAACGTGGTAAAAAATTATAAAAGCCTCCTGAGGGTGTAAAAGAAAAAAAAAAGTTTTGTTTTCATTCGCAGTATTTCAACTCGTACCACTGTGCATTCACACCTTCGAAAAACACGCACCTGTCCCCCTAGATATATATATATAGATGAAGCGCGTAAGTGAGCAGGGTTATTTTTAAAGATTTTTTATTTTATTTTATTTTATTTTTTTTTCGATTCTCCCATGCACCCTTTTCTTACCTTCGTTTAGTGCGAACAAAGACTTATGCGGATAGCCGTTAGGCGAAGTTCTGGATAACGTTAAAAGGGAAAAGGCCAACTTTAAGACTCGCAAACAACCGTGTACCTACACTGTGGAAAAGATAAGGGCCGCAGCATCGTAGAAAAGTTGAAAGGTTATCGTTGAAAAAAACCTACTGACGAGCTCGTCATAAATTATCATCACCGCGCATCCTCCCTCGTTTTCATGGCTTTCGATCTTTAAGCTTTTTCACAATAGAAATATTTTTAGTAGCCCTTTTTACGTCTGCACGTCTAGATCTATGTATATATCGCTCGAGCGACAATAGCATTTATAGGCAACGTTCAGGGCGCATATCGACGATCCGGCCAAGTGGCCGTTGGGCCAATTCTCTTGGTATTTTTGGTATCGTAATATATACTGTTTTTTTTTTTTTTAGTCACTTTCAATTGGCCTTTTCACTACTGGCTTCGATCTCATCGGATGTTGTACATCGGATGTTGTACAAACGGGAATGTTGACTATGTGCGGAATGAAAAAATTAATTTCCTCTCGAAAAGGACTCGGCAAGATATTGGCTCGGCTTTCAAGTCGTTCATTGACTCCCGCTGAGATAAATGGACCCTGGAGATTTTCTGCGCTGTGGACAGTACGAAAGTTGTACTATATGGTCGTATTTTAGGGGGCATTCATTCGGCGGCCTGAAATTATGGCGAGTCGAGAGTCTTTGATTTTTTCCTTTTACGCAATATCGTGGCTATTCACAGATTATAAAGGATATTTGAAAATTTGGATGAACTTTTTTTTTTTTTTTTGGTTTGAAAATTATATTTTAATCACATATTTGAATCTGATCGAAGCTTGTCGTTCTTCTTTATAATGTAAACTTTAGTGTGTAGATGCATCGTAAGGATTGATAATCTAATGAAAATATGAATATTGTATAATTGGTGAATTTAATTGAATCCTTTATGAAATTACATCCTTTTTAATAGAACGCCAGAGGCAGTCGTCTTTGAAACGGTTCGACGATTGTCTAATAATTTTGACAAATATTAGCGAGCAATGTTAATTGCTCATCTTTTCGTTTTATCGCTCGTTCCATAAGTTTCGGACACCTTTTTACTTGGCAACGAGAGACTTTTCAATTTAACAACTATTCCCAGACAATTCTCAATAACAATTTCGAAGAATTACCTAAAATTAAAAATCCAGTCTAGTTTTAGGCAACGTAATACATATTTCGTATGGTTCCCAATAGCCTTGAAACTCTTGAACCGAAACTATGAACTCTAAGAAGGGCGGCTATCCCTCGTACCTATCTATTCTACTCGGACTCCATAGATCTCCAGAGAGTACTGGTACAGTTATTGGAAATTCTCTCGTTGCTGTAAAAATTGTCAATGTACTGCAGACAAGACGAGATAACGTAAAATAGTCGTATCTGCCTCTCAACAGTATCAGGAACATGTTCCAATTAGATGTATCACATAGATCAAGCAGAACAGCAGCCCGTAGCAATAATAGTTAATAAAAGCTAGAAAATTGATATCTTTCCAGAAGTCGATGTTTCCGATACGAAGGAAGATTAAAGTTGGCATCGTCCTGGCATAGGCGTAGACCACGTTCGACTTGATTTCGCTCGATCAAATTCTTGCTCTCCGATACCCTCGACACCTCTACAGTTAATATCAAACGACAACGAATTCTTGGTCAATTCGAGGATGAACGAGAAATCGATTAGACAAAAAGATTGAGGAAAAAGATGCAGGATTCAAATGAAGCGGCATTTATACGTTAGGGATAAGTCCAGTCGAACCGCACACGAACGTTCAAGGAGACTATGGAAAGAAGACTTAATGATTTTCGAGCCAGAACTCGACGACTGGACGACCATCTACAGGGAACACTGCGAAGTTATTTTAATTAAAGATGGAAAGGCGCTTCTTGACAAATAGTTGAGTGGTTAAGTTGAGATCTTGTCATATCTCGGCCCGTAAGATTTACGAGATGACGTCACCTTTTTCTTTCTCCTTGGCGTTCATTCGCAAATCCACGACGACCCAATGCATTCGTGATTTTTCGTAAAAGCAAGCTGCTCCGTGTCTCGGGAGTAATCTGTGCTAAAACTGATCCAATTATCGTGCGTTAACAATCGTCAGTCTCTACGGAGTATTTAATTTCTCGCAAAACTACTTTCCGAATAGACCGCAAGAGTGCGCCAAGAGTGCATCCTTTTGAAATGCAAATGGCATGAAGGAATATATATGGCCGTCCAAGAAAGAGCTTAGCAGTTCGTTCACACCAGTCTGAGCTCTGTTTAGGAGTTAGCAGACAATGCCAGATAACACTGGCAGTGGATGCTTTGGATCTCGCAGGAGTTAACCAAAGATTGGCCACATTCGTGCCGTGTATGTTTCATCCAGGATCCCAACCGACGGGAAGTCGAGGTAACCGATTTCACGGAGGAAAGGAGTCGGTTGCTTCCATCTTGTATAATTGGAAAGTTCGATTGGATGACCACTGTGTATGGGACTTACTTTCTTCCGTTACCATACATTCTCTCTCTCTCTCTCTCTTTCTCTTTGTTAATATTACGCTTGGTCTCACTCGTCCCATAGATACTACAGGATGTCACCTTAAAATTGCAGAAACTTGGACAAACGACTCTTACTAGTACTTTTAACTCTCGGTTCTAGGACTTGTGGTCATCTTCCGATGATTTTGACTTTGAGCTCTGCTGCGATTAAGCTTGGAATTATCGCGACGATTGATACTTTGTAAATCTCGACATACGTGTGTATTTGAAACGGTCTTTCTTCGTGAATCGTCGAACGGACCTATTTATCTGTGCCGTCAACGTGTGCTGGTTCACGCTGGAGATTCGGTGAGCATGAGGATGCAGGTTGGACAGCATCCAAGCCTCGCAGCAGATCATAACTGTTCGATGGTACGTAGAGAATATTTAGTTTTATTTTATTCGATTTCTTGGAAATTGACGTTAGAAAATCGCGAAGAGGAATTACGATTGGCGGGTGACAGTTGACGCGAAATTATTCTGTCTCTTTCGACAGTAATGATCGAAGGATATAATTGTAATGGATCAAGTGCGGAACGTGGCGAAAAAGGGATTTGCCGATCGCTCAATGCGGACAGACGGCTCTCGAAGTCGTAGAAGCGTGTGCGAATTGAACGTGTCTGTACGCGCGTGTCTAATTTGCGAATTTGAGGATCCGTAAATTTAAAATCGCGATAAAAAAAAAACAAAAAATAGAAGCCTTTGATGAACTGACGCTCGCGGCAGTATTAACGTAGATTTTTTTTTGTTTTTCTTTTTTATTTCACTGGACCAAATTGGACTACGAAGTTTTACCCTTTTACTTCGTTTCAAGGATGACGGATCAGTTTATTCGAATAAGCCATTGATGCAATTCGCGCTTCTCCATTGATGCCGCTGTGACGCCGTGAATACGAAATTCTTGTGAAAATGGCACCATAATAAAAGGATTAAGAAAATCACGTAGACGGAGGATGTGAAATCGATTTATCGAAATGCACGTGGCATCGATTCACGTTCAAAATGGATTTCTAGATGTTGATTGTTTTTTTGTTTTGTTTTCAAGAATAATCAGTAGCAAGAAAATCTCTTTAGTTAGTCTCGTTACAGGATCGTTGCTGTAATATTTTCATAAGTTAATATCTATCCGAATTCTCTAGCGATTGAAAATACTGCACCACCCTGTATACCTCAGGCACGTCGTACCGTACGTACAACCCTTCGATCTGCTAAAATATCAGGATATAGGATGTAACCCATGTACCTGATATCTTGTAATTATCGTAAACTATGGATCGATGCTACACGAGGGAATGCTGCCGATACTCTGCTCGAGTACCAGGAAAGATTGCAAAGAGAGAGAGAGAGAGAGAGAGAGGAAGCTGAGGTACAAATAAAGAAAGTAATAGAATCATAGGATGAAAACTAGAAAGAGGTAAAATTCAAGAGAAAAGGAGGAAAACTTTCTAGCAATTAATGAAGAACCGTAAATAACGAAGCACAGTCGACCTGCAGTCTACAATGTACTGCAAAATATATGTATTTAACAATGAAATTCGTAACGCGTCATTTAATTAAAACGAATAGCAATCTCACGTTACACAAGTTTCGCAACGTCGCGTAATAGATCTGCGAAAAATTCGCAAAGTACGCAATCAATCAACAGCATCATGCTACGCGTGCGTATCCTTTAATTCTCTTTAGGCAGGTGTCTGTTTTTATCCATGAAGATCTTTTTTCTTTTCTATCCTTTTCCCCCTCTCTCTCTCTCTCTCT
>JARPRG010000673.1:26825-56985 GCA_031001745.1 Hartigia nigra | reverse complement strand
GTTATCGTATAAAGGATCTCGACCAATCAGATTGATTTCTTCCCGAAATTGACTGTTGTCAATGTTGTCAAGTCAGTATGACTCGGGATACCGGCGAGGTATCTTGGGCCGGTTCGCGTTACCGTGTTTAGAATTTTTCTACCTGTGTTTGCCTGGGCAGCACGTTAGGCTCTCGCCCGTGTACATAGTTCGCGTTATAGTGTCGTGCTCCCGCGTTCTGTTCTCGCGAAGTGAAGGATATCGAAAGTGGTTTCCCGCGTGTTTCCGAAGTGTATCCTAGTGCCGTGGTGACTCGTCACCCGAGGAAGGACCCTAGGAGAGTTCTCAGTTCCCGCGGGTTAGCTGTGCCTGTTCTGGTGAGTCGCACGGTTTTTATTACATGGTGCTGGGATTTCGAATAGTCCGATAGCCATAGGCGTCGGGTTTCCCGTTTCGCTCTCGATCATATGTTCTGGATTTTGTCTGTTCGCGTTCCCGCCAAAGTAGTTCTCGCTGGATTACACTATTTGCCGGTCCCTTACTCCGAGCCTCTCTACCACAACCTGCAGCCTGAGCTGCCGTGCATTTCCGCAACCGTTCGCTCTCGTTCATGCATCCAGTTGCGTTTGTCAATTTTACGCGCCCCCCAAAAATGGACGTTTTCGGTTGCGTTTGTCGATTTCACGCGTCCCCAAAAATCGACGGATCTCGTCTCGTGGCTCTATGCCGAGGGCGACCCACCTCGTCTCCCAGGACATACCGGTTCATCGGCACCGGTGAAACAAAAGCTGGCTGGCGCCCAGCCGTGGCTTGCGGATGCATGAGCGGTGGTGGACGGCCGAAGGTGACGTTTTACCGATCCCGATCTCGCGTGGTTAGAAAATACGTCACAATATATATATATATACACAGACGTGTAGGCGCGTTTGTATTTTGAAACAGATATGAGTTATGAATGAACTCGATACGATCGAACAATCTGTACACCCTATATATAACCAGTAGATATTTGTCATTTGTTATGAATATATTTTGAAATGTTAATAGCGACTCGCAGTGTGTATACCGCGTACCAAAAGTGACAGCTGATACCCGATGTTGCAATGGGTTAATTGAGAAGCACTGTAGGTGTTGTGTGACACGAATACTGGGCGTACTTGACGTTTGTAGATTTATGATTGAAGATTAGCGTTGTTGCTCGTGACGTCGTGGCCGGTAATGGCCTTCCGGAGAAAAATATCTACTTGGCAGGAGTCAATGACGGACGTTTTATAGACTCGAGTCTTTTCAGTAGCAATATATCGTTAATAATTAAAATAATCGTATAACTGCCCAATTAATAATATCCATTTGGACAGTCACGCGCCATACGTTACGAACATCCTCGATCATCCAATCTGTAAATAGATGAATTACCAATCTATCGGTAATAGGTAACATGGCCGCCGTCTCTTAGATTTACGATCGAGTATCAACGTCATCACTTGGGACAACGTGTAAGACAATAGAATCCCGGTCACGCCTTGCGTTCCATTGTGTCAGGACTCGCGTTAAGGCATTGTGTTAAGTAGGCCCTATCTGCCTACTCGGTAGTCAACAGCCCAACAGGCATTGGCTATGCGCCGGTGGGACCCCGTTCATCCGTGTGCGACGTCACCGTATGACGCATAAGGCCCAGAGTTCCCTTTTATGCCAATAGGAAGCAAAGGGGAAATTTCGTATGAAGGGATCAGCTGGTATCGGGTAGAGACTGCTGGTCCATGGCTGATGGATCTGAGAGAGCAAAGCCAAGTGGGAATTCGTGGGTACGTCTTGAGAGAGAGAGAGAGAGAGAGAGAGCCTGGCCAATGTCCTTAGGGCCTCCTCGTCACACTTTAACGCCTAATGTAAAATTGTAAGATCGCATCTTACTCGACACGCGGCCCTAAATGTTGTTATCTGATGAGTTCCGCTACTGTGTAACAGCGTTTTGTGGGTAGCAGCTTTTTATGGTATCTGACGTCAGTATTTTGGGAAAAAAGTGTCTGGTACTAATTAATTTTTTGAAAACTTATTAAAGACTAGTATAACTACATCTTTTGATTCTTAGGATTCTCCAACTTTTTACCTCTTTGACTTCGAGAACTTTGGAAGGAAAATCTTTTCTTTTTTTTGTCGGTAATAAAACTCTTTGGAATTCCACGAGTCAACGTTCAATGTCGCGTTTGATGATTCCTTGGACAACATAAAACATAAAACATAGCTGTGCGCCTGTAAAAAGGCTGTTTCTTTATCGAATCGTTAAAACGTAAATTGTGTCCGAGAGCAGCTTTGGTAATTCGTCATTTCACTGGTTTAAGAGGACAGAGGTGGGAAAGTTGCTTGTGCCGATGTGGCAGCGAGCGTAGCCGAAATCTACCGGAAACGACCGAGAGCCTGCGCCCGCTCGTAAATGGTCGTTTCATGAAAACTCTTTAATAGAATGTTTGATGTGCATCTTCTTCTACGAGCAGCTGCAGCAGTCTTGGCAATAAATGAAGATTTGCTCAGAGCATCGATGGCGCTAGTCCATGGTGACGTCAGACGAGATTGTATTGTTATTGGCGAATCTGCTGAAAGCGGCCGAGGAGGAGGAGAAGAAGAAGAGGAAGAAAAAGTTTGCCGGGAGCCGTTAGTCTTTTTTACGAGCCGCTTATGGGATTCTTATTTCGAGCGTCTTACGAATTGGGCTCTTAAGTAAGCGTAAGTTTTTAGTATTTCTCCATGGGGAATCGCGTAGGACGACCTTAGAGAGCGTTGGTACCAGAGCATGTAAATATTATACGATAAGACAATTACGAAAGGCCCCGTAGAGATCGACGTCGACGCGTCACGTTATTATTGCTGGATAATAACGGGGATTCGATAAACGAAGGGGCCTAATCGAGGGTCCGATCGATGGCGAAAGAGAGAGAGAGAGAGAGAGAATTGGTGCAAGAACAACACCTGTCAACGGGTACCAAATTATACCAATATAACTATTCCAATAAGCGTTAGCCCCGTTAACCTAGCATTACCATTATTAATATTACCTAGCATTATATCTGGAATAGCCTCGAATATTATGGCTTTCAATATGGCCGATCGCACGTAGGCGTTGTATCACTTGGATAAATTAAGCCTGATTTCTCTGCATAAGGATCTACAATGTACAATTTACAAATTCGTCTTCTTTGGGCTGTCGCGAAAAAGAAAATCAAATGAACTAGTAGACTCGTGTGCTAAATGTGCCATATGTTTATCGTGTAGAATAAACGCTCGTCAATAATCTGTAAAACGTTCGTCGACTGACTCACTGCTGGTAGGCGCACGGGGTTTGGGTGGGTGGTTGGATGGGTAGATCGGGTCTTTGACTCATTACTGAACGTCTATCTCTCTCTCTCTCTCTGGTGCTCTTTCCCAGTCTCTCTTATTCTCTCTCTCTCTCTCTCTCGCTCTCAATGCACTGTACTTGCATATATCGTATCTGCCTCAGTCCCTCATTCGATTACTCGTATAAGCGTTATCCAATGAGGATCCGATACTAGCGCCACCCACGAACATACAACAGATTCGAATTACACGATGAGCGATCGACTCTAGAGTCGTGAAGATAGGAGCGAAGGTTTCCGATTACTTTTCAAAAGTAAAAATTGACACGAGGTGTGTGTGTGTGTGTGTCAAATATATTTTAAATATCGCGGGTCATCGGACAAAACGGCGGCCATTGAAATCTCATAAAATTGAGACGGTCCGTTAACGATTTATATTACTGGCATTAGTGCGTTTGTAAAGTGTATTGTGCGATCCATTAAATTTCATTCTCAAAGGTCATAAAAAGCCCGAGGATATTGCCATTGTTACTTTTTTTTTTTTCATCTTGGGTCAGGCTAGATTTTAGGATTGAATATGACCAATCCCGATCTCCTGAGGAACTGTCGCCACCTGTACGATCAATCGCAAATTCTTGTCTCTGGCGAAATATCGACAACCTCTCGATGGCATAATGATCGCGTTAAACGTTCGCGACGTATAGACTGGGCCCACGCGAGGCACGTTCATACAATATAATTATACGTAAGGCCCCTCTTGATCCTGCGCTGTCAGTACCCTCTGGTGAGAGTTCATTAAAACAGGTAGCGAATGAAGAAACGGCTGCTGTCAAATCGCATACAATGGGGCCCTATAAATAATTCATCGTATTAAGTAGCACAGAGTCGTAGTTCTCGTAATAACGAAGAGCGTTATTCCTTTGCCAGTCGTTAAGATGGCGGCCATTGATGACGATTTAACGAAATTCAAAAGAAAGTCGTGCACACGATCGTATGTAAATTAAAAAAAAAAAAATTAAATTCGAACTCAAGGTATCGGTGACGTCATACGACGTTTGTTCGCGGCAAATGTACGTTCGAATCTTTTGCTACTCGCGAGACCTTTAACCGTGCTCGAATGGCCAGATAGGTGGGTAACTAATGTAGAAACCGGACTGGCGATTAATAACGCGAGGAGGATTATAAGGATTGGATAGGACTGGATAGGACAGAGACCCGATAACATCGGTGTCATTAACTCGGCCCAGTGATTCTCAGCCAGTTGAAAAGGATTCAGCGAAAAGGACAAATTGCACCTCGCTACATTCAATAGAATTGATATGCCAAGTAGGAAAGACCTGTTCTCATAAAATTTCTAAATCGAAAGCCAAAAGTTCCAAGTTGAGAGACACTGACTGTGTTTGGCTCCAAGTACACGGCCATGCAATTAGCCTCTCGATCGCCTCGTCGAACGTGATGGCGTTCTCCTGGTCTTCTCGAATATCCTCCGGTGAGCTTGGAACTTCCCGCGAATATACTTTAGCATTGGCAAAAGAAGAGAGAGAGAGAGAAAGATAGAAATTGTGAAAAGTGAAAAGTGAAAATTGGCCAAAAACGAGCAGCCCCACGTCCACTGCAGGGTTTGTTTTTTTTTTTTTCCCCCCCCAAGGCATCGCAATTGCGCTCCGGCAGTTCCTTTGTTTGCGATTTGCGCCAGGCTAATCTAACGTAACCTAACCCTACCCACCCCTCCACGACACGTGACCAAAATTCACGTTCGCCGTTCCGAGGGACAAAAGAGGTGTGCCTTGATCGTCGGCCTCTCTTCTCGCATGGGCGTTCCTCGCCTGCTGGTGGACGTCGCTTCGAAAGAGGCCGTAGCATCCTTTGTATAATTCATCAGTGAGACGGGCGAATGCGCGAGTTAAGCGAGTCTGCGCGACTGACTGACTGACTGGGCGAGTGAATAAGTGAGCTCGCGTGGGCGAGGAGCGAAGGTATCTCTTTACTATAGAGAGAGAGAGAGAGAGAGAGAGATAAAATCTGGCGAGAACAAGAAGAACCGATAGACGCGGAGAGAGAGTTTTAAGCCAGGTGTGAGAACTTCCTACGTTTTAACCTTATGTATTCGTTCACCTTTAAACGAAGTACAGAAAACACACGAAAGAAGAATATCACAATGAAGGAATGTACTTGCGATTTATTTTATTTATTTATTTTTTGTTTAATACATTACTCCTATACAGCTTGTATAGGATGAAAAGGGGGGGGTGGAGGAATAGAGGAATACAGTGTATCATGGTGGATTAGCACATCAGCCTAGTGAATATTAATAGCTGTCTTGTAAGCCTATGGAAATTATCCTCGTCAAGCAATAATATCGTACCAAAAATAGATCGGCGTGGTAGGTATAGTGCGACGTCGACATTAGCGTGTAAAACCGTCAGGAGTGGTAGATCGACAGTATATATATAATACGTATACGTATAGTCATATATATATATAGCCACGTAGTCAAACAACCCAACATAATATAATACGTTACCGCGAACCTACTATACGTTCCAAGGAAACGTACATTACGGAGACCAAACGGAGATTCATGTATCTCAAGTAAATTATGAAAGGCTGTACCTAACCTAGCTCAACGTTAACTCAGCTTATAATTCCACCCTCTCTCTCCCCAACATCTTTCCCCTGAAACCTCCTTCACTTCGCGCATTATTTTAAAAAGTCACTAAGGTTAATCTCCAGGTAGCCTTACCACCACCACCACCACCACCGTCTTTCGGAAGTATGATAACTCCTGGTATATGCCAGGAGGAACCGAGAGCTACGGTCGCGCGAGTTCAGCGACTGTGAATTCTCGTCGTGAAGTAAAAGACGAAGTCGAATCCCGAGTGTGCGATGTTGGCAAAGAACCGACGAGACGTCGAGTGCGTCGAGACGGCCGCCAGTCTCTTAGGATGTTGTGTGCGCGCAATCGTGCCGAAGGAGTCAAGTCTCTCTACATTGGTCCTCTCAGTAAAGACTGGCAAAGACGATCGTGTCCCACGGTAGATACGGTAGAGACGCTACGAGCACGACCGAGTTTGTGCGAACATAGCCGAACGTCTATAAGCCTATAGGTATATAAAGAAGGAGCACAGTCGAGCACCAACACTGCTCCCCGCTACAGGCAGCAGGAACTGCCTTCGCCCGTAGGTGATATGTTACACCGCATGATTGACGTGGTTTATTTACACTCCATCATGCCGGAGCTTCGCGCGAGTCTGCGTGCTGGGATAATGACACGCGCGCACGGCTAATTTACGCTCGTGTGTCAGTGGGGGGGGGGATATAGGGCTGCGAGAGAATGCTGCGTTTTCGTTAACGGCTGTATCGTGTCGTTGGCTGTGTCCGTTGTTGCAGTCGGTTAGCGCTTTCGTAAAGATGGAACGAAAATGACGTAACGGTTTTTATCGATTGTATTCTCTTGATTTAATAATTAGGTGACCCGTGACTTTCATTTATCTCGGTAGTATCGATCAGTTCTTTGCGTCTGAGTAGAGCGATGGAGAAGGAGGATACGGGGTGTCGGTGAAAAAATTGGTCGGGTGGACATCTTGAATGTTTTTATTGTCACTGGAATACTTTTGACTGATCTCGGATGTTTTAATGGGGGAGAATCTTTTTCTCTTTTGAAAGGCACAGAGTTTCTTCTGTGTCGAGACAACAGACCACGTGGGAGTAACGTTGATTTTTTTTTGGGAAAAGATTCGTTCCGAGATACTTTGTGGCAGCTGAGCTTCGTTAGGATTAATCGTTAAGCTCGCACCGCACGACGACTGCCAAACAATTTGATCGCATCGATATTCGAGACGGCGCGTCCGATTTCCTGAGAGCAAAATATCCTCGTCGCCAGGTGTGAACGCTTTACGCTCGGAATTACCTGTAATACGCTACGTGATGATACTCGCGATGACGCGCCTACATGATGCGTTTAAATAACGCACTATACATAGAATACGCGTAATGGAGAATATCCGGTTCTATATTCCTGGCAGGACTCTGATAATTATTATACAGGATACAATCGCGTGGACTGATACACACTGATATCGTA
This sequence comes from Hartigia nigra, assembly GCA_031001745.1. Taxonomy (NCBI): domain Eukaryota; kingdom Metazoa; phylum Arthropoda; class Insecta; order Hymenoptera; family Cephidae; genus Hartigia; species Hartigia nigra. Next base: position 49,593 of record JARPRG010000673.1, on the reverse strand, counting down.
GCATAATAATAACATTGAGACATTGTGAACGAGGCTTTAGGACATCAACACACGCCCAACGTACACCAGTGCATAAGCCAGTATACTCTCGTACGGGCTCTACGTAGTATATCCTTGTTTCCTTATGGTTCCGCGTTTCTTATTCAGGAGGCACCACGCGGCTTCTGTTTGAATAAAGCAGCTATAATGTAGAGGCGGACGGCTTGTAAAACGAATACGTTCCCTTGCGTTTCTTCACACGTACCCCAATACAAACCGCGTGCCGATTCTTTCCTGTCCTTTCGCATACAGGAGATCCCTTCTTAGTTTCGCATGGGCGCGGCCATCTTGATCTCATAGATTCAATCTTTCGATCATCTTCCACTCGTGAGATATTACGTCGAATACAAAATTCGTTTCATAAGAAATCTCGATGGACTCCTTTTTCCATAGTCCAACCTAACTTAATCTCGACTAAATATCAAGAGGGACACGTGGTTCTCGTCGGCTGCAAGACAGTGGCCGCTTGTTTTTTCGACCGCCGACGATCCAAAGCAACGCGCGCCCACCACCACCACCACCACCACCAGTACCCAGAGTTCTTGTGGCAGCGTGAAACAACACGAGAAGGATATTGTGAGTAACGTAAAACGAAGGTACACGAATCCACTTCGTCTCGAGCCGAATGTTTTCACAGCGTCGACGATCCTGTTATTCCATCTCATCTTGACTAATGACCTTCCCCGTATCCCCACTACCTTTTATATCCTTTAGCCTTCGTCCCTTGCCCCTACTCCCTCAGTCATTCCACCCCATGTCCATTTACCCAGCAAGAGAAGGCAGAGAGCGATCTATTTCTGTGGTGCAAGAGTGGCGCCCCCCTCCGCGATACCAGACAGTCCAGAGGAGCGGGGGGGGGGGGGACATGATTCTCGCGATGGTACAGGAGACCACTCGGTGCTAAAATGATACGAGAGGGTAGCCAAGTGGGAGTACGACGGAATCCCCTAGAGAAGTTTCGGGTGACGCGGTGGTGGCAATCGTGTAGAAGTTGAAATTGAAATGGTTATGCGGTGGCGAGGAGTGAAGGGGGTGCGAGTATTATAGGGAAGCTTCGCGCAACCAAGTGTGCGAAAGGGGGTTTGTGGGACGCAAGGAGGACGAGGCACTTCAGTCAAAAGATGCCGCCGACTACGACGCCCTTATTCCTAGGAACTTTTTTTTATGCCAGTTGCTTCGCGCTCCCGACACGCAACGTTCCGCTCCCCCGGAGTGGGACCCGGGCAAGACGCGACATGTTTTACTCTTCACTTTGAAGAGAAGCCTGGCAACTAATTGCTGGCAATACATTCTTCCTTGGTGGCTATTATTAGGGGCCCCCCCGTTAACCTCCGCCCTCGTTTCTGTCACGGACCTGCAGGAAAGACGACTGAGGGATAACTTGATGGGAGCCATGCCGGTGCTGCAGACGTTAACCCTCTGGTGGGCTCAACGCGAAATACTCTCTACCAAATCGTAATAATAATAACGCTGTCTGTGTTATTGTATCGTATTAGGTTCAGGCAAGCTCAGCCACTCGGTCGTTTCCGAGACCTTTTGAGATTAGACGATCCGTCGGATCTGTCGCTGATAATCGGCCGTCGCTAAGTCCCAGCAGTCGTTTATTGTAAACGCGTAAAAGTTAACAACGCGGTTAACCCGAGTGAATACGTTTATTTGTTTAAACGCACCCTTTTCCTTATCGAACGCTTATACGCTGCCTCCCGAAGCACTTTGTGTCTTTATAGAACCTGCTCAAAGTGGTCCCGGCCTTTCTTCGCTTCTATACAGGGTGTTCTTAAACTTTTTCTATGTTTTTTTTTTCCACAAGTCCCATCCTACTTGTTGCACTCTTTTCGTTCTACCAACCGTCTGTCTCTTTGCTTCGTATCTTTTTATGGCAAAGAATTTCGTATTGACGTGAAGTATCGGAATTACCCAGACTTCGGAATACCGATAGTCCGTTCTTTCTTGGATTTCTGTAACACCCTGTATATCGGGTGGACTTGACGCAACAGTGTATACCTATCGCGACATTGCACAGTGCTATCGCTAATCTCTACTATTAGCATGCCCGGCTTATCTTTATGCGAGTACTTCGACTCGACCGTGTGTACGGGGCCTTAAGGGTAAGCTCGTGCATACTGAAGAGGTTAGGCTTTACGGTCGATCAGCAGGGATACACGTACGTTAACGTCGCGATTCAATTGGACGAACGAGATCTTTGCGATAATCTCTTAATAGCCGGCCGAGTTAATTCGCGCGAATCGTGACGTCATCGCGCATCTGCTTTCGAGGCAAAAAGCGTGGGCGAACTTCTAGTAGCGTCTGGAGCGTCAAATGGAATCGATTGGATGCACTCAGTCGATAATCTTAATCGAGTCTGTTCCCGGCGTAATCTGGCTTATCGTAATCGGAATCTGATCTAGTCTCATTGATCGATTAAAAAGCCAGTCGAGCTTCATAGGAGGTCTGTAAAATATTTTAAACGACAAAACGTCCCACTACGTCGTCACGCCCCCTCGCGACAGTTATCTAGCGAATTTACGAGGGCGATGTATATCGTCGCGTCTTCCAGGGGGGTGGGGGGGGGGGTTCGTAGGAACTCGTTCTCGCGAATACGAAGATCAGTACCCGGGACTGGATCCAGGTTCCTTTGATGCGGAATTGCCGTCAGGCCATTACATGGCTCATTTTGTTTCTTCTACGTCGCAAAGGACTCTAACGTGTAACGCGGGTTCTGACTGCAGAGGAAATATTGATATTTCGAAATTTCGTTGCGAGCTAGGAAAAATTTGTATTTTTTTTCTTATCCTTGAAAAGTTTCTTTTTCTTTATTTCGATCGAGGGATCGAATTAGATTTCGAGATACTGGAATCTAGTGCGATTGATTTTTGTATTCGGATTTTATAGCGGCATTGTTATTCGAGGAAGTAGGCGGATTATTATTTTCTTAGTATATCGTTGCGATAAGCACCTTGAAATCCGTAGACCATAGCGCCACGACGGATTTCGTAGTAACCATTATACTGAGCTTTTACTGAGAAATCTCGAAGACGAGCCAGACTGCGTCGCGGTCCATATCTTTCTTCAAGGATTGTTGAGAGGAAATTTTTTTATGGGTCGAGGGAGACGGGGGGGATGTAATATTCAATTATCGACATTTCGTCCCTCGAGGCGTTCATTGATTTGTCCCACGATGACAGCCATTTGCAATTTAATCAGTGAGCGCGTACTCGCGATGCGAAGGAGCGAGAGAGAGAAACGTAATAAAGACTGCTAATCGTGACGTAGCGGCGTATTAGAAACACGACATCGTGGCCCTCTAGGCACTCACTCGGGAAACAAATGTCAGGCGGGTATTCCCTTTTCTCTTTTCTCTCTGGAGAACGCCGCGGCCAATTAATTCCTACACGGCGCTTCTTGGCAAGCGAGACTGTCACACCCCGACAAACTAAGAATCCCCGTCTTTCTGGACGGAATTAAATGCTTCCTCGCTCGACACCATACAGGCTGTGCAATAATCCACGTAATCGTGAATACGTTACCACGTGGTATACGTGGCGGCCATATTCGAAAGACCACCGATAAAGAAGGTCCCCCCCCCCCCTCCTCCAATCCAGTTGGGTACAGCCATGCTAATTAAAAAAGTCTTGGTTACTGGCAAATTACAAGAAGGCAGAAGTCGTTGGAGCTACCGAAGCAAGAAGACGAACAGGGATGCTGCTGAAGGCAGTCAAGGAGTCAGACAGAGGCAGCAGAGGCAGCAGAGGCAGGCCTATTGGGAATGCGAAAAATGTGAAACCGAGAACACAGGGGACTAATACCCAATTACGATGGCTGGTAACCCAAGGAGAAGAGCATAAGTATGCTCGGCTGGCTGATCAGGGTAGATCGATGTAAGATAGAGTTAATTGCTTAATGATACTCGGGGGGGCCTTACTCCTCTACGTGATCCCCCTCGGTATCTCTACTCGTTGCGTCCAGGGTCCGTGTAGCGCGATGTGGGCCCCGGTGAACCCTCGTTCCTCCCCCCTTTTTTATTCCACGTGACACGAGGAAATAAAAGGGCCTAAGACAAGCCGAACCAACGTGGGTCCTACGCCGTTGCCTTCGGGGACCACCAATGGCGGCTCTCGCGATCGTGTCGTTTCGTTAATTGAAAACTGCCCCGCGGAATATTTATTGGACCACCTACCTCAACCTACCGAGACTCTTTTGGATACCTTCTACCTTAACCTGGTATTGCTCTACCTGACTTTGCCATCCCTCCTTTACTGTCTTCAGCATCACCCTATCACTTGTCTTATTTCCCCCATTCTCACTTTTATTCATTATCCGCTATCTTTCTGAAATCGGCTACGATCGATCAGCCTTTAGCAGCAGCAGCAGCAGCAGCAGCAGTAGCAGCTGCGTATGGCTCTGGTCGAATCTCCATTTAGCCTGATACAGTCGATTTGGCTTTATTAATTGTGTCCACCGATGAACCAAGTGAATTTGAATTTTTCCGTCTTACGACGACATTGCACCAAGACCCGGCGTCATAACCACGTAAATTTCCCAGCACGACGTTAACTTCGCTCCTTAATCAGCCGGATGGATTCATTTCGGATTCCGAGGAGATTCACAGTCGTGTTTATCCAGAGGTGGACTTAGGCGCGCTTAAAAGTTGATTTACGAAAGGTGAATTCCGCGCTGGATGAAGTCGAGGGCAATAAGACAAGAGGACGGGTTATACTGCCGCTGGAAAGATATCACGGGGAAATTTCAGAGTTGCTCGTATTTAACGAAAAAGAGGTAAAAAACCAGTAGTAGAAATCTCCTGAGACACTGTCTGCATGGTTTGTCGGTAATATGTAAAAATGAATGTTAGGCACGGCCCGTTATTTTTACAGGCCATAAATAATACAGCACACTTGACTGGCACGCCGTAGGGACTCTAAGGCCCCGCCCTCTTTCTCTCGCTATCCTCGACGAGCAGCAGCGCCCTCTGAACTCCAGTTGAGCTTGTTTTGAGCGGCTGGAAATTATGTCGTTCCGCAGGATTATGCGCCTCGTAAAAGTAGGATGGGATACTCGCAAACTGACACGAGCGAAACAGGGCAATCCACGCCACTGGTTTTACGGGCGTGCCGTCAGACGACGCTTCGAACGTATAATAAACAGTAGCCCAGTTACTACGTGGTGGATTAGACGATGTGATGGCGCCAATGTAGTGCCAGAAAATATATGAATAAGCAAAGACATCCAGGGAACTATCAGGTACGGCTTGTAGAGTCCTTCGCTCTCTCTCTCTCTCTCTCTCTCTCTCTCTCTCTCTCTCTCTCATGGAGACAATTGCTGTCTGTTGGCTTAACGTTAATAATAATTTGGTAATGGGATCCGCTAATATTTCCTCAGGCGTGGCTAGCGCCAATCTCGCCTCTACAGTCTAATTGGGCAATTACAATGAACCCAACGGCTCAGTCGACGAGAACCAGTTCGAACGATCGTTAGCGACCAATTAATTGAATGTGTAACGCGACCAGTATTTTTTTCGACATCTGCCCACCCGGTACGCTATATTGAAATCGCAAGACCAGAACATTCGTACTTGAACTGCTCGAATACTTTTATTTATGTCTTTATGATCCTTTTTTATTCGTCGCTGTCAGAGTGCTTCCACAGTTTTATTACTGTCGTCGTTACCACCGGTCACCATCCAATTCCACGTAGCCACCTATCGGTGAAACTTGCAAAACCCGTATAGCCTGTACTTAATATCCGTGGGAGGCCATTAACAACTTTGCGTAACTGCGCGTCGTACTATATTGTACTTGCAGTTTAAGTTCTGCTGATCGTGTGCATAGTCTCTTGTCGTACTTTGGTCCGATGCTTCGTCTTCGTAGGCGCGTCTTGTTATCCATGGTCTCGCGGTCACATACACATGACATACATACGCGCATACATTTTAATACTCAATATCTCTGGATCTAAGCTATCAAATGAAAAACTTCTTATTAAAATCTTGACATATTTTTGTTTTTTACATAGATTATACAATCTCGTTATGGACCTACGGTCATATCCGAACATTCGCAATTAATTGAAATACATTAATCAAGTTTGGTGGATATTATATATAAAATTTTGTTTAAACTCTAAACAAATCCCTATAAATTTTGATCTCAAACTTTGTTTAATCTTATGAAAGATTCGGGTTTCTATGTTTTTGTCGCGATATCCTATATTAATCTACCCGTTATAGTTGGAATGGCGGCGAAAGGATGAGGGAAAACCGGGTGCGCCACTAGAGACCACGATTAGTATTATTATAGAGCGAAGTTATTTTTGAGCATCTGCCGGCAAATGTGTCCCTGTTTACTCCCACTACTTCTCACAATCTCTACTCGGTTCTCTACCTTCAGTCACATTCAGTATCTTTTTTATTTTCTTACATCCCCGTTAACCTCTTCCTTTTCCTTCTCTCTTCTGCTCGACATAATTTTTCTTTTCCCTCCTTTTCTCATTCCTTCGCCGATGCACAACGTTTCCCGTTTATTTGGCTGGGACGAATAAGCATCTCCCGATGACAGGAAGCCGGTAATTAAAAAGCTCGTGGAGACATCGAGCTGCTGGGCCACTTTGAGGTTAGAAAAGTAGGTTGTCTCTCGGCGGAAATCTGTCGCAATGAACCCACCGGCTTATTCACATTCGATCCACTAAAACTTTTAAGTGTTTGGCTGTATTCTTTTTTTTATTTTTATTTTACTTTTTTCGTGGATACGAATTTTTTTTCTTTTTTTTTTTTTTCTCGTTTCATCGACAAAACGTCAAGTACAGTCCTCTCGAATATTTGGACGACAGTGACACCTATGGGCAATCAAAAAATCGCTACTGAATTATTTCAAAGCAAGCGTTGCTGCAACGTTGACATTTTCAAATTGAAAGTGAATAATTTCCCAGCGCTTCATAATTGTCAAGCTACACGCGAACTCTCGAGATCAAAAGTGGCGCCATCTGTCTCGCGCAAACACTGCAAAATGGATAATTCGAAAAATATGTTACTAAAAGTATTTTCAAGCCCTTCGCTCCCCTTCCGCTTTGCATGAGCCATCTTCCCGACTGGTCTCTATCCTCGTCCGACTCCACTCCACTCCACCCACCTCTATCGAACAAAGTCGTAACTCTCGGCGGAACAAAGTAATCTCTTCGAATCGAAGATCCAAGCCACGCCAGTCGAACCCTTAAGAGATCCCGGAAGCTGAAACGCTTTTTTGCCGCAGTTGCTTTGAGCTCCTCTCGACCACGTCAACCCTCTATCTGGCTGATTGATTTGTTTGCCTTGGCCTAATGGCAGCCAACGGTCCTTTGTTCCTCTTCTTTCTTCTTGCAGCTTCCAACCTATTGGCGAGAGGCTCCACCACCGAGTCACATAACCTGAGTCTTCTTGTCCTCAGGAAACGGGCTCTACTCCTCCTACGTGTCTTCTTCTTTTAGTGCTTCTTCTCGGTCGCTACACAAAGTCACAGAGGCGTCCTATTTTCGGTGTGTCGCAGTTTTCCGGTATCCCTCGGTATAACCGCTGAGAATCGGCTAGGGTAGCCCTGGCAGGAGGGAACTCGGATGGATAACCTTTTTTCGCTCTCCAGGATAACACGCTCTGGAACTTGTAACGTTATCCTGCTAATGACGAGTAAGCGGCGATTTATGTCGACTTCCGTTTCTTGCGCGTCCCTGGCGTGTCTGTATAGCTTCGGCTGGAAGCTCCTGGGCTACGGAAATTACTATCCCAGTTTCAGAGCTATTAACGTCCCAGGAGCAGCACATTATTAAGACGCCAAGAAGCGATACCGCGATCAATGTGTTTCCAAGTACCAAGAACTATCCAGGAACTATGTTAACGGGACGATATTAAATTTGGCATTAGAATTAAAAGAAAAAAAAAAAAAATGCGTAAAGACATTTCCACGAATTCCTCGATGATCCTGAGAATCCTGAGAAGGTTGTCGGGGTTATATTTCAATTCTGCCACTGGCCCCGTAAATCGGACTTTTTCACGAAGCAATTGGGACTCGAGGAAATAAAATGGGCCCAAAGACAGCGGGGACGAACTCGCGAGTAGTAGAGGTTAGCGATGCAGAGTCAAGAGCCAAGAGAAAGAGGGGGACCGATCAACCAGAGAGATAATGAAAGAAAGAGAGACACGACGGAAGGAATAAAGAGACAGGAATCAGTCGGGGCCCTATCCTGGGGCCCCAACCTGCCGAGTCTCGAGCACCAACTGTTACCGCCGATCAATCAGACCGTGAGACGTGAAGGACTTGTAACGCTCTTTCTATACAATTCTCCATAGTCCTTTCGTCATCTTTCTCTCTCTCTCTCTCTCTCTCTCGCTAACCAACCTTCTGGCACGTCAAGAAACACCATGGATCACCATGCTCCGCCATGGGACTTGCATCGTAACGGATCATAACCATAACCATGGTGCAACATCGCATTCATCATTGCACCATTGCACCATTGCCTTGCTATTTGAAAGTCGCGATCGCCATTGGCTCTTCCCATCCAACCACTCTGACTCGTATCATCTTCTTAGTGTCTGCAACGTGTATCGCTCTATACCGGAGCCAAAGCGATGGGTAGAGCGCAGCATCGGCAACCTCTGTGTATCTCCGTCAAGTGGCTACACTGATGAGTCTCGATATTGCTCCACTTAGCGGCAGCGCCCGATTGGGAAGGCAATCTTGCAGAAAATGAGTTTGCGAGTAAACTCGTACCTCTTCTTCTGGTGCCCCGCGCGATCCTCTCGGACGTCTACAGAGGATCCGCAGCATCCTCGCGCCGTCATGACGATGCTGTACCTATACGTTCGATACACGCCCTATCCATTTTCAAGACACGACTCAAGCGCAACCCTCGTGAAATCCTCAAGCACGTGGTAATTGGGATTTTTCTGTCGAAATCTTCGGGAGGGGGTGCTTTGGTTATCCTGATTCGTCATGTTACTTGAAGCGTTAAATTTAACCGGGTCTCAAGTATTTTCACTCAGTGTGCACGGACCTTTAGGTACAACGTACCGATGAATCATAGCGCGGCTAGACGGCTGTCCTCTCGAGCGTCGTATCATTCCGAGTAAAATCGTCTGCTAGAAGATATCTTCCGAGCCAACCGCTCTCGCAGGACGGTAATTGCGAGAGCCCGTGTGGGCGCGAATTAACCATTCGGTAACGTTAGCCAAACAATTACCATTACAAAATAATGCTAATTTCACAGGGATCTCGCATGCACAATGAATTCTCGGTGAGTGTCGAAAGAGCTTCGTTCTGGCTAATCGAGTTCTTTGGTCGCGACGACACTCGAATTCTCTGGGATCCATTCTCGGATGTTTTTCCATAATTCAAATTTGCCACGCATTATTTAACTTACAATTAACCTGAAACGCCTCGCGGCATAACCATTTATAGTATATTGAATCTTATCTCATTGGTTTTTGTTGTATGCTTTATTCACACGTTTCGGTATTGGCTTTGTTTCAGGTAAGAACAATGAGAATCTGCTGACGTTACGACTGCGTCGTAAGTACCGGCGGCGTTCCGCAGGATGGCGCCACTGTCGATTGTTATTCCGAAAGACATTCCGTACGATCAGCCGTATCTAGGAGAGTTCCAATTTTCCACCAGAATTTCACGCACGTAAGTGTTTACACGTTTTACGTTTTACGTTTCTGGTGATTGTTAATGGTTTTGACTATAATTCGACGGGGAAACAGGAATAACTCGCAGTTTGGCAAAGCCAACGCGTGTCGAAAGGTCTAAAACTCTAAACGTTGCGTGGCGAGTGAGAGCTATAAAGACGCGAAGGGAGAAGCTTTCGATGTTAATAATATCTATCTCGTGACGTGCAAGTGGCTAACCAGGTGCTCAACCATTATTATCGCTCGATTCAAATTCCACGTTTCATATAAAATTCAATCGCGTGCGTCTCTTAGCTTTCAATTCATATTACTGACTGACAGATTACTCCTTATATCATTACACTCAGAGACGACAGTTTCAACTCACGCGTCGGACAGCTTCAATCTGAAATACATTTCTGTAGACGTATAACAACATGCTCCATTTTCAACAGAGACTCTCGTTCCACTCGCGAGGATTGTAGTACTTTGCGACTTGCTTCCTTTTTGTTTTTTTTTTTTTTTTAATTCGCGATTTGACTTTCTGCCGTTCAAGACTGTAATTAACGGGGAAAAAAGAAGTCGTTCCAGTTTCATCACTTTTCTTAACCACAATTAGGCGTTCGAAAAAAAAAGGGGTACAGGTGCGTCAAGAAGCAGGTGTGCCGACGAACGCGTCAAGTCGCGTCCTCAATATAATCCCCCAAGATTTTCCGCTGATTCAGCCCCGTAACCGGAACCGCCATGATTCCTGGAGGTGTAGCGTGAAGGTAGAATGGTTGGGAGGTTGTACCGTAAAGATGGAGGTGTCTCGCCCACGTTTGCTTACGCTAATCAAAAAGGCGACATTCAAATGCGATGTACTAATGAGATAATATATGGCCGCCTAGCGACTCTGGAATTTTCGTTGATGCCTGCGAAGACGTTACTGAAAGTTACGACCTCGTGGAACGAAGAGATGGCGCTGACGGTAAAAGCCAAGAGAATACTACGGGGATGCGCTGAGAGCAAAAGGGTGACGCGCGCGAGGTTGACGATGATGAATCGTTAAAAAATTAACGTGGGTGTCGGGCAGGTTACATTTGATACTCGGCTACGAAGGAGAATCATTGTCGCTCTTGTGTGTATTTGACCGAAAGCCAGAATCCATAGGGACGTCTTCTGGTTTGAATATATATTTCTTTTCCCGCGTTTTCCCTAAAGTCGATAAATGCAATTTTGGGCTTTATCCTTTTTCGTTTATTTATTAAACAAAAATTTGGCGTATTGGTATACAGAACTCGAGGTACGTGCACCTCTGGGGATTGACTGCCCGCGGCTTGATATATCGCTTCATTAGAAATTATAATGGCGGATCGAATGTGGTTGGGCTTCTGTGCCATGAAAAACCGACTAATGATTCATTTAAAAGGAGACCCAACGCGGCTATCAATCGAGCAACATAATCGTTAATTCCTTCTCTATACCTGGACTCGGGCTTCGATCGACCGCTAATAAGTTATTCCGGACCACCAAAGCTGCCACGATAATACGCCAAGCAGAACGAAGAAACCGGATGCTCGCGGTGGGGATAATGCCGCGATTCCTTCTGGAATACATCGGTGGCGCCAACTAATTAAACTCGCCGGCTACGGGAAAGTCGGACACTGTATGCTTCGGGCTTCCATCTACGTCGGTTGTTGCTTAAACAAAAAAGAATAGAGAAAAAAAACAAAAAAAGACCATAATGAAGAACCTTCGATGGTTTAGTCGATATAAAAAAAAAAAAAAATGGCAGATCCAGTTGACCACGTAGTAATGTCTTTTGCTGAAACCAAAAAATAAAATCAAGGAACCGCCGCAATTTTTCTTTTTTTTTTTTTTGAACGTAAGACACGCGCGCAGCATTCTCCTTTATTTTGGATAAATACGACTCAGCCGGAGGACCCGATCTTAGCAATCTGCTCTTACTTATTTTTTTTTTTTTGTTTTAAACGGCACCTGACTACCTCGCGTCACTATATCGACAAGTATAAACGTCCCTTCATCTCGGACCTTCGTTTTCTCGAGGACTCGAGTGAAATTCGGCGTCGCGATATCTTTTTAATCCGCCGTGATGTCTAGCGGCGCTTGGCGAAGAGCCGTGCAGCATTCCTTTATAATTGATCGCCTTGATTACCCTCCGAGTCATGCTCGTCTTTTATTACAGCCATTTCCCCTCTCGGCGTACAGACATTTTCTCCCACCGTTGCCCTTTCATCCCCCTCTCCTCTCCTCGACGAAGACTCCGCCGCGCGTCGCCACTCTCGTGGCTGCCGTATTTATAGCTGTGGAAATAATTACGAGGCTCCTGAGCGCGTTCATCCAACGCTGATTAAGCAGATCGGGAACGGTGAGAACAGTGTCGCCCTCTGCGAAGTCTCGAACCATAAAGACCAGAATGTTTTTCGATTCTCATTATTCTCTCCGTGTTAAACGACGAGTCAAGATAATTATTGGACGAATTAATTTTTATTTAATTCGTATCAATTCTGTGCTCTGCCATACTATATAAAAATTATCGTAGAATTTTTATTCTCCATGCAAATCTATCGCTAAAAATTTCTTTAGCCGCTACTGCTGTTTCGGTTTACGTAAGTGCGGACACGAGTTCGTATTTCCGTGCTTCTCGCGCGAGCAAGACGACGCCGACGTCTTCTCCGGTTTCCACCGCGACGGCAGATTTCGAGTCACGCGCGCTCGCGCGATATGCGCACTGCCTTGCGAATCCTGATCGCTTGGATGCACAGCCTTTGCGACTGTAATGGCTACGATTGGAAAATATTGCCGACGACGTTTTAGCATTACTGATATCTTGTCCTGGAGAGAACGTTGATTTTTTTTTTTTTTAAGTATGTCATTAACTTCGTTGACGATAGAAAATTATCTCTGAAATTTTCACCAGACGACTTTTTTCCCCTAGATATCGCAAAGAGTCGCTACACTCGATTTTCGGTAATTCAACGCGATTCCCTCAAGTCACAAGTATTTATTGTTCGAATTTCAGACAATGACAATGTTTCGTTTACGAAACGGATGTTTGTACGGTTTATATTTTAATTAGTATTATCCTCTAGGGAATCGTCGTTACTAATTGAGCCATAATACTCTTCGAGAGTGAAAGATTGAAAAGTCAGCGAAAACGATCGTTAATCTGATTAAATCACATAAAAAGGACTAATTCCAATTAGTATCGTTCGATAATTACAAGGGTGGGACTTTTTTTCTTTTTTTTTGTTTTCCCCTCTCACTTTCCAGCCGGTCTTTAACGAAGGACCAATAATCCTGATCTTAATGCGACTCCGTAATAGCAACGTAATGGCTGCCATGGTCGTCACGTGCTAATGGGGTCTTTGTAGAGGCTTGTCAAAAGGGTTAAGATTTGTCGGTCTTCCTTTACAGGCTGTTCCCGGTAGCGTCGAACGTTCTTCGAGAGACGGTCGACATAGACATTAGGATTTGTCGAAGGAATAGTTCGAAGTCGTGTTCGACGATCGTAAAGATTCATGGGAAAAGACGAAGAGAAAAAAAAAAAAACAAGGGGATTCAAAATCCGTAAGCCAGGTAGTCGAAGCTTCGAGGGTCCCGAGATAAAGTATTGATAATTTTCGTAGGTCTGATTGAAACATCATTAGCCACTCGGGTAGAAACGGCTACCGGAATAGTTCTCGGCGCGGCCGCTTGGAGTTCAAACCACGTGGTGAAAGCGACCAAAGGGAAGCCGCTGGGTAATTGATAGCTTTATCTCGATTGGTCAGTCAGGATTTTTATAATCCGTTCACGATGATAATTTTACGTGGAATCGACCATTAGCGGTAATTAACGGCACGCTATCATTACCATCGCCATGGTGGCGCTGGGGGCGCGCACAATCTTCATGAAATAACTGACAGTATAAACGGCAACAAGAAAAGTCAAATCCAATCGTTCGATATGAGGCCAGTACCTACCGGCTACAAGAACGAGCACAGGGGGGGTGTCCCGGGCCCCCCTTTTAACTGGGTCTTATGGCTTTAGCATTGGCCCCTTATAAAGATGACTATCGGATCGATCCGATCGACCGATAGGTTCGTGTACCTACGCACTGCTCTCACGCACATCAGAGACGCCGCCGTCGCGACGCCCACGCTGCAACAAATTTATATCTCTTGGGCTACTTGATCTTCAACTCCGCGCTGCTACCGGTCACCGTGAACTATCGGATTACCGACTTTACTCGCTGATCGTTATCCACTCGATATCATCGATATGATTTAATGAACGAGATGAAAAAAAAAACTCTTGGAAGTGTATTTCGTGGATTCACCGACATTCTTCTTGCTCTCCTCTCATCTATCTTCTCTCTCCGTTATATATTTTTAATATCACGATCCATTATACGAAGCTTTATCGGGTACTTGAAAATTCGACTAATCGACCAGCAAGTTTAAATTTGCCAAACGTATAAAAAGGTTAAAGGTCCCGCGCTGGAATATATATTGACAACCTGTTGTTGGCTTTGCCACTTTCCTCCGTTCGCACCATTTCGCTATTTTCAAGTTGTTTTTTTTTTTCACTCAACCTTTTTCTACTCGATATCTCTTTATACCATCGCTATAAACGATTCTCTTCGAAAGCTTTTCTAATGCATGTACCACTATATCGAATTGCCATCGGGACTAACTTACCCACTAGGGGAATTCAATCTAGGGACATATCATGTCGCGATAAAGTCTCTATAGCTATTTCGCTAGCACTTCTGGTAATTAGTGCTTATCGAGATATCCGACACACGCACGGTATCTCCTTTCCCGCAAGGAAATGCTCAACGTATTACGTATACAGATATATACCTATAGATACGCCACAAATAGCAGATCAATTCGTGTCGCATGTACGCACAGTAGTTCGATTGTCCCGTGAAACGCCCTGTACATGGATTAATTGGAACCACTTGCGGCTTTCTCCTAAATCCAGAGCCGCTCATGGAATCCCATTAGTGAGATTCCTGCTCCCCCCCGCCGGTATCAGAGACGGTACATACTATTATGGCATGCGTAGTTCATTCCATGGGGTTTCAACGAAGAAAAACAGACTGTCAGCCTTTCACTATTCCCATTCAGCACGGCTGGGGACTGTGAGGGCTGACTCGGAAAAAATAAAAAAAAACAAAAAAAAAACAGATGTACACACGCGCATCATTGGAACAAAGAGCAGGGGGCCAAATTCGCATAGCGATAAAGGCAATGCTGTGAAAATGCTATCGAACGCCTGTGACGTCGTGGACACGTGCGTGCGGGTTCGTAGTCGATGACGCTATTAACGTGCCGTGATCCGAATAAAAATGAAAAAGGCGATTGCCGAGGCTGCTCGAATCCACCCGAATCCAAAGTGCGTGCTGCCGCGTTGGAAAAACATGGGAGAATCCCTACTACGAGTTTGGCCGTATACGCCCCGCCGACTTCCATTTTCGTAATACGTGTGGTTCATATGCGGATGGACGAGTTATAGATATATAGATATATATATATATATATATGTACCGTAGGATCTGTATGCCTAGCTGGACCCACTCCAGGCCACCCGGAGTTCTCTGGGAAACATCCATGTGTGTATGAACTAAATAAACGAAATCAGTTAATACGGTAAATGGCAGCGCCGCTGGGGAAATAATTCTGCCGCTTCTCCTCTCCTCTCCTCTCTTTCTATGAACTTCTCTCATCCCCTTTTATAGCTTCGCACACCATCGTGCTTCATCCCTTCCGGCCTGCAATTCATTTCGCGTATACAGAACGTATCTAGCGCCATCTATGTTTTATACTCATATTAGTATTTTTTTTTTTTACTTACGCTTTGTACGTATAAAAGCATGAGTACTCATGGCTATATAGCAGATTTGACGTTTAAAAATTAATTTGCATACGGGAATTTGGACATTTTTACAGAGTTTTTAATCCTCGATTCAGTGTTTTGATAAGCAGAAACTTTTTGACGTGGAAGTTGGTATTTTTTTTTTGATATTGGAGGTTTTCAGTGGGTTACCAGGATGTCACAAGAATATGAATAAGTAATCAACATAGGGTTCGATTGGTATGGACGTCAATAGCAGCAACAACAATAAGGGTAATAATCTCGTACTGGTTGGTGCAGCAGGGCACGTGTCGCAATAGAGCGATAAAAGGGAAATCTAATGACGCAAATTGGCGACCGATGGACGCATGCGTGTTCTTTAATCCATCGATGCGATGCCAGTCAACCCCACTGGGTTTTCCATTCCAAGCAATATGCTGCATGGCCGACAAATGGCGCATAAATATTGTTCGACCGCAAAGCGCGTACATCAGAGAGTCCGTTCTATCGGGAAATCGTCCTGGCAATAATACGCTCGAATCGTTCGAACAATCGGCCGGTAATGCAGACTTGCTTTCGGATGCATACGCATGCGTCACGCGTGCAACAATCCAACCTCAAAATCATTCTACCTACCTTATTAGGATTCGTATTGTCGAATATCCCACTTTTATCGATGCATTACGCCACGCGTCCACCTCAGTTGCAAAAAACGGCTACCGATCGCAGCGCCACGTTAATTCGCATAGAATAAGACGTATTTAAATGAATGATCTGTAAATTTAATTATCAAAGCTCAAAGTTCAAATCGAGCGACTATCATAATTGTTATTAATTTCATTATTATTATCGTCATTATTGGAAAAACGCTCAGGGCGCTCGTAAACGCGCATGGAATTATTATAAGGGTAGGAAAATTCGAGGGGAATGGGGAGACAACGAGCACAAATAATCCCAGGGGCGTATTTGACGTGGCGGTATATAAAATCTATTGCCGACAATAATTCGTGATGTACTGCCAATAACAGAACGTCAGTGATGCGGTGGTGGGTTGGGACGGGGGAGTTAGGGAGCTTTCGTCGCGGCAATTAAAAAAATATTTTGTCCCGCGAGAAAGCGTAAAGCCGCCATTGTCACCCGACAATTTCATCGGTGATTCATATCGCGCCATATATAGGTATACCTTGCACGCATACACGTTCACGTGCGGACGTATCACTCTGCACCTATATTCCCGTGTTACATACGTATACGTGTATTCTATTCTAGCACAGCGTCGCAATGTGTCCGTCAACGCGGATAAAACCTCGTTAAAGGCTCGACGGAACGTTATTTCGAAAAGCGGAAAAAAACTTGCTTCGTCGTCGCGTTCGAAAGATTTTACGTCACGTGACTATCCATTCATTTTTTTTCTCATACATCGAAAGCAGGACAGTTAAAAAAAGAAAAGTATAACAAGATCGCAAAAACACTGTTCGGTGAATGAAGAAAACAAAAAAGAAAAATGAAATTCCAAAATACATTTTTGTCTATCGGGATATACAAGTCGCTTCAAAATTAGCTTGTAGTAATCTTTTTTTTCTTGAACTTTCGGTAAAACTCGCTCGACTCGGCTACATCGACTAAACCAGAGATGCCTTTGACCAACGTAGAGTGTTAAGGGTGGAAAGGGCCGTCGAGCTACGGCCCTGGGGCCCTTCTCACGGTCCGCCGCTTTCTCCATGACACAAAACGGAGCGCAAATCGCGTATTCCCTGCCGATCGACGATCACAGCGATTTCACATCCCATTTATCATCAAACGCCCTATAAATACGCGCCTTAAAGCACCTCCGCGTGGGGGATGCCTCGATGGACGAGGCAAGTAGCCCTGCATCCAGGCTAATATCCCCAGTAGACACCCCACTGGTAACCCGAGAGAATCGAATCTGATCCGAAATCAATTTACGACATGTAGAACGTTGGATCGCTTTATCATACACTGAACACACCTTGAAGACACTATTACACCCCCTATATAGTATATATAGGTATGTTTACGTGTTTATAACATAGGGATCATGTATGGCGTATAGATAACCGAGTGCTAATTATTTTTAATTATTCACCGATACGGGAGAACTAATTACCCTTTAACAGACGAGCCACAGTTAATTAGCGCGTTTACTTCCCCATACCCATACCCTGAGAAACCACAGGGGATGAAGTGAAAGACAGGAAAAACGTAAGAGTGGGAATTAAAGAAATTTTATGGGATAGAAATTCCACCCCCCGGCCCATCCTCTTCGATTGAAAGAGAAAAAACACTTCTTCATGTCGCGACGTTTTATCCTCCTTTTTTTTATTTCTTTTTAGTTTGCGCTCCTCTGTCTCTCTTTCTCCCTTGCCAACTTCCCAACTTCCCAAGGCAGCTCGATGAGTTTCCTTTTTTTTTTTTTTCTGTGTGAAATTTTTGTCGCGGGTGGAAGAGCAGGAGGAGAAAGAAGATAATTTTTGTACAAGTCAGTCAGTTATTACGCTTATGTATCGTATATTCGTATACATGGTACAGTTATCTAAGGGATGTAAGTGGACGGGGATGAAAATGTGAAACTTAGTAGCGTGAATTGGCGAAGGGGCAAAGGGGCGAAGCGAAAGCTACACCCCTGACGCAAAGCGGGAGTGAATTGAATCGCGATACTTTTCTACTGCAGACGGCCGTCAGGGTTCTTCACCTTTCCGCTAGTGGCGCCACCGCTCTTTTCGGCGACGCTTCAGTACCGACGGCTTTGAACGTCGACGACGTCAGCGCCTACGTAATTAGCCTTCGTTAAGCGAGGTAGGTTAATTAAAATACGCATTGTCCAAGAAGAAATAAACTGCGATCTCGCGACCTCCTCCGCGGATTGTCGGATCTTCTTTTTTTTTTTTAAGTATTTAGTCTTTCTTGCAGTTTGTGCGAAAAAGAAATACGAGGAACGACGTCTAGGGGATGAATGGGCTAAGGGACTGTTACGGGAGGGGTAGTAGGCGTTAGGGCGCGGAGATATAATGGAGATTTGTAGAAAAGCGAAGAAGGCTAAGGGATGGGGGTAAGAATAACGAAATGGGGTAAATTGAATAAAGTCGGAAGGATCTGAAGGATATTATTTCCAAGTATTCGAGCACGCTTGTAATTCGTGCTCCATTCAAAAGCATCCCCTATACTTGCTCCCCATCACCCTTTCCTTTACTTTCCTTTCTGACTGTAACCCCGTCCTGATCCTTGGAAAATGGAGTCCTTGCCGACATCAGCGGGATAGGAATTTCCACCCTCTTCCCTCATTCCCAGTACAAGAATCCCAGAGTTTCAGTTGGAGTCTCTACGACAGGATCCTGGAGCCACGTAAGAGCCACCCTTAGTTTCCCATTTAGCCTGAAGTATCACGGTGCTCTTACTGCTGCTCTCGGCCAACTACCCTCTAATCCTTGATATTTAGTTTAGATTGTCCCCAGGACCTTGGGCCTATTCACCAGACTCTATATCCAGAACTCGAAATTCTGCCTCGGCGTATCTCCAAGGAGACGAGCATTAATAGGAAAATGGATATTCCCGGCATGCCGTTTCTTGCCATTATTATCCTTTTTGCGAATATCGATCGACCCCCAGGATCGCCATTCAAAACAAGAGACAATAGTAATTGTTCCATTCACCAAGATGGATTGCAAACTCTGGTCACTTCTAATTTGCCAAATTGCAATCCTCCGAATATTTCACTGGGGATCGCAGGGAATCATTTAGCAAGACTATTACGAGGCCGCCAAAGTCATTCGAAGTCTGCATTGCCATGCTTTTTTTTTTGTTTTGTTTTTTTCTCGGTATTAATGGACTTTGAAATTGTAATTAGAAAATTAAAAAAAAATTATCAGCAGAGCCTCGCGTACAGCGATATTGAAAAATAAAAGGAGCTTATAAGTAGAGGGTAGGTATCGGTAAGACAGAAAGAAGATGAGGTAGATGAAAAAAGAAAGAAAGCAGATATAAGGTAAAAGATTGGGAGAAAGGGATGTCAGTGGAAGTGGTCTCCCTTTTCGATATTGGAAAGGAGGGTGAAAATAATGAAATGTCGCGGCGCCGAGCGATTCCGCATCCCCTAAGCGTAGTCGTCCTTTTTTTTTCCTCCCTGGCATTGGGGATGGATATATCCCCGAGGTGGATGCCATCGAAGCTCCAATAGAGGGATGATATTTCCACCCTTCGAGTGACGTGCTTTCCAATCCACCCACCCATACTCTCGTTTCGCTCCCTGTTTCATCCAACCTCCCTTCCCTCGGCCTTTCCCGCTAATAATTATCGAGCCGACGAAAGCCGAATGAAAAAACGATAACCAGGGGTTGCGACAAAAAAAAAAAAGATGTCGAAGACACAACAAAGGATAAATGAACCGTGGGAATAGAGGAATTACTGTGTACGTAAATTTACCCTTATCACTGATAAATATAGTCGTTACGCAAAAAATACCTAGAATATTTATCCAGACTATATTTTCATTGCTTTTCTATAAATACTACTAGATTTTCTTAATAGTCTGAATATAATTTCATTTCTTTCTAATGTCTCGACAATTCCCAGTATATCCATAGTGGTTTTTTTTTTTATCCTTCGGAAACAACCCTCGTGCTCCTCTTTCCCGTACCATGACAACCGAGCTAAAGTTCCAATTAGGCAAATAGATGTCTCTAGGGATAGGGGTTGGCAAAGATAGGATCACTGGTGTCGCAGACGTGAATTTCTTGGTGCCATCTAATACATCAGAAGAGTACAAAAAGAAAATGGAATCAGCTATACGTATGTCGAATCTTGTGTTTAACGTTGACCGATGAAAATAAGTATATACCACACGCGCACACATACACACATATATATAGTACATATTTTTTCTTGACCTTTCAACTCCCTCCTATTCGCCAGTACTTTCCGCTTATTCCCATTGCCCCCATTCCCTCCTTTTCTCTGAATCTTCTTTTCTCAAAGATCCTCACTCTCACCCTCGGAAATAATTTCCTGGCCAATTAATACCATCCCCCCCTGGTTACTTGCTGCTACCCTTCGTCTCATCCCCTATCCAAGAGTCCTGTCGAAGGGAACGTTATTACTGTCCTGGAATAACAGCTGGATAAAATCTTTTTCGTGGAAGAAAAAAAAAAAAAAACCCTTGAGAATTTTCTCTCTCCTCCTCTCGTCGATCCCTGTACGAAAAATTGAAAAGACCTGAGATCCCTGCTTATGGTATGGTTTACGTTGACGATTCACCCGGGACATCGGACAAACTTTCATTCTCGAATCTTCATTTTCAATGTCTTGACGCGTCTCTCGAGCGATGACTTTCTTACGTGACTGTACGCGCTTCTCGCGGGAACACGAGGAGAGGAACTGCAAATGCACAACCCAACAGATATCTCGCTGAGAATCTTCGCGTGCGATGCCGTTAGACCCCACCGCACCAGTGTATAACTTTGTTGTATGGCAGGTACTTATATATCGGATTATAACAACTCGGTAACACGATTACTCGACTCGACTTGCATGCCAGTCCATGCCAGTCCATGCCAGACCATGGTAGACCATGGTAGACCATGGTAGACCATGGTAGACCATGGCAGACCATGGCAGACCATGGCAGACCATGGCAGACCATGGCAGACCATGGCAGACCATGCCTATCGATGTATTTTCATAGTGGCGAATAAAGCGCGACGAATTTACATTGCGCACAGTACGCGTGGCTTCCTTTTATCTTTATTTTTTTCTACATCTATCAAAGAGTCGATGCGTTTGGCAAATTGACTGTTAGCCGTTAAATCATTATGAAGCTATTTGACTTAATGTCGTTAGAATTTTATTCCTTTTTTTTTTTTTAATGTCGTTTTTAGGGAGTGAAAATGGGATTTTTTTTTCTTTTGATTCTACCCGTTTACTCACTCTTGTTTTTATAAAGGTTGGCCAAAGTCATCAGATAAAATAAGGATTTCTCTGTAGTGCTTCCATCTTCATTCCATTCAGAGACAGTCAAACGAAACGACCCTGACCATGATGTTATCTGACGTCCTACTATCTTTTTACAAAGAGTTCATATACCGCAAAGAAAAAAACCTTACGTATTCTAGATGGCGTTGGTGATCGTTATTTGAAAAATAACAAAAATTCTAGTTATTACATAATTTCGTACGTTTAAAAACTAATGAAAATATCTCATTGAAATTTTCGTGTTTAGGAGAAAAAAAAAAAGAACAAGAAATTCATATTTTATCCATCTTCCTGTTAAATCCCTCTCGTGTTCCGGAAGTTCCTGGCGATCTCGTGCTACGAGTACATTAGAATTTCTGCGGGAGAATTGCGCGATCAAATAATCATTAACCCTTCCACCGTATACACCAGGGGAATGAGAATATCGTGTATCGGTAACAGGGTCAAACGAGTACCGTGAAAATACGAAAAATGATATGAAAAAAAAAAAGAAAAAAAAGATAGAGATGGGATATTCAAAATATGAAACGATTGTCAATTTATTAACAATTTACTATTTCGTATCTTATTTACTGATTTCTCTTATACCGATCAATCTGTGCTTCACTATTATTACGCAACCAACTGGTCTTTCACGGTGCGATGATGGTTTAATGCTGACTCGTCAATAACGTTTATTTTATTGCGTTCATTACGGCTGACTGATCTGCTGGCGCACGCAGCGCCCTACGCCGCTAGGTGACTATTCTGCGTAACACGGCCACGCACTATTACTCGTAGGATCAGTGGCGTAGAACTGGGAGGACACGCAATAATAAGGGTACCGTAGCACGACCCTTCTTCCGGTTAATGCCTTCATCCCCCGTATCAGGATGACGGTGGCCATTCTCAGAATTTAATTGACCGATTTTGCCTTTGTTTATGGCCAAATGTTAGTTACTCTTATGATAAAGTCAGCATAATAGCAATGGCGTAGAAGCACAACAACACGTCACGTGGATTCCTAATATTTTCTCGTAGAAACTGTAAGAGGGTAGCATTGCATATTTGAGGGGCGCTGTAATAAACTAAATAATTATGGGTAAGGGGATGATTTTTAGTGTTCTACGTCATTGGGTCCTATGTAATCGGACTGTATTTGACGCGTACGTAACGCAGGAAATGGATTGCGGCTAATCAAATTCGTGAAAACAGGGAAAACGATGTTAAATTCGAATTGACTGTCTGGATTAATTATCGTTATTAGTATTCTTTATTTGTTTT
>JARPRG010000673.1:3912-14894 GCA_031001745.1 Hartigia nigra | reverse complement strand
TAAATATTCTAGCAGCGTAACATGGGAGTCCGACCAACCATCGTTCTAAGGCACGTATACCTACCTGCTTACCTGCTATATCTTCTCGGTAATAGAAGACACCAAATAGGTTTGACGAATAAGGGAACTAAAACGACATTTTTATTCGAGTTTATATTTTACTGAGATTTAATGCAGTTTGTGCCATTTGTGATCGAGAAATTTTCGGTTGTTTTGACAGTATTACGTAACTCGGTAATCTTGATGATTTTCTTTTGGTGGTAGTTACGCATACTCGTCAGGGCGTAGCACCCTTTATCAATCGCATTTACAAACTAATTCCACCTCCTCCCCCCCCTCCTCCTCCTCCTCCTCCTACCACATTAATGAATCCGAGTGGCAGTCACCTGTTGCTTTCTGACCACTTAGCGCCCGTTACTACTTTTCTTTAGGTAATTACACAGCCACCGCTCGTTGCCACCTCGTTAGTCGCTCGTGCTATTTCAAAAGTAGGGAGATGAGCTGGAAAGTTCTAATAGAGCTTACTGCCTAATTAGAAGTTAAAGATGTCTCTGGTGTAAAGGGCATAAGTAGTTCCTGATGCATTGCGCAAGACTAGGCAATAAATTATTCCTATAAAAAAAGAACACTTCGCATTACCTCGACAGCCCTCTGTCCTTTTAAGAGCGAGAGGGGGTGATTGAAAATTGAGACCAAGCGTTTGGGTCATGCCCCATCAACAAGGCACTTCCTTTAATGCACGTGTCGACGAAGGGTGCGTGTGTTTCGCTGCTATCAGTAAAATGCTTTTTTATCCCAGTAGAAACAACCGCGAGCGCCCCCCCCCCCCCCACCACCACCCCTCTTGTTCCAGTAGTCAGTCAGTTAATTTCCCAGTCCCCACTCCGGGAGGTGGTCTCTCTGTGAAAGCGGCGCTCAGGGTCTTAACGAGCCCTTTACAATTTAGCCCAGTCTGGAGTCAATCCATTAGGGGTAAACTAACTGGGGGTATTCCGCGAGAACTGTTTGCGTAGAAGGGGTAGAAGGATTGGTGGGGATAGCCTAGGGGACTGGCGATGTTGGGGTTGATTGTGAGTAGGGATGATGATACCCGAGTGGTGGGGGAGTTTATGTTTGAGAAAAGTGGGAATGTGAATTCCGTAAGGGTGAGTAGGGGATGATGGCTTTAGGAGTAAGGACTTGGTGGTTGGGGTTGAAGTGGTGGGGATGTGAAGCAAGAGGGGAGGCAATTGATCGCAGTCAGCAGCGTGTCACTCGAGTCGTATCTGGACTTGCGAGAGGAGCAGGAGGGAGGATAGGATGAATCAGGAGGCGGATGAGACCAGATGGGTAAATGTGTGTCTGTAGCAGTATTTTGGGGATGGTCGGAGGGGTAGATTTTATGGCTAGGTATGAAGGGCGATGAAAAAGTATATATGGTGGTGGGAGTAATAGGGGCGAAGGATTCGATGAGGTGGCGGGTCGCGTAAGGGTAGGGGCCAGTAGTAGTGGTGGCATCCAACTCATCCCCTGCCAACCACCCCAGGGTCGGCCACCCGCCGCCAGAATGCGCATCAAACACAATTTACCGCTCAATAAAATGTAACAAAGAGCGCTACTAACCGCGTGACAAACATCGGCCATCGTTGTCCTCCTACTACCCCTTTTACTCTGCCGATCAACCCTTCATCCCTCTGCCATACAATCGCATCCCTATTACCTTCGGGATACGCGGGTCGTTCGCTCGACGCTGCGCGTTTGATCTGACATTTTTTTATAATATCCCGTATCATATCTCTCTGAGGAAAACACGAGACTTAATTGCCACCAGGTATGTCCCTTTAACCTTTTCATGCCCTGCTGACCTAAGGAGTCTTTTGAGAGAATTGACAACCTTCACATTCCCCAGATAGGAACAATAGCCCGACACTTAGTGGATTTCTAGCTGATGGTGGTGGTTATAATATTGTAGGGTCGACGCTAGCGCCGCACACGGTTATTACAGTTGACAGACGTTCCTCTGGTCAATCTGGACACAGCAATGGATATCCATTAACCAAATTGATTACCGTGACGAATGCTCTTTACACACCCGTATGTATATATTTAAACTATAGCCATTACAAAAAACGCGGGAACTACATAGACGCCATCTGGACGAGTGCAACAGGAAGTGGTTAATACCCCCACTCACTGTATTAACAGATTTTTAAAGTTAATCGATACGTTATCCGTTTATTCGAAACCGACGCTTCATCCAGGTATTACTCCCTAGTGACATCTACCAGCGCATGCCTGAAACTATAAGACTTAACGCCTCTGATAAAACGATTGGTAATCACACAGGTAGCATATGTCGATTCTGTATCAATCAATTCTTCAGGATCAATCATGGTTTTTAGAGAATAGCCCGGGATCATTTCCTGTATCATAAAGTAGGACAATCAAACCAGGAACCACAATGCATTGGATAAACCGATTGGTCGTAAATGCTCTCACTGCCATCTGCATTATCGAACGGGAACGAAATAGGGGATATGTTGTAGAATGGTCGCTACTGCTGTTCATATGATGTATCTTTGAACTGGGTTAAATAGGGGAGTCAATCAAGGAAGGGGTTGGAACAGGGTTGGAACAGAAGTGCCGTTGGGGGTGGGGTGATTGACCATCCCTCTTTCGTATCGACGAGCATGGGACTCGCGCGACACGTGCGTTTAATAGTGCATTGGGAAATTAATGTCAGCGCTAGCGGTTCCGCTCGTTTCCGGAAAGACTGATAAATATTAGGTACCGTTATGCTTTACGATTCTAGACTGTCAGCCCGAATCGCACTCTACTTTACCATCAGGTTACACACGGCACCCCTTTCGGATCACTTTCCCATATTACACTGAAAATTCTCATAGCCGACCCTCTTGCATTCGTTTCACGTCACTTTGACGACATCGCATTGACTGTACTGTACAAGTCGATTTTACAAGCCGATGTGCTCGGGCATCTGATTTATGCAGTCGTATCGGATTTATCGATAATGGCCGACGTCACCCTGTCGGTAACCTATTCCATGACAATTTAATCGAGGTTGTCGAAATGATTTTTTTTCCCTCTTTGTTTTGAGTGGATTACATGTTTACGTGCTTCGTAGTGTATAGAGTTTTCGGAATTCGCCGGCCGCGGCGCCACATGTTTCTCTTTGTTCATTAATCGTCAGAGAACAAAGGGAAGAGCCGCGTGACGTTACTTACGCGCGATTGGTATATCATAGAGGACTTGTTGTCCTACCTTGGTAGGTACCTCTAAAAGGAGGACACCGATGTCACTGAATTAAGGATCCCTTGTGCCTTTTTTTCCAACGAGTCATCGAAACCCCAGGGACGCATAGTCAGCGCGCAAAGAAGAGCTGTTATTAGGATTGTTTTTAAATACGTGAACGCCCCTGACAGTACTTTCTCTCTCTCTTGATCTCTCGATCTTTTCGAAAAGATCAATATTAAAATTAATCGATAAGCAGGCGATAGCGAATCATTAAAATTGATTTCTTGTGTTGCATTCCATTTTCTTAGAACCAACGACGTTTTATTTTTTCAAGCATCAATCACTGGTACAGCCCTGACCAGGTATCGGGCCCCGAATGAGACCCCATTAGCGGATACGGTATATACACTTTGTCCGAATAAGGCTCGATCTATGTCACGAGAATGACGATGCGCCATGTACAGGGTGGTTCAATTGACCCGAGGATTGACCTCCCTTACGCCGACTCCACTCCATCCACTTAACTACGCCAATCTCGAATCTATTGCTTCTCGTGGCTCTGAATTCAGCGCCGTTGGCTTATTGGCGGCAAGATATCGAACTATCTGGGGATAGGATCGACCTTATTCAATTGGCTAGCTTCAACTAACCTAACCCATACGGCTAATTCGCCATTGTCCTAAGGAATTCCAGTACGTGGCACGTGACCGTTTAACGTTTCCCAACGAGAAGGGGGGCGAGGGGGATTGTAGTTTAATAATTTCTATACGGTTCCCCCCTGCCACTAAACAGTCTCGTACAAGATGGCGATGTTGTTTCATTCTCGAAGAAAATTACATAATTCACGACTCCATTATTAATTAGATTGACCCTACGTTTCATTAATTTTATTTTGACCTCTCTCCGGGATAATAATATCCCAGCATTTTTAACTATCCTAGTAACCGTAGTAAAGGTCGATCGATTGGTCATCGTTCATTTGATAGTCATTGAACGAATAGATCTCCAATCTCGAATCTCCGATCTGACTCTCTTAATGGAGCAAATAAAAAGGCATTTTGTCAGGATGGAAGATTAATTCGGTAGCCAGTTTTTATCTAGGCCACTGAACGGGCAATTAGCGTGAGACTGGAAAGACCAGCTGGTGGAATCAACTGGAAGAAATTCAAGGAGTACACAAGTGAAACGATATTCGGTACTTAAGTTTAGATATTTTTTTAACGGTTCCACATTACGTAATTAATTTTGTTCAAAATAAAAATGGCCGTTCTTTTCATCGTTGAGTTACGTCTCTCGTGATCCCATATAAATGAACACCCTATATATTATATACGGACACGTTCACGTAATCCTGGCACAGGGCAGATACCTTAGCACGATAGCGCATCGGCTA
This sequence comes from Hartigia nigra, assembly GCA_031001745.1. Taxonomy (NCBI): domain Eukaryota; kingdom Metazoa; phylum Arthropoda; class Insecta; order Hymenoptera; family Cephidae; genus Hartigia; species Hartigia nigra. Next base: position 10,267 of record JARPRG010000673.1, on the reverse strand, counting down.
TGTTAACTATGGCTTGCAAAACAAATATCAAGTAGCCAGCACGTATTTATCTTACTTACCGATCAGCTTCGTGATCACGAAGTTCTCTGATCGATATTATACGCTTGTTGGTTATGGATCGGCTTCTTTCGACCGGAGTCGCTCCAGCTTGATTCCTGGAGACGACGAGTCCTTACCACGATGCTGGAGTACAGGACGTTTCTCAGGAGATACAAATAAAGTGTATTCTGGGAAATGATTATCTGGATCAATTCTATGTCCAAGGAGCGCGTAAGCAGTTCTGCCAATCTTTGACCAGTGAATTGTCAAGAGCCAAAGACAAACTCTCAAACCTCAAAAAGATTATATTCGGTAAATCGAAGCTGGCCAATTACAGCTTCTGAAGTTGACCAACCATTACTGATATAAATGAAACAGCAGGGGCCAAAGGGTAAACTAACTGTTATGGTAGGGGATGCTCATTCTACGGCGTACTGGTTAAATGATGAGACCAGGGAAAATGGCTTTATGCATTATAACACACGAGCACTCCTCGTTAACGGGGAATTAGTTTAAGGTGCAGCCATTTTGTGATAACATATAAATATCGTGATACAGATGACGTCATCCTACTACGATTTGAATAATTACTCTGAACGGTCATTCTTCTGCATTTATTACTTCTTTATTAATCGCATGTTGGATGAAACGTTGTTGGATTCTCTCGACGATGAAAGAAAAATAGTATTGAAATTAAACGTGGTTTGGTATTCCTGGTGAATTATCGATAAAGGTTCGTAGCTGGTAAATGTATAGATCGCAATGGGGATGGGATGTGGTAGAGAGAGAGAGGGAGAGAGAGAGAGAGAGAGCGCGTGTACGAATCTCGTTGGTAACGGATGGCGGCACGCAACGCTATTCACTTCGGCGGAGATTATATCGCGTATAAATTTACTCCCAATAACCAATAAATATGCCGCATTAATGAGCCGCGTAATAAACAAGGCACCGCTGTGTGTACGCGCTAGCACGGGCACGAGCTATCAGTATATACGCCGGATAAACTGCATTATTAAAAGCCCGTGAATCATTTGGCGGTGCTCTTCTCGTGAAATAGACGGGGAGCGGCTTCCCCGTGAAAACCGATCCGGTTCTACGATCGGTTTTAATGGATCGGGTCGCGCACACGCGAGTCAGCCATTAAGCCGAACGAAACTCGCACGAAACGAAAGTCGAAGGCAAAAGGCTCCAGTGAGTCGGAGCTTCCATAATAAATCAGAAGTGAAGTAATACAATGTCGCTAAGAAATTGAATGATTGTCGTGCACTGTGCTGCCATTTTTTTTTTGTTTCGCAATTTTGCAAAGAAAATAGTACCTCGAGTCTTTTTTTTTTTTTGTCGATTTTTTGGAAAATTGAAAAATGCATTGGTTAGCTACTACGCGGGTAATATAGGCATTCATGATTCACATGGGTCGAATGGAAACGCTGCGTGGATTACAAGCAGATATTTATGGTATAATGGCGATTGCTACTCGCGAGTCGGGCCAGGCCTTCCGATATTCCAATATGAGAGTGTCACGGGGCGTCTCGTGAATTTATTACGCGCTGAACAAACCCCGACAAATCACGCGGCCCACTGTTTGCCATTTACATGATGTATGTCAGGTTACTCGGCGGGCTCGATACCGGTTAATGGGGTCCCGCTTGCATATACCGATTCACATCCATCCACGTCACTGCAGGCAGCAGCAGCAGCAGCTATTTTCTAATCGCAAACAACTACAGCAGTATTACCATCGTGCGACATAACCTAACCTGGTACGTTTTCTTGGCTCTGTTTCAGGTGAAGATCTGGTTCCAGAATCGTCGAACAAAATGGAAGAAGCAGGACAACATCAGCAACGCCGAGGCGGCCGAGCACAAGAACCAAAACAATCCAAAAACGGGGGCGCAGCCAAAGTCCAAGCAACAGAGCGGTGTGAAAGGTCAATCGAGATCAGCGGTGGATTGCAGTTCGGATTCGAACAATTCCTTGCTGACTGGCGACGGTTCGGTGTCCGAGAGCAACGCGTCCGAACAGGGTAACATATCGAGTCTGTCGTTGGCGCCACCAGCGTCCGACAGGACATCGTCCACGAGCCATCATCCTACGCTCGGCGTCCTTCCGGTGGATCGAAGCGTCCCGACGAACCTCATGTCGCTCACGTCTGACAGATCGAATCTTTCGAGTCACGTGTTGCAAAAGCGGACCACTGTTTTATCACCGGAACCGTCATACATATCCAGAAGCTACGACGGTGTCCTGGCCGAGCCTCTTCTACGGGACTTTGACTTCAAGATGACTTCGAGGGACTTTGTCCTCGGGAAGATGGAGTCCAGGCTTCAAGTGTCCAGGGATTCTGGTAAGGATGGTTTACTTAAGAAAACTTCCTTATCTACCGAGATCGACAAGAACCTCAAGGAGCTCAATCTGGACTCGGAGGTTAAGAGACTCGAGGTTGATTCCGAACCTCTGGGATTCGCTGTGGCTCCTGCCATGACCACCATAAGGTCATCCGACGGCGAACCCATGGAAAGCAACGACAGGGACTTCGAGGAGCCTGCTTCACCGCAATCGGCTCTTCAGATCGACGAGAGGGACGACGTCGTCAGTCCGGAATTGTCTAGCTAACTAACGCCTTACTGAAATCTCATCTCGTAGAGATACTTCGTGAGCTTTTTTGATCTTTCGGGTTCTTCAGGGTAGTGACTCGTCATTGACTTGTGACGATGACGACGAGGACGATGATGATCATGATTAAGTGACGACTGTCATGATCTCGGGAACGATCGTAATTTTCGTTAGGACTTGTTCTTTTATATTAAATTCCTATGGTTAGTGTACATCCACAAGTTCCCAGCGGTAACACTTTTCTAGGTATCTTTTTTATCGACGAACTCTCTCTCTTTTTTTTTTCCGTTGGTCTCACTCCTTCCAACGAATTGTCATTTTACTTTCTGATTGTATCGTGCAATTTTCTTGGGTCTTTTGCAATATATATTAAAAATTGGTGTATATACATATACATATATATATATATAAATATAAATATAAATATAATTATACAATTGTAGTAAATTGTACAGTCGCGACTAACAATTTTTTTTCACTAGTGCTAATGCATTACATTTTTAATTGTGCTTAATATCCGATGCCATTCTCAGTCCTTTCTTGGACTTTCGAAAGAAACAAAGTATTACAGAGGCCATTAGTTTTTCCTTCGTCTTCATCGGTACTTGGTAACAATCACTTGTTTGTTGTCCATGGCAAAGCACAGGTTACTTTGCCGGTCGTGCCTCTTGCGACATGTGCCATAAATTTGACGAGGTCAACGACCTACGTTTATATCTACCTTCTCTATTTCTGTTCTTTGTATCGGACACGCGAAACAAATAAAATACAATCGAGGCGAGCAGATATTTTAAATGCGCGAAATAACAAGAGAGAAACAAACGAACGATACAGGTATTAAGATTCCTGGGCCTCTTCTTGTTCTCGGGCATCAGGCCTCGGGCCTCTCGCGACGAGTCCTGTTTAAAGTTACAAAATTCAAAAGCTACAAAAAGATCTGTAATTTCTGTATGAAAATTTGTTAAATATTGCGAAAAAAAAAACCAAACTAGAAACATACCTTTGTATCAAAGGTTTTGATATGCTCTGGGGCCACAATGTCGTGGTGTGTCCTTTGCTTATCTTTTGCTTCCACGTAAAATAGTATTTTCTCGTTGTGAAGAAATACGCAGAATGACAAACCCAGTGCGATATTCACGTGCGAAACCGTTGTAAGAGAATTGGATACATCTTGTATAAAAATTGTCTGACCATTTTTGTAAATAAGCGATGAATACCGAAAAAGAATAGCGGAAAAAAGGGAAACCGAAAGAAAAGGACCATTCGCCTGATGGTGCTGATAATAACGGAGGTCATAGGTCTTGTATGTAGGCACATGCGAAGAAAGAATATGGAAACGTAGGACGATCGTGTAAAAAAAAAAAAAAGAAACGGAGAGAGGATAAAAGGGGACAAAATGGAAAATGGTTATATCGTTAAGAACAAGTGCAATTTATACTTTAGCGTGTGCAGGCGCATGCGGGCGCCATCCGAAGAGATCATCATTGAACATAATACATACACGAGCGTATACTATATATTATATGTATATAACGTGTATATATAATCTATGTGTGAATATGGGTCATTTCATGACGAATTTTCTGTGTACGTTAAAATTTTGTAATTTACAAATTTTGACAATCTTAATAGAATGATAATGCCAAAAATGGCAGATTCATAACAACGATGTAACTTCTAGAATTAGGACTCGAAATTCGTGTTTTGACACGAGATGTCACAGAACTCTCTTTCCTCTCGCAATTTCGTTCACGGAATGTCCCATATAAATATACGACGCTATCAAGTGATAACAGAAGTAGCATATAGGTAATAAGATGCTTTGATCAATGTATTTTTTAATTGATATTTAATAAAATATTACGTATAAGATAGCAGACGTGTCCGCGAGTTTGTTCCGTTATGGCGTCTGTGTTGTACGAGGGTGCTGTCAATATTGTCACAGAAAGGCATCGTGCTAGATAAAAATTAAATAATAACAGAACTCATCCGTGTCACAACAATCGATTAGAATTATTCAAAAACATTTTTTTTTTTATTTTATTACTTCGTTATCAGTGCGCAAACTTTTATGCGCGAAGACGTCATAACGGAGGCGATAAAATTGTTAATACAAAAAACAAAGAGAAAACGAAAATATGGAAAAACGAGGAAATGACTTTGATTGACTAATAACAAGCGACGAGACGCGTTATACATGCATATATATATATATATATATATACATATATACATAAATATATATATTTTTTTCCTTCTTCACTGTGACTTCCATATGATTCGACTTCTACTTGTTAACAGGCCGACTCAATGTATTTATTAAAGACAATATTTAGTATCTATCCGATGTCCAATAAAATAACAGACTCCCAAAGGCGTTGTGCCACTGTAAGCAGTTGTACCGTGTATAATCCAGTGATTATGTTAGTTCAAGCCTCTTCTCTCGATTCTCTATGACAAAGGACACATCCCTTACGTACACAAGCGCGCGTGCACTCACCCATCCGACATTTAATGCAAAGAATTTATGTGTTGATTTAAGAAAGAAATAAATACGTCAAAGAGTTACAAAAGACTTATTTTCTCATCGTTCACTTATTACCAAAGATTTGTAAGTATCCTCGCGCCAAAAACTAAATGTTTCGCGCGAGACTCGGCCGAGTCCATTGACTAGCAGCTGGGCCCAGTCTCAGAGATTGTCTCAGAGATGGCACCATGTCTCACTCGATGGTGCTGCCACCACAGCAGAAGTCTATGCACTTGCTACAGGCAGTAACGATACCGTCAGTCATCATTCGACCACCGAGGATGGCTCATCCTCGTGAAGGGATCTATAACATTATGGCGGGGCTATGATCATGAGGATCGACTGTTGGTCATTCACCATATTCATATTTTATTGACAGCAGGTACTTGCAGGTATAAATGTCTTTCGGATGCACGCAAATAAATAAGGACTCAACGGTAACATGTAAAGACAGGTAATGTAATTCGTACTGCAGTTCTCCTATAGTACTTATATAATACTGCGATCGCAGAAAAGAGCTACAGGACGTTTTTCAGTAATGTCGCAGTAATTGTACTCTTCCTTCGTATCAGCTATAATTAATCTTCGCAATTTCGTTCATACTTGCCCTTTGAAAATACAAGCAATAATGTAGTGTTGAACAAACTTTGGAATTTCGATTTGGACTTGACCTACTCTCAAGTGCCAACCACATCTCCTTGTGACCATTTTAAAATTCTCACAATTTGAATTTGATCTTGACCTACTTTCTAAATTTTAAAAATTTTGAATTTGGCCTTGACCTTGGCCTTGACCTTGACCTTGACCTTGGCCTTGACATACTTTCTAAATTTTAAACATTTCGAATTTGGCCTTGACCTTGACCTACTTTCTAAATTTTAAAAATTTCGAATTTGGCCTTGACCTTGACCTACTTTCTAAATTTTAAAAATTTTGAATTTGGCCTTGACCTTGGCCTTGACATACTTTCTAAATTTTAAAAATTTCGAATTTGGCCTTGACCTTGACCTACTTTCTAAATTTTAAAAATTTCGAATTTGGCCTTGACCTTGGCCTTGACATACTTTCTAAATTTTAAAAATTTTGAATTTGGCCTTGACCTTGACCTTGGCCTTGACATACTTTCTAAATTTTAAAAATTTCGAATTTGGCCTTGACCTTGACCTACTTTCTAAA
>JARPRG010000671.1:52050-148478 GCA_031001745.1 Hartigia nigra | reverse complement strand
ATATATATATATGGGTGTCTCTTGGAAAATCAATTAGTAACAAGATTTCTTGACTTTATGTATAAGGGAAAAAAAAGTGAAATAAGAAATCCACTAGTAGGTAATCTCTTTAAATGATATACCGAGCAAAGGGGTAAGAGAGGTTGATTGAAGGGGGTAAAAGTTTAAGGATAAATGATCCTAACCGTGTAAGAATCGCAGGTATCGTCACCGACGCCGCGGATCACGTTCAGGAAAGAAAGTCTTGGCTCACGGGTATAAATCACTGAGAGGAACGTAGAGAGACGCGCTCGAGCACACGTTGCACTACTAGTTGCAACGAGTGCACGGGTGGCTGAAGAAGAGGATTTAAAAAAAAAAGTGGTGCCAGCTGAAGAGCAGAATGAAGTGTATATATATATAGATGGTATATAGAGAGAAAGAAAGAAAAGATAAAGTCGAATAAAGGAATCGAGCAAGTAGAGTTACAAACGAGTCTATACCTAAAGGAGTAGTCCGACTTCGTTAATTTTGAAAAAAAAATTGTCCAAGAAAATAACAAGTCCTTCGGACACACCTCTTAGGATTTTTCATCTACTCGATTCCGCATTGGGTATGAATTTGTATTTTGGACCGAGAAGGTAAACAGACTCGCAGCATCCCTCTTCTGGACCCTTTTGAAAATTATGAATCTAGACATCATTTATAACGCTCGGGTGAACCCGCTTCTATCTTACGTTTATCTCCTTGTATATACCAGGGACGAATTAACGATGTCCGTGAACCGATCCAATAATGTTGTACAAAATATTCGAAACGATTCATCATCCGCCGGACATAATTATCCGGATCGAAAAGATCGAGATGCTGAGATCGACGGTTCGATGGACCGACAGGAGGGTCCGGATTCTCATGCTACTGAATGAACTGTATCTAGTCGTTCCGCTTGTTTCAGACTCGAATATGGATTTATTCCTTCGTTAACTTATATGTACTCATACAATCATTTCTATGTAATCGAATACACTTGCGTAATCGTTTCTTTGCTCGATATATATATATATGTATATCTGTCCACTGTTTAACATAGCGATTAACTATACTAATCTATTTTATTGGACTTTGTATAGCTGTGTGTACATATATATACATATAAGGGAATAGTAAATAATTAGCGATATCTGAATGTTCAGATAATTATTCTTAGCTTGCAGATAACTGTTCGTGACTGATTCCAATAGTCACTTTATGACTCTCGTGACGGACATAGTTAATTGGTATGTCAAACGTGGTATAGTTAATTATGACAAACATGAAATTAAAAATAGCCTTAATAGAAAAAAAAAGGTCATTAAATATTCAAGTAATTTTTACATGATATTTGCCATTTGGATGATGGTACTCTGAAATGACGTAATACGAAAATTCGTATAATAAAATTTTAAGCCCTTTGCGATTCTATTTTCTTAGTACTTCGATATATTTATCCCCGACATATTCCGATTAACGTTCGAAGAAGTTAATCGTTGAAACGTTTGTTTTTATTTATATAATATTTTTTGTCTAACGTCGGCATACGTCAAAAGATGATTCTCCGTATAATATAAAAATGTAGCACGCGTATCCCAGGACTCGACTAACAAAGCCGATAGATCGATCGTGACTCTACCTGTCCTTATACGCGACATTAAAGACACTCTCGGAAGATAATTTGTATCCGAGATGAAGGAAGATCCCGCAACACGAAGATGCTGGTTACGTACTGAGGCCTTTCTCCTAAGGGTAATTAACAGGAATTAATTAGCAACCGAAGAAAAACAGATTGATTGGTTATGTGCGCTGAATAATTATACGCGCTGGATATAATGTCTACCGATTGGCTTCCCTTTGGACGAGGATCGAAAGCCGAAAGGGAATAAGAGGCTTTACCGATGTACCAATCTATCGGTACAGAACCGACAATGGGGTCTCAGTTTCTTTTTACCGTATTCGCCGATTGTTAATTAGCGGCTCGTTACCGACTCTAATTTTGAAATCGCTTCTCCTCCTGGGATATACGCTTTGCGCATGGCGACACAAATTGTAATGGGGTATTTCTTTTTACTCCTTTTTTCTTTTCATTTGCAAGAACCACTCCCATGATACCAATATAAGTGTCCGCATTTACGATATGCCAATTACGTCATTGATCTCGATTAAATTGATTTCCTAGCGAATGAATTTACCTCGAAATCACACCTTAATCCTGTTTTTTCATAATGCTTCGTGGCTTTTAGGTGATCTCAGATTACCAGGACCTGGACCAGGCCCGGTAAGGTGCACTCTCAGGAAGCACAAACCTAATCGAAAACCAAGAACGCCTTTTACGACGCAACAGCTCTTATCGCTCGAGAAGAAATTTCGCGAGAAGCAATATCTGACGATAGCGGAAAGAGCGGAATTCTCGTCTTCGCTTCATCTCACGGAAACACAGGTAAATAAATTTGACTAGTAAGATAAAGATTTTGTTATTATTTATTTTTTTTTTTTAATTAAAAATATTACTTTTTATACGGCATTCGAATTACGTCACTCGTAAAATCTCGAGAAGTCGTTCACCATGTAGTTAGCGTGTTAGGATGCACTTTGCACGTGCATTACAATGCATCAGACGAGATGAAGCTTTCAGCGACACCGTGTCGCATTCATTTGCTTAGATAAGACCTGACCAACCCTCTAAATACCAACCCACTCACGGCGTATAGAGTTATTTATGCGAAAAGGGTGGTACCACCTGAATTCGACTTCGAACATTCGTTTGAACTGCTTTTACCAACCATTTGTTTCTCACTATGCCATTTTTATACAATACAGAAAAATTAATCCGTATGATTAAACTTGATATTATTAAAAGATTCAAAGCAAATAATTCTTGGATTTATCATAGTAAAATTGACAAGCGATACTAAGCTTACTCATAGGAAGGTTTTCGAGACCTTCACACCTCCGCACCTCCATAGAAAGTGTGGCACGTGTATTGATTTTCGTGGCCTCTCACACTCGGTGGACCCCTCGCAGCATCTTTTTCACTTTTTCCATTTAGAGCGGCTTTTCATGGCGCCCAGACGATCTACCACGAATCCACATCAATCCTAAGATATGAATTTATTATCATAATCGTGGCTTATCTAAATTCAGTAACTGGAAATAAGAAAGGTCTCCAGTGTCATGCCAAGTAGATATAATGACGCTAAAAGCATATACATATATATATATATGTGTATATATGTATACATGTAACGAAGGTGTCGACGGAAATCATAATTAGGAAGCTTCCAGGTACTCCCTTGGCAATTAGACAATTATCTCAACGAGAATTGCAATTACGCAATCTCAGGATGGAACTTTTCTCCAGGCATTTGATATACCCTGTGTACGTAAGAACGTGTAATCCTCGCTCGCTTTGCCGGTAGTTAAAGTAATTAAACTTGACGTTCACGAAGGTGGATCAATTTCATGCTATTTCAATTCGATAATTAGATACCTTAATTAGTCTCTTGATACGCACTATCATACGGGAGAGTGCGTAACGCGTGTGGTCAGATCATTTATTATTTATGTTACTACGAAACCTGCCTCAATATTTACTCTTAGAGTTTCATTCTTTTTATACGATTTTATAGTACGGTTTTTTTTTCAATTTGAATTCCAGGTGAAAATATGGTTCCAAAATAGACGCGCCAAGGCGAAAAGACTGCAAGAGGCCGAGATCGAGAAGCTGAGGTTATCCGCGAGGCCACTTTTGCACCCGAGTTTTGGCTCGGGGCTGATGTTCTCCGGAGTGGGGCCCCCAGGTACCCCAGGAGTGCCCCCCTTCATTGCGGCGGCCATGGCAAGGCACACCCATGCCGCGGCAGCGGCAGCCATGTTCATGGGGCCCCCTGGACACAGACCTTAGGAATATCCAGGACCGAAAATCACTCAAGGATTTGACGTGGAAAAAATCTGGCCCCGACTGACGGGCCCCCAAAAGCAGCCGGGATTCAATTTCGAATTGAGCAACCAACCCACCGATCGTATAGCAGTATTGCAATCAATCAATCATCCATCATTATTATTGGATCGACGAATTCAAGCAGATCCAACAGTCTTTTCGGAGTACAAGGATTAAGAAAGACAAAAGTCATTAATGATTTTACGATTTATCATTACGACCTTGAGATCGGAATGAAGCGACGATAAAAGCTATTGTTATTCTTTTTTTGAAAAAAAAAAAAAATTTCAAATTAATACAATGATCTTGTACTAGCTATATTCACAATGGTATATTCTATCGTACAGCACCATCCCGGCCCAGCACACTTAATCGTACAACTCCAAGCTGCTGTACTGACTTCGTATCTATTAGGTGACTTCCTAAGAGACACTCGTTTACGGCAAATACTTCAAGATGATTAATTACATTTGTACGTACCTAAGCGCGTGCAAAGGAGACCACAAGAAATTCCAATATGGAATGCACCTGCCGCTTGCTTAGATTCACCACGACATGTGCTCTCGGGGCTCTGCTATTCGAATCGCTTCTATCGATCGCTACGTCCGATCTCTCCGATCGTTTTTGAGAATCGTGAATTACGACGGCGTGGGGAGTCGCACGGCATTCTGGATACACCGGCACGCCGCCAGCATCAGCATTTAGAGGCACTCGGTGGTCCTTGATCTCAAGTGGAAGAGGAGTAAAAGGAAGAAAATAAAGATCATTGGAAAGAGAAAAAAAGGAAAAAAAATACGTAAGAACTCGTTGTACATAATGTAAATAGCCGATGCCTAACACGCTCTAGACTATCCGCAAAATTGCGAATACACGCGAGTGCACGTATTATCTATGCGAAAATCGTATACGCCCGTGTACACGCGTAATGTTTTCGCAAAGGATTAAAAAAAAAAGATTCCAGAAATACTGTAAAGTATGTGTTCGCGGGTACGAGGATATGCATAAGCGACGGGATCGGGACACACCCGTGGGCACCGGGAGATTAACATTGCGAAAGTGATATTAAGAGAATGAATAAAAAAAAAAGATGAAAAAGATGGAAAAACACGTTCTAGCTGTACCAATACACTCTGTATAAATGTAACATGATAATTTATCCATGGAAGTACGTTATAGTGGAATAAAAGCGGTTTCAATATTTAACTGCCCGCCTAATCTTAATGCCTTTGAGATTGTACTGGGATACGCTCGGCTTCTCCAAAGTTCTGTCGCGCGAACGAGAGAGAGAGAGAGAGAGTGAAAAATATCATCGCCATTAGCATGTCTATTTCATCGTTGCTACCGTCTTCCCACCCGGTATCGGTAGCCGACAGGTTATCCGACGTTTTATAGTTCGTAAATACTCATACCACGAACACGATTCTACTCTCAGGTACGTACGACTCGTTTTCTCATGAAATTCTCCAGGTTATATGTGAAATTACTCGGCAGATCATTAGCGCTAATAGTATAATTGGAAATTACGAATGCCAGAACGATAATATTTCTTATACGAGCCGTCGAATTTGCCTGAATCAGCCTGTATACACGTAACGCGAGAACTTTCGATAAATTGATCCTGTTTACGCGGCAGTTCGCTCGTAACTAATCGATAGATGAAAGTGTCCGGCAGGTAATTAAAAATATGTTAATTCGCCGAGGCCGCTAATTGGTTTTTGACTAAATTTTTAATTAAGTTTTAAGCCCGAGCGGCGCGCTGATTTATCGAAGAGAATCCCTACCCCCTCTCTCCCTCCCCCTGCTCGCCGCTAATTATGAAATATCTATATACCAACACAATCCTACACGCGCGGGACCTGATCGTACCAAGGTGAGAGCCCAAGAGGGGGCCTTAAAGGCCCACAACACACATTCCCTCATACGTAACGTCAGGGAAGCAATATAGGCCGTATCCCTTGTGTTTCTCAGCCTCTTCCGATCAAAGAATCACGCCGCCTTCTTTGAGTCCTCTTCGTCCGCTCTTAACTGCGCTCTAGGGCTCAGTGCAGCCGTATCCTGATCCGAGTCTATCTGGATTAGCGCCAATCACCTATCACCACGAACACCGCCAATCTTTGTCAATCCATATCACACGTTTATTTTTCGAGCCTTTGAAATTGATGAAAAACAATTTTGTTTGATGATCCGAATAAAAGTTACAACAGGACCTCAAACGGTGGTACCCATCAGTCCCAATGTCGCCGGTCGGTCACAGTCAGAAACTGCAGGGCCGTTTAATGCAGTACACAACGCACGCGTATTTGTTCTGGCCGTGGCCGTCGCGATCGGAAACGCAGTTACCGCTCCCTTATATGTAAATTTATGTATGGACTCGCGATTCCTCGCAGTGTACTGGGGCCACATGAGCGCTGACAATTAATTAAAGAATAATTTCTTGTCTTTGCGATACCCGGAGGAGCGTCGGCAGTTGGCGGCCAATTATACCTCGGGACGAGCGCGGAATACCAAACAGCCATCGCCGTCGACCATTCAGCCAGCTGAACTCTACGGCGAAGCTCATCTACTGAGAAAAGGTCTAAGGGTCGCGGCTATGGGTCTTTCATGAATTCAAAAAGATCTTAATGATTACTTATCCTTGTGTCCCAGGGTGTTTAACGGATTTATTATGGAAGGTGTACACTGATCGGTCCTCGCATTAGAATTTATGACAGAGGCCTATTGACTCTTTTAACTCCACGCGAGTTCAAAAGCATTGGTCATCGTTTTATGATCCCTCGGGCGAGTCTTTCTAATCAAAAATTAAACACCATGGAATTCTAACGACAGGACCCATCGCTACCGAACGCCATAACGAAGTCCCATCAATGCTTCCCCTATTTGGATGATACGAGGTACCGACGTAGAACCTCCCGAAAAGTTTGAAAATATCCCGCAAACCACGTGCTCACGGAGACAGGGGAAGGCTGATGACGATGATGACGGTGGGGTGACGGAAAGAGACGAAGCCAATAAGAGAGAAAAGTTCACGGTTGAGGCGGGCATCGAAAATAGGGGTCCTCATTCACTTTATCCAAATTAATTGGTCGTAAATTAAACGGGGACCTGGACTGACGAGTGCGCGAAGGACAGAAGGCCCTCGTCCATTGGGATCGGCCTGAGTGAGTTGGGACTACTAACCGGTGGATACCGAGAGGGCCAAGATATAAGGTATATATGGTATACGGTATAAGATAGAAGGCAGAAGGGTACCTGCACACCGAAGATAAAGGGAAAAAGACGATCGTCCAGGGACAGTAGCGCATCGACACGCCATTATGTGGCGGCTGGGACTAATTTATACAAGAGAACGACAAGGACACCGCGGAAAGTCGCTCGAGCGTACGAGTGGGACAACGACATTACTTAAAAGAGGGACCCCTAATTGGGAGCCAGCCACTGTTCCACGATGTGTGTACCGATGCTCGGATTCATGTCGCGAGAGAATTACGCTCGGATAGAGGTAGTTATGCCCCGGGAGACTCGTTCCTTCGGGCTACTTCGGATCACTTCGGGTTTCTCGTGATCTTAACGTAACGGGAGATCTGCTGAAAATCATTTCCAATGGCCAACTATGACTTCAGGCTCAACCAAGAAAGAACTCGACGGCAAAGATCGCGTTCAAGAAACGCTATACGTTTTCATGTGATCTTTCATACAGGATTTTCTATGGTGTTTAACTGAAAACCGGTGCGCGCATGGGAACTTTAGATGGTGAACCATATGTCTGGTTTTATTCTATGTAACACCATCGAAGAATGTGATCGCGTATCTGGGACGATATGGAAACTGTGAAATTCTCTATTGACCTTTCCCATGAGAATTCCAAGGAGTAGGTGGATAAGACCAGGTCTTGATGACTTACCTGGGCTCATTTACATGGGACTTGATCGGGAACTAATAATTTACTGGGAGACAATACTAATTGGATGCCAATCACAGCGATCCCGTTTAACTGATGATCCTGCTTGGGTATATCGCTAGAGAAAATTAGCACAGCCGAGGATTGGGTTTGTAACTGTTTCACTTCGTGTCCAATTCACCGGAAAGGGAGTGGAATTCCTTGGACGTTTGTTTGTTGTTTGTTTGTTTGTGCTTTCTTTGCTTCATTTTTATTTACCTTTTTATCAGCATCCTTATAAGTTCGGTGATTCACGACACTCGTAAAACGCGGCCCAGCTGTTCCCTCGAGTTGAATAAAAGGACAAAGAAGGAAATAAAGGGGAACAAGAGAAGGAAAAGGGTTAAATAAATTCGTCGTTTCACAACGTAGGAATACCGTGCGTACCTTTTCGAAAATACAAGAAGTTCAGGGGGATCAATCGGTCACGAGCTATACCACACTACCCTTCCCTGTATACCATACGCATCCAATGGCTACGACTCAGCCATTTGGACCTCTTAATTGCCTTCAATTCTTTGAACTTATTCGAAGGTAGGTGAGACACTGTGTTAAAAGGTACGAGAGGTTTAATCAAGAAATTTCAGGAAACGTCGCTTCGTCCAATAAGAATTAAACGAGCTCGTTAGAAGCGCGTGGAAAACAGGGAGTTTGTTTCGAATTAAAAATTTAAAGGACCACCACGAATTCCAATGGTACCCACCATGGGCCAGCTACTAAATAACACAATTGACACCATGTGGTACCTTACAGTGCCAAGGTACTGCCGGTAACGTGTAACGAAGCCAATGACATTTTACACGTTGGGAAACTATTTAAAAGTTTTGATTAAAAAACAAAAAAAAAAGAAGAAGTAAGAATTCCAATCACGGAATCGTTTGAGACTACTACCACTTCGGTATTCCTCGGATGGACTTCCTTCCTTCGAGACTTCGTTAATTTCGCGTCTGACCAGTCCCTAAATGGTGAGTGTAAATTTGTCGGATGGGATTTCCAAAATTGCGTGGGCCGGTCACGTTCGCGTTCCTTCGACTGCCACCGCCTGGTCCCGATCCTCGTCGTCGTGTCGCCGGCAAAAACCGAAGGAGAATCCTGGGGCAATTAGTCGATATTTTAATGCGCAAAAAAATCGGGCTCCTCGTTATATGCCGGACCACGCCGGGCATTCGCCACTTCCCAAAGGACCACCAGAAAAACGTTCTTGGCTACTCGAACGGCGCGCCACCTTGTTAGCGCAAAGACTCTGCGCTTGACGGCTCCGCAGAATAACACGGACGTTAACCTCCTTTCTGCGCAACGGGGTGGTAGCATAGTAGACCTTTCCGTTCAGTCGTGAACTATTCATAGAAAATCCTGTGCTCGAGCGCACAATAATGTACGCTTCACATTTTTATACCACGCTCCGACACTCGGCTACGTGACCACTCGATAATCCTTGCATTAACGCGTTAATATTCTCTTTAACTGAGGCGGTATCCTTAATTCTTCTTGTTATATCGATATTATTGGTTTTAAGAATTCATTAAGAAGTCGCCTGGTTTTTTAAGTTATCGTAAAACAAGGTGAAATTTGAACTTGAACTATATGTAACTGGCCTCAGATGAGTAAGAAAATGCATTGATTCTTTAAATTTTAGAATTTTCTATACCTTGTACGAGGGCGAGAGAGACAGACTTATGGATGTTTACGTGGCTAAGAGAAAGACAGCCGTACTGTTGAATCGAATTTCGAGTGATACCCTTTCTCAAATTTTCCATATGAGTATATGAAATATCTTTTTGATTAAATAAATAATTGACTAAAAAATCAAAAATCTTTGCTTGCTTTTTATCAATAAAAGAATTTCAAAATGGCGGTTATCTAAAGCGAATACATAGCACCTGTCGACTCTCAATTAATTGGTAAGCTCGTATTAAAATGTGTCGAAAAATAGTGGTAACAGCGAAGAGTGATAAACTGTCTAAAAGATCGGGTGAGAAAAGGTAATAAAAAGAGGGAGAAGAAAATAAAAATAAAAAACGCGAGGCAGAGTCGGTGTAGACAGATATTTCGTGGGTATACGATTCGTGAACGGCGTATTCCGTAAAGCGATGACAATCTCTCGGCAGGACCCGGCTAGGTGTGGTCCAACGGCGAACAGCGGGTTTCCAGGAACGCGAGCCATTAGACCTTCTGGCTGGTGTTATAAATTGTACATCGTTTAATTAGGCTCTCCTCGTGGCCGGGCCGCGTGGTTATTTACCATTTACCCAAGAGTCCTTATGTAGTATCTGGAAGCTACCGTGCATCAAATTGGGCCAGAATTGGACCCGAAGGAGGCTGCGCGCGCTACTCGTTTGGTACCTATATCGTGCCACTTGGTCCCATTATACATCCTGATCCTTAGTCCACCCTACTACCAATCCTCTATCCGCAATGGCGTAGGGACAGCCATTTTGCTAATAAATCTCAGTCATATTTATCAACCATATTAAATCACAAACACTACTCGAATCACATAATATCCGTATATTCATGCGTAACGTGGATGCTGCACTCAAAAGAAATTAGAAACAAATCCAGTTCCCACGAAAGGACCCCATAATCTTTTTCTCTTAATCGAAGTACTGGTCCCACGCTCCCCCTCCCCCCACCCCAGCCCCTCGCTTCTTTCTACTCAAGAAAATGAAGTACCTCTACAATTACAAAGTGGTCCCAATCTCATCCGTGCCGGTTTCCCCAGCAGTGGCAGAAATTCCAGTCTTATCTCGGCTGATGAAGTCGAAATTAGTAGCTGCTACCGTACACAGCTCCTTCCTGGGCCGCACATGCACGGATCTCACACATGAGTCTCGATTGGACGTACCGGGCGAGCCGCATTCGGACAACCGTAAGTGTTGGATTCTCGGCCGTTGTTAAGTAAATTGGGTCCCAACCGGTTTCTTATTTCGTGGCCACTGTCTTACTCCCGTGGCGCACGATCCTCTGGACAAGAAACGCTTAAGTCTTTTGAGCTCATCAGCTGGCTTGGTACCTTCTTGCACGGGGTTACCGTATCAGGAGCGTCCACGAACACCCCAGGATCCCTGGATACGATGATTAATAATATATGAAATTTTGGAGAAAAAAAAAGAACAGTCGACCTTTAAAAAAAGACATTCAATTAGACTCAAGGGTAAAATTATTAAATAAAATCTGTTTAACGCACCTCAAAGCAAGCTTCTCTGCCTATACGACTTGTATACGTATTACGCAAAAGTCTTCTTCATTAACATCTGAATCTCTAATTATCTTCCACTATATCTACGTATCTGGCTTAATAGGAGTCCATTGAAAATTACTAGTCGTAGTATTACGTAAATATTTTATACAACCCGGTAGCTGTTTTCGTAGTCAATTTTTCTTTACTAGGGTCACGACCCTGTCGACGCTCCATGCTGTTAACTAGGTAAAAACGACAATTAGCTTGAGCGTAAATCATAGTAATTAAACAAGAACACTCGGCTCTCCAAGTTGACAAAAAGATACAGAAACGACTACTACGCGAGGTTGAAGAGTGGATGCTGGTAAGGCTGTGTAAGAGGTGCTGAAGGGAAAAAAGGTACCGGAGAAAGGTTGAGAAGGGAGAAACGAGTGAAACACGCCGAATAAGTCAGTATATGTATTATGTGAAGGTACCACGTAAATATATATGTGTATATATATAAAGGTAGCTGTACCTACAGACGAGGGTCCATCTTTTATTTTAACATGGGGAGCAGAGGGCTCCCTGGTAGGTTACCAAGAGATCTCGGCAGCTGATATCCCTGCTTTTTTGTCAATTTATAAGGATTTATACTTGTAGCCTCTACGGTTACGTACGGTAGTCCTTCGTCTCCCTTGATTCCCTTGACCAGGGGTGGTCTCCTGGTGGCAACGATCGACGAGCATCGTTAACTTCACCCGGCAAGCCAAACTGTTGTAGTTGTTCGAAGATTCCGTAAAAAATGTGCTCATCCTACCAACTCTCTAAAAAAAAACTTTTTTTATCAAAACTTATCTATCCAGCACAATGTATTTTTAGCGATATAAATTCCTCTGCTTAAAATTTGCTGTGTGCTAAACATTTCTATCGTTTAAGTATACATTGGGACTTATACAAGGGTGTTTTCGTGTACAGGGGTGAGAACAAGGTAGTAGGACTAGTGAACCGGTTACTGACAGGGGTTGACAATTAAGCAATTATCTTCTCTAGCGTCTTCGTCTTTCGCTAAGATCCTCTTCTCCCTCCCTCTGTCTCACCAGCTTTCGAATCGTATCGTATCGTACCAGGGAGAGAAGTGAGAGAGAGAGAGAGATAGCGACAGGGAGAAAATAAAGGGAGGATGATGCGGTACGCAAGAGAGAGTGAGAGGTTAGCGAGAGAAGAAGAGAGGAGCGCTATCTTAATGATATTGTAGTCGGTGTGCCAGCGCGCAGGCTGCCTCTAATTGCACCACTGAAGCGGCCATGTTCGTGTCGGGGGTATACGGGAGAAGGGAGAGCCCTCGAGGAAGCACGGGGATGAAGTAGAGAAGGAGAGAGAGAGGAGAGAAACGAGACATGGACGAAGGGGAGCGAGCGCGAGAGACGGCGGGGAAGAGCGTTGACGTAAAAACCTGGAAATGCAGCATGGCGGTCGGGAATCGGTAGCAATTATTACGAAAGGACGACAGCTGAATGTGAAACCAACAGCTCGAGGATCGACGCTACATCGTAGAAGGAGGTCATCTCTATCGTCTAAGACCTGTATTCTTATTATTATCTAAACTAAAGTTTAAAGTGCAACAATTCAGTTACATGGATTCGCGTTAAATTTTCATTTGCTGTATTTTTGTTTCAAGGGTTTCCTATAACGCGAACATAACACAAGGATTTGTTCCGCGTGACGTTTATAGTTAGTTTTGAGAAATTCCTAGGCGTCCTTTCTCGAGGCTGGAAACTAACTCTTTGAACGGAAGTAGAAACGGCACTCTCGTTACTTTGCTTGTTACTCTCAGTGCACTTCTATGTAAGCTCCAAGCGTTCTGACTCTCCGTCTATTTATTTCGTAGTTGCTCTCTATTTCTCTCTGAGTTTGTCCCACCAATGGCGCAGTCACTTTGGGCAGCGCGGTCGACGCGCGCCATAGAGCCTAGCATAACCATAACAACGTAGGCTCGTGGAACCCACGCCATGGAGCTTTATAACATTGGCTCGCTAACTGAGCTTGCGGGGGCTGAATTGTAGAGGAAGGGCGGTTCGCCCAAGTCTCCATTTGGCGCAAGCGTAACCGCTGCCAGTCAATATTAACCGACGTAGCTCCGGACCCTGTATATCCCTGCGTGCATCGACGATGATATTCCACCTGGTGGGAAATAAAGGAACTTCATGATTTATTCGACAATCTAAAAGAAATGATTAACGTTCCAAAAAAATATATACCATCTTTCAGTCGACTAAAAGTCATGTTTAATGTAATGCCAAATACTAATATTTGATTATTATCATGAAATTCAATGGCGGAAGTATACCGGTTATGAAGTAATCGAAAATCATTTTTCGATGCTAATCACGGCCAAACTATCAACCAGTTTGAAATATTCTCCGGCATTATGTCCTACCTACTTTCGCGAACCGACAACCTCGGACGTGGTCTCGTTGTATGCGATCTAACTGGCAACCCGCGACCGACTCATTGTTAATTAAACTACGCGTCGCCACATCGCTGCTATATTCATAGATGGTAGAAATAACAAGAAAATCTCAAAACTGTTTTTAAACGTAAGGGCTATAGATAGGTTAGAGCTAATACAAGTCCACTATAGACATCGCGTCTCCTCGGGCTGTCGGCAATAACATGCGGGGTTAAGTAACAACTCGAATTAATGTTGACATAGCGCGGATACGCCATGACTGTCACTGGCTCACTGTGCAATTCCACGACATTGACCTGAACTTTAACCGGCTAAGAAAATTTCCTGAAACGATTTTGAATTTACGTATATGTTTGCAAACGATCAAATTTACCTCAAGCATTATCACAATTAAATTAAACAGCAACCGCTTGTAATCGACAACTTAGGCTACTTGGATTTTAAGTAACACTTAAATACAGCTATTAACTTTACCCTACTTCGTTTACATCAAGTGTCATGGTGATTCCTCGAACATTCAAAATCTACAAGATAAGATATCAATTCAAATCTCGATTATCATCTTCACCTCGATTAACCACTACGACTACCGCCACGCCCCGTAACCTATACTCATGAAGTATTAAGGTTTCAAACGTAGATAGGTGTCCTAATTCGCCTTGATCGTGAAACCGGGCCGCTCCTTAAGCGGCCCATAAAACGCAGGAAATTACCGGGTAGAACGCTTTGACGTTCTCGATACCGCCTTATCGAGGTGACACCCTGCTTACAGCTCGACGAGGGTGGTTTGTCAGCTTCGTAGAAGACCTGGACCCAACCAACCCCTAAGTTGAACGTAAGACCGTGCAAATTAGCCAGACCTCTTCGATTTGCCCTAAAGCATAACGACGTCATTACTTAAAAAGAAAGTATCATGGCGTCCTGGTAAATCGTTGCTTGACGAGGACACGCTTCCTCCTGGTTGTCTGCTATTATCATTGGGAGTGTTGAATTCGAAATGGAGACGCTGGTAATGGTGTCGCTGACGGTGCTTCTGATCGTATAGCAATGGTGGTTGGTTTGTTGTCGCTAGTGTAAGAGGAGAACTGTTCAGGAGCAGAAGTATGCTGGTGGTAGTGGCGGGGGGGAGGGTAGCGAGGGAGGTTGGAAGGGCTGGGGGTTGGATCCTGAGCACGTCTGCGGATGATAGGAGTAGCGCTTGACGACAATACCCAGGAAATTACATAACTGTTGGAAATATCAACCAATACCACTACTACCCGCGAGGCGGCCGCATCAACCCCGCACATTATTATAACTGGTAGGTGCCGTATTATACGCAGCCGACGGGGGAACTCAGGCGGGCGAACGAGATAGCACCGTGCTGGAGAATGAAACGAGAAATTGAGTTGTGCAGAACAGCCAGGGCCGAGTGTAGGAGGTAGGGTGAGATTTGAACGGTAGTCTTGTAAGAACAAATCTTAGATATGATTTGCATTTAAAATTATAAATATAATTTGAAGATATTGAATTATTATAAAATAATGACTGATTGTGAAGGTTTGATTACACGGACTGAGAACGAGGTAAAAATTGTTTTGAGTAAAAAATTTGGACTTTTGAATAATGGAGCGAAGATTTATGGATTGATAGGGATGGAAAATATGATATTGATTTTATTTTTTTTTTTTTTTGAGAGAGAGACTTGATCTTATTCGAGAATTACGTATAGCCGTTACTAGATGTGACGACACAACGAGAGAGGAAAGATAGCGCTCTCTCTGCTCTATACGTATATACACCGTTGGCATCGCGCGTCGACTGCCGAGTAATTCGCAAAAATTAATTACAAACTTGTTCGCGCCGCGAGAAGGGGATTTCTCACCCTGGCAGAAAATGGAGACAAACCGGGACGAGTTATTTCAGAAATTGTCACACAATAGAGACCCGTATCTCAATGCGATTCCGAGAGCGAGCGTACGTTACTTTTTGCTTTCGACATTTTGCGATTTCGAAGATTTCTGTTCTTGATGTACACACATATATATATATATATACACTTATTTCCTTTACTTGTTACGGAATACGTTCAAGCTATAAAACAAGATCAACAAACCAAGCGGAATGTAGAATACTGGATTTGCTAAACAATTTTCATGAGCTAATCCAATGAAAATAAAATAAAGAAATTCTTAATAGTCAAGCTTTAAGCCGCGTTTGCGCTTGCGCGAATAATGGAGAGACAAAACATCGACGATCGTATAAATAAGCGTTTAATGCCTGGCATAGCCTAAATTGAATCTCAGCCGCCCAACGATCTGTGGACAAGTTATCAGGGGTGAGCTGACTGGACAACTAATGTCCAAATAATAACTGACTTTAACCCTGACTAGCTGTATCCCTTTGGGTCAATATTAATCCCGCGATTTATGCACCCTATACACGCATTATGAGCGGAAAGTCAAACGCCGTAGTGATGGGGCCCATACGCTCTGTTTGTCTATTATGTATGGTTTACCAAGGGAATCTGAGGGGGTCGAAAAATGTGAGGGAGAATCGAGACACACTTATACATATATACAAATGTGGTTAAGGGTAGTGTATTTAGTGGAGAATTCAGACAAGGAGGGTGAGAGACGGATCCTATATTATTATTGGACCTTCGAATTTCTGATAGCCCTTTTAACAATCATTGGACACGTCAAAATTGCTGGAGGGTAAATTCCAGACAAAAAGCAGCAGGGCTAAAATTCATTCGTATAGGTAACGGGGGTTTGGAGCTACGTAATATTCACGGGAAGTGTCTTGGTGAATTACGTGACGTAAAGGTGATTTTATTGCTTGCAAAAGTGACGAGACAGCCACCCCTATTTCTAGAAACATACATAAAACAATGAAACTGTATAACGGTACAGGACGTGACGCGTCATAGAATCCAAATAACTATAGGCTAGCTACTAAAGGGGTAATTCTGTAGTAGGAAACCTTATTGGAAAGGGGTAGATAACGGGAACAAGAGCGGCAGAGGGGTGTGTTACCATTGAACGGAAATTAAATATGCCTCAGTCGATAAGTCAGAGCAAGGTCAGAACTCCGTATCAACGGGACGTTCAGAGATGAGCTATTGTGTTATTTTCGAGGGAATATTGCGCCACTCTATACCTGCTTTTTTTCCACAATCGCGTACGAATAAAATAAAACAATATTACATTCTCGAGCGTGAACGAATCGCAATATACGTCGTCCCTTACCGATCCCTCTTGATTTGATAACAAAACGAAAATATTTACGAGCTATAAAACGTCAATGATTTTCTTTCATTCTCTGATATTGTTACAATTCTCGTTATTCCTTTGTATTCGTGTACACGTTATTTGGTCATTAGGAGGAGATAAAAATTACCCTCATTCTATAGATTGCTAGCTATTGGAGTTATCGATATTTTTTATAATAATTAGATATTGATTATTTCAAGATAATTTATGACGTCGTATATCCTTCTTTTAATTATATTCGATATCGTCACATTCCTGTATAAGGGATTTTGATGATATATATAACACGATAGATAATAGACTCCTTTACTGTTCCGTGGCGTCAAGTGCTTCGACTTAAACTTATGATCCGGTAAAAGCCCTTTTACGAGGCCATAATTAACGTTGTTAACTGTTTTTTTTTTAAGGATATTCCCTATAGGTAACCTGATGCCCTGGACCAAACATGCAGTTATCGTGGGTTAAAAGGCCTGAAAGTTATTGAAAGATAAGGAATTCACTATCGTGAAGAGATACGATGATAAATTGATTTTTGAAGGTACAGGGGGCAGAACAAATAAGAATTTACAGTTAAGGAAGATTTTTTAGAAACACGTGTTCCGACCCAAAATTTCGATGAGTCATCTTAAAGAAGTCAGTATATCGTTTCCTTTCATTTCCATGGTATCTATTTCCTTCGAGTGGTACTTATACCAAGGGTTACTAAAAATGAATGAAAAATCATCAATTTAGAAAACTTTCTCAATGACTTTCAACCCCATTCAGGTATTACGCACCCTTCCAGTCAATGGAACCATTTTCAAGTAGTACTACTGATTATCATTAAGAATACACAGTACACCGACCATTAGCTGAAAATTTTGTCAATGGCATTTCTTACCTCGTTCACGTGCAACAATGTGGAATCTTGAGAAATTTTTGTGAATGAAAATATCCATAACCGTATCCATAGACGCCATAAGAATCACAAGGTAAATCTTTTTCCCCTAGGAAACATCCGACTCATCGATTTTCCGACTATCGGTACCCACAGAAAACTCTGGACAGAGTCATCCACTCGAGAGGTCCATTCTTGTACCAGCCATTAACGAAACGGCATCTCAATGGAGCACCATGGATGGCTGTACGTGCTGTATATAAACATAATGGTAAAATTTCATTGACACCCCTCAGGCAATTCTACGAAGTCCTGAAGTGTCTCCCTAGACTTTCCTTACCGATTTCAATGGCCGATCGAACCTTTCCAAGTGCATTAAATAAGGGTTTGGTATACTCTATGGGGTGTATCTTTAGGAATGAGAAAAGTCTGAACGATATTATAGACTTGGCTAGGATAACTACTATCTTGACTCCTATGGGATTTCGACAATTTTTCATAAATCATTATAACGTCTAGAGAAAGCCATGTCTCGCCATTGAGCATCGGTAGACTATTTTTCTTATTTATTCTCTTTCGTTTTCTTCTTCAACCATTTCGCGTGTTTACTGTACTCGTGTATACATATTCGATGAACGGTTTATTGAAGTCAGGTGTACCACAAAATAAATGAAAATGTATGAGCCAACCAATAGTCGATACCACGTTCTTTTCTTGGTCGATAAATTCACCTGTATCAAGATCAGCTATCGGATTGACATCCCCGAATTCACTGTTACGTCCCAGAGTAAATGATGAACGAGCGTCACTTTCTATAGACCATTACAAAATAAGTATAAAGGAATGAATCAAAGAACTCGAGTATCTCTTTGTATACAACAATAATGTCAGTTTATGCTTGAGATCTTTTTCTTTCATCTTATTGGAAACGAATCCCATAGTGTAGTCACCGAAGACTCATGGATAATCATAATAATCGTCTCCCACGAGATTCTGACGATTCCGCCATAAATAACATTTTAGGTGATTTTTGAAGAAAAAAAATTTTAAATGGGAGCCTCCCATAGTAGACATGGATCATATACGGCTCTGACTCCAGTTTATAGTCTATATACATACACATACACACACTTAAATACACAGGCCAGTGAGTTCGCACAGTCACCGATGTCCCGCGGAGGCACCCGTAAAATTTGACATAATGCACCCCATAAGATTATTTAACGATTTATCACCAAGTCCGTGAATGCCACGGTGGTCTATTAGGTGTCTAGTGGGGGTGGCTAGCAAGATGGCGGACGAAGGTGCCGAACAATTGAGCTCCAGGCGATGACAAATGACCCAAGACATGCCGCCACCCTGACTTACGATCGTTCTTTGTGATCGCGACACCATGAAACCGTCTCAGGTGTTTTCTTCCAAGATTTTTCACGGGCAACGACCCTTGCACTTGGTTTTTGTACCGTGGACTTTCGCCCTACTTGGATCAAGTTCACTATACGAACTACAGTGAATGATTTCGAAGACGATACCACAAGATAGCTGAACACCATTCGTTATAGGGGTAGCGACCCTTACGGTGAGCCTATTAAAAAAAAAAGAAAAAAAATCGGCTAAAATCATCATATTAAATATCATAGTTACTACTTGATTTGACGTCTTATATCTGTACGATCGCTAATACAATTCACAGAAAACAATTTGATAGTGACCCCCAAGAGGTCACACATTGGACTTTCCAAGTGGTCGCATATACAGCCCGAGAAATTACTGTCTCTTGTAGTTACTTAACCACAGCGAGGGCACGGTACGCGGGTTCACGTTAGCACTTGACAAACGCATATCCGTCGATTGTCAACTAATTAATGAATCGATTAGAATACCCGGATAATTATAATAATTGGAATACAATCATTAAACGATGGGGCTAAGGTCAATGCTGATACGCAGGGCAGGCACTGACATTTGCCTTTAAAGTAATACGAGGATAATCAAGGGGGGGGGGGGGGCTCTTATACAGGTGTCTAAGAAAAACATGTCCTGATCTATAATCAGCCCACTTTCAAGGGTCCCAAGTGTACCGTAAGTACATGAACGGTCATGAATATATATATATATATATATAGGTAACCTGGTAACATATTACTAGGCACTCAGGTAAGTATACCCTAATACATTTTTGTTGTCTCCCTAGTGGAGACGCTATCTGTCCAACCTAAGGAACGCAAGCAAGACTGCAACGAGCGCACACGAGCCAGGTGCAAAGTGACTCCTGCTAGAGTTCTAGAGTGGGTAGAGTTCTCGTATCGAATACAAGTTTCTCGGAACACAATCGCATATAATACATATGCAGTAGCTACCGGTGGCAGTTGCCCGAGGCGGGCGAACGAGTGTCCATAGCCAGAATGGACATTGGAGGTGGACATCGGACGGTGCAACATGGCCGCCTCGAGCGAACCGCGCTCGATAATTGAAGGGCCCCTCTCTCGCTCTCTGCTTCTCTTCCTCTCCTCCCAACCTCGCACCAAGTCCACCTTCTATATACCTATATACCTACCTCCGACCTACCCTCTGAAAATCTTCAAACTCTTTCACTCATTTGGTATCAACTATTTTCCAGGTTCACCTTATCTGAATGGATGGTGCGTTAATTTTCTATTACGTTCAATTTATGTATGTAATCTGAATTGGCGAATGATTGTTGGCACGTTGGCAGCAGTGATTATTTTTTGGTAAAAAAACAGGGGGTTGGTAACGGGAGTAGCTGTCGAAGAACATGAATGAAGTCGAAAGGGGGTTTGCGAGCACTTGGCTGACGTCAAAAATCAAGTAGGGTCGATTTAACAAACAGTGCTTAGTCACTGATCGGAGTTTGATAGGAATGGAGTCTCGCACGCGGCGGAGAATCGACGTCCCGCGAGGGGAGCGTCCCGACGCCTGGCGTTGGTTATCTTCTGGCTTATCGTCAGATACAATAATGGCCCAGGAAAACGTCCCCGGCACAATAATGGCCTGTTAAAAGAGCCACTCTCCCACTTACGGCTCCACCTTTTTCTCCCTCTACGTATACCAGGATACCGAAGCTCTTTTCCTGGATGCACACCAAGATTGGTATATATATATATATACTGTTATATAAAATAGTATATACCTACACTCGTACGTCCACATAAATACAGTAATAATCATGACGATGCTTATAGAAAGGGGCTGGAAGCTGCAGCCAAGGGGTAACTCGTGTTATTCCTGTTTGCAGAGGGATCTCGCCCTCCTGACTACATAGGGGAAAAATAATTAAAAGCGTTTATCTAACCTTATCCGTACTAGCAAGGGTGCCAAATCAAAAAAGCGCGCATCTACTTAGAGCGTCCTGTACAAGAGACTTATGATTTCCGAAAAGAATACAGTCCTCCCTCCCCTTTTTTGAAATTACTTCCGATTAATTTCGCTAGCTAATCGAAAATAGTTTTATATGTAAAAAATAAAGATTTGATTTCATATTCTCCATAGATGCCATTTCCGAGATTTTCTTGTAGCGGTACAAGGTACACCATTTGGTACGATTAAGGTCAACGAGTCGAAAGAGGGCATAAAACGATTCCTAGCGATTTCTTGATGTTGCTCGACCACGTCGCGAAATACGTATACAAAGAACAGCCAGCAGCACAAAGATGGTTTCGTCAGTCTGCAAATACAAATTTAACTGCACCCGCCACTTTACGGCCGAGACATAGTGTCCAAAGGACGCATCTGTTTCGTTTTAGTTTTGCAACACGGGGACAGCGCCAAAGCCACGCCTGGATCTTTACAGCGTGCAAATTATAGTTACGACGTACATCCACCAGAGGCGATAACGCACGTGATAAATAAAGAGGTTTGTAACAAGAGTATAAACTCTTAGAAACGATAAATTAAATGTCTGAAATCGAGAATGAGATCAATTTAAATCATGTATCAATTAAGTAAGATACCAAACGTAAAATCAAAGAGATCAATCAAATTTGACGTATACATTGATTAAACGCTATTTTCGATATTCTTTCGTAATTTCTACAACGTAAACTACCCTTAACGAATCTCCTGTCAAAATTTCAACAAGATCCAAGCACCTAATAGAAATTTCATTATAAAAATCAACGGCCACTCCAGGTGCTAGCTATAAGCCTATACTGCCCCAGTAGGGATCTCTAGTCAGGCTCCTGAACTTACGGAGTAAAATTTCTACTATAGGAGTAACCGCGAATTAATAACGGAGGTGCGAGAATGATATCCGAAGAAGGTAAGGTAAACCCGTTTCAATATGGCGGCCGGGTAATGGGACCGCCCGTAGCCATGCTCTAATGCCGCTACGATTAAATGCAGACAGGATATTAAACTATGGTCTATACACCATAGCTATAACATATTTTGACAATACACCGCTCGAGCAATAAAGTAAAACCCGTAAACCTCTTACGGGGCTTATCCGGGGGAATCCCCTTTGGAATATATACATACATATAAGAGAGGGATACGCTTACACCCTGTAATCTGATGTGTTTTTTATTATTTATCGCCACTTTGGCACTGTCGAAATTTACCAACCTCAAGATGCCTCTCATTTCTGCACCCCACATTGAAAATCATCGTTAACCCCATGTATGTTATCCCACGTAAAATTTACTTTGTATATATCGTACACCCCTGTATCTTTCTACCACGTATAAAATTATCATTTGAAAGTTAATGCACGTAAGACATAGATTTGCATGAAAACCACGAAGATCGTTTAATGGCTCCCTTTCCCCCATGACCATTCTACGACCCCCAAAAAATTCACCAACTTTGCGCTTGTAAGTCTCGTGTATCGTTTTGCGGTGCAAGTGAAATTCGAGTCGGCAAATCCAATGGTGCCAGTGGCGAGTCATCACGTACCGTAGAGGTTACAGGGCAACCCGGTCTCATGTCGTGAAGCAAGAAAGAGAAGAAATAAATAAATAAAACATACACGAGCACCCGGTGTCAACTTTCGAGCATTAGCTAATGCGCGTGTCATCGTACTATGGTTTTTTGTAAAAACATTGAAAAAAAGAGTTTCATTAATTTTTTGTTTACATAAAATAATATAGGAATCAACTTACCGTCGCTTTGTAGAGATCATAGTATATTTTTTGCATATATAATATCAATCTGTATCTGCATATAGACGTATCTGTAGTCATTTATTCGCAAATCACTTGCTTCGGACGTAAAACGTTAAACGCGTAAAGAGCGTCTTTCACGATAATACCAAGCGCGGCTGTCCCAACTAATTTACGCGAGCAGACGTGTCTTTTAATTTTGTTTCCCAGAGCGTCAGGCATTTTTCTCGGAACGCTTAAGCGAGCAGCCGCCCGTCTATTTTCGCCCTGAGACGACGCTAAACGCTAAACGGCCCCTCGGTGACAGACGCTACAAGACACCTCGACTCGCTAAAGACCGTATTCCTTTACCCCTACAAAGCAACGTCGGGACGCCTGATTCCAGGATGCAATTTACCGAGACCGACTATTTCGCATCCTGGAATATTTTTTTTTATTAGAGATTTAAAAAAAAGTTTCTCAATTGGAGATTTTAAAAATTCTCAACTTGGAATTACATTCGTTATATTTCTTTGCTGTCTATTTTTAATGGCTTACCCTCAATTCATAACGACTGTAATTATTTCTCTTAAACGATGAAATCTCTATAAGGAACAACCATAGGGACCAGGGCGTTATAGTCACGGGACTGCTAGCTGTTTTAACCAATCCACAGCTTCTCCTCGTCAGGATATCATCTGAAAGGTGAGTCGCACCAGAGAGAAGCGCACCCGGTACGCTCGACTAATTGGCCGATAAATCAAGCTCCGGCTAACTTCTGCGCCGGACTCTCTAGACTCATAGTTGGACAGCGGACTGTTGTTGGGATACCTATATCCACAGTTAAGAAGAAGAGGGTTGAGACTATCTATACTACGAATTCGCGATCTGAATTTTTAAAAGGGCGAGAAATCTTTTTCAGACATTTTTTTCATCACCGTCCGAATATAGCCATAGGGACTTGAAATCCATACATTTACTATAGTAAACACTATAGTGATTACTTTACGATTATCTCAATACTAGAAAAACAACAGGTACAATGACTTTGAAAAAAAAAAAAGTATCAAACCGCTCTAAATTTTTATTCTATCGTCAGGTGCTGAGAGCAACGCAAAGTATGGAGCTAATGGACGGTAAATCATTGCTGAAACGTCAGTTGTAAATTTAGCTAGTGTCTTTGAGTCTAATAACGTCGTAAAGTGTCGTAATAATGCGAAGCTATCGCGTAAGACAATAATTCTTTAGCGGCCGTAAAAGAGAATTCGTAAAACTATCGGTGAAACGATTTTACCGGTAGCCACTATTAGTGTATATTAAAACCACGTGAAAATTGTCCATTTTAATTATACGTTATTACAGAAATTTGTGTTTAATCCAATGCTGCTGTGTACAGTCTTGGAATCAGTGTGGCATGCGTGTATAGAGAAGCACTTTGGTTTTCGGCCAGCATCTCTGACACCCGCTCTATCACGATACTACAGGATTAATCGCATAGAGCGAGCTTGTTGGAATTAATTGGTCCGGCCAATTAACGCGCTCGACTGAAATGGCCCAGGAGATGCGGCAATGAAATGCCGTGAATGGTCCACAGCGTAGGAAGATCTTGCCGCTCTCTAATTAATTTAAATTCGCACGAGGCCCAAGTAGCGTGTCCGTTCCTGAGCTCGTAAAGTTTTCTATATTAATAGAAATAAGGAAAAAGGAAGTATTTTTCAAAAACAGTCAACCAATAAAAAATAGTCAAAGACCGTCGCCCTTTTATCAAGAATCGTTAAATAACTTCGTAGTAAGTGTCGACTAGCGTCTTAAATCAAAGCCAATAAAAGAATTAAAAGTGAATTACCATTTAACGACGGATAATCCTCGTAGTAACATCGAATAGCGATCGTTTGCTTTACTGTGCAATCATTGAAATACCATGCGTCATCGATCCTCAGCAGAGCTTCAAATATCATTAACACCACAGCACTAATTAGATGTAAAATCAATAACACGTTCCACTTGCCGATGTCTACTGCTACAAGTTCGATATTTAATCAATTTAACTGGCGCACTCACAAATTCCTAGAATTCCCAAGAAAATCACGCATACTTGCGATATGAGTTCAAAGCTGACGCAAAGCACACGATAATGTGTAGCAACATCGTCATAGGATTCTTGGCTAATACAGAAGACATATTATTAACGTAAAGACTGCAGCTCAATTGAGTACGCATGAGTACTCGAAGAGGTGGACGTCTCAATTTTCTTCGCGGTTTAATGACCGATCGTTAAAATCCCGGCTTTGCCTCGAACCGGCTCCACGGCTTCGAAATGCGGCCTCTCCGCACTGCGTATCTATACCGCATACTCGCAACTCGCCACCGACGAGTTCAAGCGTAATCACCGCTGTCTTTCGTAATGACGTTTATAGAACCGGAGAGCCCTACTGACTCCTTGGTATACGGCCCTTTTGTTATTATACGTGTTCGTGTATAACCTCCAATATATATACTGAGTATGTAATGCATCTACATTAAATCAGCACTCGGAACTGTCGACCACTCATTACGCCATCGTCACACCACCGTGTAAACGTAGTAATCGCTGTGGCTCCTCGTAATGAGGTTTATAAAGTTCGAGTTCCGGCCAATCCTTATTGCTACCGACCTTCCGTTATTACTGTTGGTATCTACTTACGTTACAATAGTCACGTAGGAAGTTCTCGAAATCCTTCACGGTCATTTAGATACTTCCGAAATGGTGCATGGGAAGCTTGTTGCTAAGTTTATTAATTTGTTTTCGGTAATCCAGTTGTTTACTGTTATTGTTATGTAGTGCACAGGAACAGTGATGATTTTTGGAGTATGCCACACGTTTAGGGTTTTAATATAGCGGGGGTGGATGTAAAAGGTTTATGTTTGTTTTAGAGAACTAATTTTGGGTATGCTCGAGTATTTTAGATATTGAGCTATTCGAGTCGGTGAATATCCAGACGTTGAATGAAGCACCATCTAACGGCAAAATTTTGAAGATACCAATAGAACTTCATTCACAGGTATGCATTGTATCGTGCAGTGATAATAATTGTTAATTGTAATTTTTTGTACAATTTACTATGATTAAGAGCATTATTATTCCTTTGTTGAAATAGAGTACTAATTTTTGTATTTGTACGATGGCAATACTTATCGTCAGTAATTTATCAACTGAGATTTATGTAGGACTTTGCTTACTGCAGGTAAAGTTCTTTAAAGGCAGCATCTGGTAGAATTGTGTGGAATTAACACAAAAAAACTCTCAGCTCGTTTACTTAAATCAAGAGACTCGGTCGATTCTCGCGCCAAGTACAGGCAACCGGCTGGACAGGGCACGGCCTGCCGAGTCTCTTTACCTGAGCCAACTCTTGTACCTGTGTTTGGAACCAAATATCTTATGAATAATTAAACATAATAACACAAAAGAGCAGTAAAGGCGTTAAAGAAAATGTTGTGAAAATACAAATAAAATGATGAGCTAGTGCTAGATCATAAAATAAGTAGATATGTAGTGACTAATGTACTTGGCATTATAATGTGATTTCAATAGTTTTTGTTACAGGATTTCACAGCAATCCTGTACTTGGCGAGTTTTTTTACACGAAAGTGTTTTTGTGCGGTACAAGTTTCCTTGAATATATTTTTATTCTAAAACACCTGATTCTGGATAATGAATATAATTATACATCATCATAGCCTTTCACATACGTTTGTACACTTCAGATCGGTTCTAAATCTAAATATGATCCTAACGAAAACCTGCATTCTGTTTGATTTCTGGTGCACTGCGCGTTCGTTCAGTGCAACGTTCTGCAGGCTTCTCATAATTATCGATCATTTCCATTTCCTGAGGTCCATTTCTCTTTTTCAGGCGGCTCCGTGCCAGCCCTTTTGCATCACCGGAATTGTCTACACCAGGTTGAGTATCCGAAAATGCATTCAAACTTTTTTCCACAGGCAAGGACCGTGTCACGAAATTCTCTGAATACGACCTGAATACAAAACATTCAGTGAGAACTTTTGTTATTAAAGCAAATAAATATTTTAGAAAAATACGTACAAAGATGCGGATGCTTTCGTTGACTCTTCATTACGTTTTCTTCTACTCTGCATCGCCAACTTGGCTATCGTCCTCGCATCTACATTGATCGTCTTCGTTTTCTGAGCTTCGTTCTTCAACTTCTCTATGTTTTGCGTCAATTGTTGTATCTGCATCTTCAACGTGGCATTTTCATGTACCAGCCGACTATTCCTCTGCACGACCTAGAAGAAGGTCTCGAGAACAACTGGATTGGTTTCCAACGATCTATTAGGAGAATAATAGGAGAGGAACTTAAAAAGCTCAATACTATCTTCAAACTACCTGCAAGAACTTTGCTTTGCTCATTGGCAAAGGTTCCTGAAACTTTTCGGAAACAATAATATTCAATTCCTTTCGAGCTTCGTCAAGCTTCTCCATCATGTCCGCCATTACTTGCAAATGCTCTCGCAATAGCTGATCTAGTTTCTGTCTCAATGAATCCTTGGAATGTTTCATACGTAAAAACTTGATACAAAGATTATAAGTTGTTTCACTTTTTCCAATTAATTCATCCCTCAGCCGTTTATTTTCCTCTTCAAGACTATCGTGAATCTTTTCAAATTCACGTTGCTGTTGCTGTTGCGCCTTGAACGTGCTGCCAAAACACTTTGCTTTGTGATTCTGCATCTCTTCGCAAAAATGTTCCTTTTCTTTTTGATAGAAAAACCTCTCGTCGTCCAGCTGTTCTGCAATAAAAATGGCAATTGGTTCTTTTGTCAAATAAAAATAACTATTCTTGACTCTAGAGAAACTTACGTTTCAAATTCCTGTTGCATCTTTGCTGTTTCTTCAACTCTAAAGAAA
This sequence comes from Hartigia nigra, assembly GCA_031001745.1. Taxonomy (NCBI): domain Eukaryota; kingdom Metazoa; phylum Arthropoda; class Insecta; order Hymenoptera; family Cephidae; genus Hartigia; species Hartigia nigra. The sequence continues at coordinate 120,820 of JARPRG010000671.1, read as the reverse complement.
GTCTCTCCGTTTCGCGATGCGCGTTTTCCAATTGATTCTCTTTCAATTGAAGTGTATTTTCCAGTTCCACAACATTCTGATTCAAATCCGCCACCTGATATGAACTCCCGATATTCATTCCCATGTAAGTGTACGAAATTCGCAAAAATATATCCTTGCAAACAATAAGCAATAATTTATCCCATTCATCTCACTTGTTGTCGTAAAGTTGTTATCTCTTCCAGAGATAAACATTCCGACTTATCAAAAACTGTGTTGCTTCCGTTTTCCGTAAAATCCGCATTCAATTCAACACTCTGCATATCACAAATATCCGTAATAGTGCCAACTGAGCTACAGAGAGCTTCGTGCGAAGTTTCAAGTGACTTTGAAAATCTTCTGCAATATAAGAACCAAAAATTGGTAGATTAATAATTAGACAAAACCTGTACGAATATTTCGCAAAGATTCACAAATTAACGTGTTGCTCCACTTCTTGATCCCCAATAGGAATAATAACTCACTTTGATTTCGACTCGAAATTCAAGTATATAAATGATTCCCAAATGTTTAATATTCACCAAATTTTTTTTATTAAATTACGAACACCAATCGTAATACAGACCACTTTCTCAGCCGAAGAGTCACATAGAGATATAACGAAGTATGTAATAAAACATATAAAAAAGAATCAACATGTTGCTTAGCACGATTGTTACAGCCACGAGTCGCAGAAACGCACAATTTTCTTACGTCAAAATTGTCGAAGACGACGTCAGCTATTTGGCTGTCGACAGCTAATGACAAATGACAACTAGAATACCGATTTTCAAAAATCTGACAGATTCTCTAACCTCAAGATTTTTTTAGGCAATAGCCGACTCTTCGAGACGGTCTTCTTCATTGAAAACAAGTCTTAACAATCGATTGACTTTTCTGCAATGACATCCCTCTTCATTAGCATCACAATTAAAAAAAAAAAAACCAATTGAAAAGCATAAATAAATAAATAAACGCAACTACTAAAAGTCTTAGAAATAAAAGAAAAGTATTTGGAGTAAAAATAATACCCAAAGAAATATGACTCTCGTGCATTCACATGAAAAAAACACAAATCAACCGAAGATGGTTGCGTCATTCCAATGATTGAATAAATGCCGATTAAAAGTTATGTGAAATTTTTTATTGTATCGTATATGTACAAAATAGGTGTACAGACTACTACCAGTCGCACGGTCGTCTCTTGGTACAAGTTTAATAACACGTGTCTCACGGTCGTGCACGGCAGCGACGTAAACGCGTCGCCGCGGGGTAAAACGCCTGTAACCCGTCTTCTATTATCTTTCATCAAAGTGGAATGAATGTCGAGAGATGACATATGAATATGTTTTCTTCTTACTTTGATCCTCCTGCTAGCTCCTTTAAACTCGTCTAGTAAAAGAAACAGAGTCGACTGTATCCATAAGAGTCCAGCGCTATATTCTGCAAAACAAATCCTAACTCGTCGCACGTATTGAAATAAATTACATTGGTTTTGTCTTGTTTACACAATTTACTGAAAAATCACGTGCTAGGTATGTCTATGCCGCTCTTTAACAGCATTGGACTCTTATTGATCTTTCTGTTATATTGGCTAGGTCATATTTTATGCTCTTGCGCCATTGGAAGATTATCAGTGCGAACACGATACTGGAGTCAGAGAAGAATTAATGTGTGTATGTCTCTGTAATCGTTATACCATTATGTCGCTACGTCCGTCAGTGTCCTCCACGAACTTCGAAAACGACAGCTGGATCAAGATCTTCAATTTCTCAAATATCATACATCTATTCCCACACTCTGATGCTAACTAAAGATATGTCGATTAGAATCTTGTATTGATTCATTTCATTTGAAAAGCATTAACCTATGAGAAAGCTTATAATTTTATTTTGAGAACAAAAAGATACACAATTAAATGCTTCTAAATTAAGTGTCAAGTAGTAAATTACTTTGTGTGCACGAGGTGCCAGAGTGTGAAGAGAAACAAACTGTTCCCGTCATTTTATTAGTCTGCTAACCAGATAGGAAGAAATATTTGCTGGAAGACCTCCTTCTGCAGGTCGCGATTGTTACCAGAAGTATTTTTTATTACGAAATTTCTTCCACGTCTTATTCCCATCTAACGAGAGCAATGAAACGCGGGAAGCCCAAGACTTTCGAATACGTACAATACAGCTGTTATTGCTATAACAATTTTATTTAACTATCGACTCTCAGAATTACTTTCATTTAATTATTTATATTTCATTTTCGAACATTATACTAGTCCAGCCTCGATCTCGAAATACGGGATACAATGTTCGTCGCCTAAAAGTGTGATGAAATGATACTAGATTCGCAAAAATGCGGATGACAATGATGGACTTACGCATATTAGCCTAACCTAGGAGTGGGGGTGTGTGTGTGTGTGAGTGAGTGTGTGATTTTTCTTGCTTAAGGCTCACGCTTATTTTTTCTTGTTCTTGATGGCCTGGTTTTTGTTTTTGGCCGCAATTGTCAGTTTGGCGTTCTTCTTCTTGGGTTCATCGTCTTCGTCATCTTCGTCCTCTGGGTCCTGCATAGCAAATAAAAAATATATCCATCACATTCCCTTTATTTACCTCATTAACATTGACGATTCTTATACTATCAAAAATGCTTTCGCATTTAGATCAAAATTTTTAATATCATATACAAAATACCAAGTTACAACAATAGAGCAAACAATTAAGATTCTTAGTCATTAAGTAAATATGTATTGCCTTCAAGGCGTAAATGCTAAGGATGACGAATATAAGAAATTAATTGTGTCAAAATAATAGTAATAGCGCCAAGATGGAGAGAGAGGTTATATGAAAAATGAAAAAAAATAAAAGAAAATAAAAAATAAAAGAAACGAAAGAGCATTTAGAAATATTTTCGTTTATTGTACAAAAGAGAAAATAAAATAACAAATGCGAATGTGAACACAAAGAAAACTAATATAAATCGATCACTTTTAAAAGGACACACAAAGTTTGACGTAAAACCCCATTGCCCAAAAACGTCGTCAAAAGTTTCTTTTCTTTATGAAAAAAACTAAAATAACGATTCTTTCGAATGATTCCAATAATTAAAAAGGAAAACTTATTTGCCTAGGTGAGATTATTATTCGTTTATGCCATTGTTTCTTTTCTTTCAACTAGCACACTACTTGTCTACGGCCTCGTCCATCTTGGCGCGCTTGGTACCATTTTTTTTACCCTCTGCAGAATGTTTGCGTTTCTTTTGCTGTGTCTGAAATTACGTTATATCTTATTTACATACGATGCAACACACAAGCGAGACAATTTACTCGTAGCTTCGTTCATATTAATATAAGATTCATTTCTGTTGAAATTATTATAATGTAAACGACACATGCACTGCAATAAGACACAATCAACAGGCAGTAATGCAAGCAGCAAAAACGCATTACTACGGATAACGCAGATACATTTACATGAACTATATAACCAAATGGAGTTATCCAAGTCAACAGAGAAGAGCTGGTCAAAAAAGGTGCCATCTTATAATTACTAAATCTATGTTACTACTCTCGATAAAGGTATTTTGTCAATTAACAGGAATGCTAATGCTTTAGTAATCAGGTCTGTGATCAAATGAAAAATCTTATAATTCTACAGGCTGAGATAAAGTGGTTCAAGATAAAGCAGTAAGCATGAAGAATTAATAAAAGCTCTTGTGTGAATATATTACTATCATTCCACTAATTAATTTTATAATTGTATATAATCTTTGAAAAATAGTTCTAAAATAATATCTATACCTTTTCGTCGTCCTCATCGTCGATGTTTTCCTCTTCCATCTCATCGTCCATATCGTCAAACTCTTCCATGTGTGTGCCTGAAAATAATACATATAGAACATTGTTTGAGTATTAACTAATTTAGGCGAATCTTTACAATCATGTGGACATCATCAATCTAAGCATTTGTCACAATTAAAAAAAAAAGGAATTAAGTAACTTCATGTAACGATAACATGACAGTATGAGGTGTACTGAGAAAGAAGTGAGATTTACAAAATATAAGTATACTGAATCATTACATTCATCAATTACGATAAAAATTAACTCTCTCTACAAATTTATCTTTTAATTGATAACATTAGGTTTGCTTGTGTGAAGTTTTTCACGTGATTGAAAGAACGCGGCCAGTTATAGATATCGCACTTCTCTCAAAAGTCATCAAAAACAATATTACACGTATTTTAGACACGAGAAAAATATAATAATAATCGAAACGTTTTCTGTAGACATTAAATATGTTGCAGGGTATATGAAAACATTAAATTTTCTTACAAAACTTATTAATTTGAAAAATTGTAAAGAGCATACCAAATTTCTGTTAATATTATACCATGTAAATATTTATTCTTACCAAGGAGATTGTGTCCTACTATGTGAACTGGTCCACTTCCTTTGACCAAGGTGAACGTAACAGGGGGGTCAGGAAAGCTAAGATCAAGAATGATTTGCGCTGTTTTTCCCATCTCCAGTAAAGCAATTGGAGTTTTGATGGGGCCTTTCAGTCCCATAGCTTCTACCTGAAGAACATTGAGCTCGCCAGGTTTAGCCTCTGGACCGAGAAGTGCCTGAAAGGAGTAATGAAATAAATCAAATTATCACACTGATACAATCATATATATTGCAAGATACACAAAATTCAGTGAACAAAATTAAAAAATTAAACATTTTTAAATATACAGATCACACAATATTTTGTGTAAACTAAGTAAATGCAGAACTTCAGTTTCACATAGTACAATCTCTTTTATAACAGTTGTAGAAAAAGTACGAAAATCGTTTAAACCCCATAATCTCATAAACACAGGTAAGGCTTTTGTTTTCCATAATACTCCAGGCCTATAACGAGGTAGAGCGGCATTACGGTCCATTTTATGCCATGCATTTTCCTTTCTTATTATCCTGGGATTCCCGGATCCTTTATGCGAAATTTCCGTTAGGGCCCCAAGTTGCCCTGACGAGATCCACTTGGTCGAAGGGTGGCGAGAGAGAGAGAGAGAGAGAGAATGAAAGAATTTGACGGAAGTAGAAGCCCCCGCGTTGAAAAATGGCGCCAAGCATGAAATCAAGCCTACAACGTATTCTTGCCAGTTTGAATCGTAATTTTCAAGGAATAATGAGACAGCCAACCAGGCACATCAAATATAAATGTTTGCAGCCACGACACAGTGTAAATAAAACGTGTACGTACAGATAAATTGTAAAACCTAATAAATTCCCACAACTATCCATACTTAGCATTTTCATCAAAACTACTACGAATGCTCATAAAAAATACCGGCAATAGAATAAAGCCGGAATGATAGGGATTGTTTAGAAAAAAAAAAAATACTAAAAATCCTAAACAGTTTACGAGTATAAATAGACTATGAATCAATTACGCTACAAAAATGATAACGAAGAAATCATAAAAATAAATTTAAAAAACCATCGTGGCGCGAAATAACGGACGTTTTCAACGTACACTGGTGACTCAATGAGTGGCGCATAAATACAAGAATTCACTAGGAACTTGAACAGCCTCAATGGAAAATTCATCACTATATACACGAAGCCATACTTTTGTAACACTGTTCAATAAATGAAATACTCGAATATATTAAAAAAAAAAAAAAAAAAAAACAACGTTTAACGTAAAAATTAGATCTTTACGTAGCAATGGTAAGAGAACAAATACAAGTTAGTGAAATACACCAGGCAAGTAGCGCGAACAGCTACCCGACAAGTAATTCCTCCTGGTGCCAAGTGAACGCCACAAACGAATGAATATGTACAACAAATAATTCAACGTAAACAACGTACCCCAACAATACAAAAAAGTGACAAATCTAATTGATTAACTTACCATTTTAATGATGAGCTTCTGGTCGACACCAAAGTGCTGGTTGGCTCCATCCGCGTCGTCGTTCTTGTGCTCTGGGTCCCATACTTCGCTAGAGTTTGCACCCTCAAGAGTGATTCCTGTAGACGGAAATCACAATAAATTGGGAATTCTATAAAGTGAATATTCGACAGTAATTACATGCCGGCCACAACGCACTCGCAGTCGACTAAGCACACAATGGGCTCGCCACAATGGCCGAAAGTCTGCCGGCGTCTCGTACAGTGCAGCGCTCATTTGCAATGGCCGGCTTGCCGTAAGTAGCAACGCGTGTAACGAAATAACGAAGCCATTACCATCTACGTTCTTCACTTTGTAATATTTACCGTATAGATATTCCTCTGCCATGGCGATCGATCTGATATTAGCAGATTCTTGTGAGTAATGTATACGTCGATGGAGTATGCGTGTCCAAAGTGTAAGAGAGAGAAGCCAGAGACGCCGCGCGCACAACGGTCACTGCGAGAATCGCGAACGTTAGTGGTCGCACGTGCTGCGCGAACGCGTAGCAAATGAGTTTCGCGTAGCCGGCCTTGCGCGCCTAGATACGTTCTTGTTTCTCATTGGCTCATCCAATCTCCCACCACTGGGCAGCATTGCCAAGTTTACAAGCGCCAAAAGCACCGACGGCATCTTCGGGGGTGTTCCTTGGCCCCTATTATCCCTTGTTACTTCTAATACCGACAAAGGGAAGCAATATCGTTAGATATCTTTAGGACATTTTGAATGAATAAAGAAAAAGTACGGAACACACTTCGTATACTTATATATAACAGACTGTTAACGTAATAATTTCGAGGCAGGGATAACTTTAGACAGCTTATTGCTGTGTCTGGCGTAAATTGTATTCTTAAAAGGTATTAAAATATGCGGTTTTGATTCTTTATTATTTGACAAAATAATTCCTGAGGTTCTATGTATGACGAGAGATTCTAGGAATTGTGAATTTTTGTAATATTTTTGATACGTATTTGCAGAGTATTATATGTACAGTTAATGTATTATGGTAGCCATTTTTATTTTCTATCTGGTTATTTTATAAATATATCATGTGTTGATACTTGTAGATATATATATATATATATATATACAGATTAATGAACATACTTTATATTCTATCTTTATGTATTAGGAGAAAAAATATTGAAAAATTAAAATGTATAATCTTCTTGTACTTTCAGTTCTACTGCTTTATTTTACACTGAAGTTTTTCAGTTTTGAATAGGTCTTCATTATACTGTAAATCTGACAACGGTGCAGTGAGATACTATTGGTCAATGAGACATCTGCCGGTAAAAGTTCGCAAGTAGCACCCGCGTATTGACAATGTAAATATTGTGGAACATATAAAATCACATAAAAACTTATGTAAATATAATTGAAACGTGATTCTATAAAAGAAAGAATATCTTCGTACTAATATTACGTGATGCTGCTTATGTGACTTATTTGACTTCGCCAGTCATTCAGAAGAGTTTCGAGAAAGGTCTGAAACCATTAGACGACGTGGTGCGCCTCAAGATGCCTGTTAATTTACGTATTTTCATATTCTTCTTATTCTTCTCAACGGTATTAGCCGCAAACGATGAAAAAAATGAAAGTTTTTTCGTACCGACACAGGACTGGCAGATAGTGAAAAAGGGTAAGTCAATAATTTGGGACTATTTTTCACGCAGTTGACTCATAGGATCAGATACCACGTCAGTCAAATGTAATATGTAAAAGTTCATGAAAAATCATACATGTGTTTTACAATAACCATGTAAAAAAATTGATAATTTCTTATTAATCAAAATGATATAATGCAGAAAATTCTAGACTCCGTTAAATTAACAGAACATATTTGGATATCTAACCTTTACAGTAACGTATCTAGCATTCTTTGGGGAGACAGTACTGTTCATTGTAAGCATCATTCGGAAAGTTTAATGTTTTCTTTTAACTATGTACTGAGACATTGCGTAATTCTGCGCAACTATATACAATTATTAGTTGTATTTACATATTATAGTAATAATTTACTCACGATTGGCCGAATGCCTTAGGCAACTCATTTTTCTGTTACATCATAACTGTCCGAGAAGACATTTTATTAACAAAATGCATTAATGGACAGTTTTTATCATAATATTGATGACACAGAATGCTATTTTCCATTCTTGATATACTTCAGATGTCAAATAACAATGTGGAACCCTGAAAATACGTAACTGCATTCGGAGTGCCATCTAGTGGAAATATTCTTAAAGATTTTTCTTACAGGAACACCAATCCCGGAAGGTTTGCATATAAGGCACAATTTTCAAACTGGAATAACAGAAGCGAAATTAATGGACCCGGATGATTCATCGGAAGACAAATCAATGGAAAAAGCGGAAGATGAACGCTCGAAATCATTAGCACTCCATCCTGAAGAAACGATAAATCAATCTAATGTGGAAGATTCTACGGAAAAAATTATAAGTGAGGCCGAGCAAAAGAAATTGTCCATGAAAGAACTAAAATCACGATTGAAAAAAATCAGATTCGAAGATGCAGTCGTCGCATCAGACTTAGATGTAATTATTCCATAAAAAAATCATTACTTGTATCAAAATAATGTATGCATATCTAGTTATATATTTTTTAATATAGAACTACGACGACGCTCGCCCAAATTCTAATGAACGGTTTAGAAACTATGCAACGTTAAAAAAGGAATTCGAGGCACTCGAAGTAAATGTTTCCAACGATGCGGAAATAATGACAGCCTTCATGAAACGTTTTGATCAGCACAAAAATTCTATTTTGGCTGGGACTTCCACAGTATCGGAAATTGAAGATATTTTAGACATACTGAATAATTTAGAATATTTGCTTCATCAAATTGACAATGCTCAAGTCTTCACTGACATGGGAGGGTAAGTACTTTTGATACTATTGGAAAGTACTATTATCAATATTCCTTAACAACTAATTTATCTTTCAGAATGACAAAAGTTATTTATCCATGTTTAAACGCATCGAATAACGAAGTTAAATCAGAAGCATTAAGATTATTAGGTGCTGCAACTCAATCCAATCCAAAAGTACAAGCTAAAGCGTTGGAAAATGATTTTATACAGAAGCTCCTTCACATGATAACAACTAATCATAAGATGGAGGTCAGGTCCAGATGTCTATTTGCTCTAGGCGCATTGATTCGTCAGTTTCCGCCTGCGCAAAAAGCACTGATAGATCATGGCGGTTTGGAAATCTTTGGTGAGATTCTTGTTGACGGTCCACTTCAGACGCAATCGCGGATAATGAAGTTAATTAATGACCTAATAATCGAAAGAAAAAACCTAGACAAATTCTTGGATGAAGAACAGCGTCAACGGCATTCTCGCGCCTACGAAATCACGGCTTTCGAGGAAAAACTTGTGCTACACAATTATTGCAAGCATTTGAGTGATCTTTTATTGAAAAGTATAAAGCATGAGGTAGCTACGAATTTTAATATGGAAGATCGTGACTTTCTAGAAATAATCTACGAAAGTATGATCACAGCCAGTTCTGTTTGTAATGATGAATTTGTAAGAAAGAAAGATATAATCCTTCCAGCTATGAATGAAATGCGTAAATTTTATAATGGTCTTGATGTAAAAATATCTCCTGAGGAGGATGATCTACTCAGACATCTTGTACTTCTTATAGAGATATTTAGCACATTTATTGATAATTCTCATGACGAGCTTTGAAGAAAACATTTTGTTGGGTTCAGTCTGATCCATTAAAACATTGAAAGCTAAAATTTCGAATGCACTTTGTGCACAAAGGAAACCTTAGATAATGATATTATAGAAGGATCCTTTATTACTAGTTATGTTTTTGTAACTGTTGATGCGTGATTTTTTAGGATTAATGATATGTTCTAACTCAAATGGTATCTCGGTGCTGCAGACGATCGAATAGATCAACTGAATCGTCAAAACCTTGTCATAATTCACGTCGGCTCAATTATATATTATAAAGATTTTATTCGAAGAGTGGATAATCATTTGCGAATGGATTTATTCACTATTGCAAAATATTCAGTTTTGTCTATTCCAACATGTCGTGTGGTGTGTAAGTAGCTTAATACTTTAGTATGAAAATGCGCGACACATGGCATGAATGTGGATTTGCAAATAATACGTAATTTAAGACTGATGTGACTTACAGTAAGGATAGATAGTGCCATAGTTTTACATAGAAAGTCTAATGATAGCGGCATTTGGAAACATGTTTTTCTTTTCCTCCAAAGATTGTCTTTATGCGCGTGTCGATTGTAGTATTTATTTATGATGTGCGGCGCTGAGTATCTTGGCGATAGAACAAACGTATTTTTATAGAAATGAACTTTACGCGGGATATTACATGATAAAATGTAAAATCCATTTTTTTTAGAAACAACATTTTGACATGACGCATTGGTCGTCAGTATTCCGTGTACGGTTTACTGTGTTTTCAGAAATATTTACAGGATTGCAATTCTGTATAGAGATTGAAAGAGTCACACCACTTAATAATACCTTAATAAATTAGTGATAAGGATTTCAAAAATTGTTACCATTCCGACGCTTAATAAATTGTTAAAAAAAAATCGAATACTTTCTAATAATCTTCTGGTATTTCTTGATAAGAACATGTACACAATATCACAATGTAATACTATCGTAACAATTACAAAGGCAAAATAATTACGATAAGGTAGTTTAGTTTATTTACAAAATATGGCAGTTACACGTAATCAATTCGATAGTAGCCACGATCCATACAAAAGGTGCTCGAAAAAGTCGCTGGTTCTATAGTCGGCTTTCCAAAATGATCGACCCCTTATTTACACATAGCTATGTAAAAGGCACTCGCGCGCTACATAATTTCAAGAAGAACAATTATATTTCTTTCTGCTTTTTAAGTACAAATCGTATTTAACTGCCAATCATACAGTGCGCACGAACTGAATTGCAGCACAGAGGAGAGGACTAAGAATCATCTGCTACATCATTGTTGAATCATCAATATCACAATTATTTTTCAGAGACACGCACAGGATATCAAGTTTTTGAATAACTATCTCAATTCACAAATGATTTTCAAAATATGATCACTGCCATCTAAATAGTACCCTTTGTATATCCGTATTGAACAGGCGGACGTTTCTTTTGGGATTTGGTAATTTTTTCAAAATGTGCTGCTTACAGCGTCCACTTTTAAATGCCAATCCGGCAATTGATGTTTTTTAGCAACTTAAAAAATATACTTTACATAGTGATAAATACATCTGGTGCAATACCTGCTAGTGTTTTTACATCGAATTCCCATATTTTAACTGTAGATTCACTGGCTACTCATACGCAGCCAATTTTAAAACTTATTTATTACAAATTTTTTTTATGTAACGGAATCACATTCTTTGTGCACACTAAAGTACCACTCTCTTATGGCAATACTGATTCTACGCGGGATCAGTTTTTCTATCCTGCGATTTTTTTAAGTGTTCGTCATCTCGCTACAAGGAAAATATGAATTCTTACGCCGGGGTTTGATTGAGCACTAAGTCGTTTTACAGTATGGAAAACGTATGTATATTTATATATATAATAAACTATTCAACGAATGTAACAATCATCTGTCCCTCAAATTATACCGGGAAAAAATACTATCTTTTTTTTTACATTTACGGACTTGTGCTAACGTCGACGACATCGTCCAACAATACAATTAGAATGCTTGATGCAACGAAACAATATTTGAATAGAACATTCGTACACAACTGATAAGTCCGTCAAATTGGACAATATTGAAGTCAATTATTGATAGTATTTATGAACAGGAAAAAACACTGAGGAAAGTTAACAGGTCACGCAGGAGGGGGACATTTTTATCGCAAAAAATAATTTAGATTCCCGTTACGTTCTAACGCATATTATTACATACTACGAACCACTGAAGTTCGTTCAGTCATTATTAACCGTTATTATCTTTTGATAAATTTGCAATTTAATCGCTCTTCGATCATTAACCATTATTTACGAAATTTAAACATTACTTAGAAAGAAAAAGGAAAAAATGGGTATTATTTAGTCGCAAAGGATAGTCAGCATGGCCATCAGTGTTATCCCCACAAGTAGGGATCCAAATTGTTTTAATGATTCCTTCGGATTTGTTTCTTTGAGTAATTCTGGCAGGACTGTTACTAGACCGATGTGCAAAAATCCACCAGCGGTAAATGGTAATATCCAACTGGTTCTGGTCTCTGCAAAAGCATACAAAAAATAGTAAATAAAAATCCAATAACTTTAAGAATCCTATAATCCCAAACAAATTTTAATACTAACCAACGCCTCCAGAGCACAAGACAGCAACGAGAGCACCTAGAATTCCACCGCCAGCGGTAAAGATTTGAGCTTTGGCAGCGTCCCACCTGTTGAAGCCGCTTTTTAGTAAAATGGCAAAATCGCCAACCTCGTGTGGTATCTCGTGCACCAAAATAGCGAGAGTTGTAAGAGCGCCAAGCCTGAATGACACTAGGAACGATCCGCCTACAGCTAATCCATGAGTGAAGTTATCGATACAATTGGCCATGAGGTTCAAGTAACCGGAAATGTGTTTTGGTTTCTCTTTCCGAATTTCTTTGATGTTATTACTCGTGACAGTAGTATTTAAGGTTGACTCATATGCACAGAATCCATTGGAATTAACGTTCTTAATGATACCGTTAGTATGTCCAGCTTTTTTCATATATCCACTACTCTGTTGCGCTATCAGATATCCGTTAGCATCGCCCTTCACAACTCCATTCCTCTTAGTGGCATTGAAGACACTGGCGTCCTTGACGTATCCATTCTTTACATTGGACAGTGGATCGACGATATTTTTTATAAAACCATTGGATCTCATTCCATTCTTCACGAAGTCTTTCTTGGCACCGTCGAGTTTCAGACAATTATTGTTCTCTAGTTCCATGTCGACGTTATTATTCAAGAATTCCTCTTCTTTCTTCGATTCTTCTTCCTCTTCGTCATCCTCTTCCTGCTCCCCGGCAAACATCTTCTCCGCTATGACGAAAACAAGGAAGCCAGCCAGAACCCAGAGTCCGCAAGACACAGAACGGTGTCCATTGTCATAAGCTGATGATGCAATACAAAATACAAGATTTTAATTTTCATATAAGATTTACTAGTAAAATAATTTTTTCACTATACAATTTTTACAACGCTGATCGATTTAACCCACTTAAAGGAGCTTCAACTCTTACGGTGGATCTCCTTGAATTTATTAAATTCGTTCTACGTCTTACAAAGTATGAAGGCCATATCAGTATTATGTCGTTACCACATAACTGTACATAATAACAAGTGAGAACGTTATCGATATAAGAGGATTTGTCACAAAACTTAGGAGCTTCAGCAATGGTTATTTATCATTTATTTTATTCAATTGATCTGCCCTCTTATAAACTGATAAAAATGTCACAAAAATTTAAACAGCACCGGTATTCTGAATACTACTACCGATTCCAAGAAACTGTAATCTGCTTTTGTAATATACATTTGAAAAGCAGATTTCAATGCATTAAATTTAATTCAATATGTAAAAACTATTGAAAAAATCAGCATGCCCTGATCGTGGCAAGAACAGGTTACAGTTGGCCGAACTATAATTCCTTATTTAATTCTGAAATTAACTTATAACAAAGATTGAAGACAAAACTTTTTAAAGCAATTTACTATTTAGTACTTCAGACGACTGTAAGCAATGTACTAAAACTGAGCAAAGGTTTTAAAATAGAAATTGAATTTCTAAATGATTACAGTTTCATGATCAATTGGAAAGTACCAATTGCAATTTCCAGCTGGTGTTGACAATCACTATAATCATTTTCTCTTATTTCCTTCAATTTTCTCTAAACTATCAGAGAGGTGAGTAACATCAGATAGGTCGGTATTCAATTTGCAGGATAAAATTGCTCATTCAAATCGGCAACTGGTGCACAATAGAGTTCAGTATCATCATTTAAATCATTTAAAGTGCTCGGATGACTTCGAATGGGAAACTGACCTCGTGGGCGTCATATGGTAAGCATAATATCTATATACGAGCAGTGTGAAATTTATAGGACTCATGTGCTCCTTGTATTAACCATGCTACTAATATTGACTTCTTCAAAATTCCTGTTTACCTTTATTAAGACTTTTGTTGGCCCATGCTTCTGGTAAAAGATGCAGGAAGACATCACCAAGTAGGCCGCCTACTGCAAAACTCAGTAGCATCTTCAACATAGCAGCGCTTGCTGTAACACAAAACGAAGATTCTTCATCAATAATACAGATTAATTGAATTCCTACATAATATTCGAATTCTACGTATACTAAGTTATGTTATTGTACATAATTATGCACTTGCGTGTTTACCAATGATATCAATATTATGTTCTGCTTTGCTGACGCTCCCAATAAGATAGCTTAAGATAGGAGCCCGAATTCCTGCGCTGGAGAAAGTGACGCATGTTAGCATTACAGCTAAAAAAAGACTGGTTTCAGTCCAATAATGGTACAACTACTTTATATGAATCATTTTGAAAAGGGAGAGCGAAGAATTTGTTCCTGTTAATTGTATAACGTCTTCATGAATAGATTGTTTTGTTGTGTTAATATAATTATCATTTTAGTTTAGTCAGCATGCTAAAGGAATTCCACATCGAAAAAAGAAACAGTCTAATGACTTTTACTTTTACCACATATGCCTTTAACGGCTGACCTTAGTCACACTCAATCGAGTATCCGTCGCGACGCTTGTACATTCAGTTTATGATAAGCTGTTTTTGTGATTTGAATAAAACCCTGGAATAATATAATGTGCCAGTTAGATGCTCATGTTAAATCAAAGATACACGTCTTAAAGTTAATCACAAAATCTTCAATTAAAAGTACTGCTTAATTGACAGCTGCTTTACATTGCCCTTAATCAATATCAGTGATAAACAATCAGTTTCGAAAAGTCTGACATTCTCAACAAGGAAGATACAGTCTGAGCCACAATGTTGTATCATAATATGAAGTTACTGGAGCGACTGACCCGTGAAAATTGGTTATAGAAAAATGATTAAATTCCCCGCCTATTTGCCCCTTAAGTACCTAAATCCTGTGGCTGCCAACCGCTGATAATTTGATGTCAAGCCATAAGGCTAGATCTAATAAATTTTGTATTACGTTCCATTTGGTTGGATGAACCGGCGTCAAGATATTTATGAAATAACAAGCAAGCTGTTTGGCTTTGAATAAATTTGCATTTAAATTGAATCAGCTAATCGCTCATCCTATCGTATCCTGAATATTGCACAATATAAATAGCTATATTTCTCCTGGAAGAAAGAGAACGATAAAATACGCGAATACAGCAAATTTTACTTAAACTAGTACCGTACGATAACGCTGATCTTGACCCTGGTTGATCTTGTAGAAAAAAAAGAATTGCACTGCTGTTCTTGAACCATTGTGCCTTGATCTAGTTTCGATGACAAACGGGATTGGTTGCACGTAGCCTTTGCTAAATTGATAGCGGATGTAGTAAGTAAGGGAATACTAATTAGAAGGACACTAGCTCAATGATCCTGCTTGGCAATTTTACGAAAATTTTTACAAATTTACGTATACAGTCTCTATTGAAAGGCCCGAAAATAGTGACCTAATTAATACAATCATGATAAATATCAATGACACTCTCATATTCAACAGTACCTCTTTAAGACTCATTTATCACAATGACTCTTTATCAGCAGTAGGAGATTCCTGCTGGTAAAGTATGTATGTACAAGAATGGGAAGAACGAAAAATCCTGATTGAGATATTTTTCTATATTTTATCAGACAATGGCGATAAGTATTTCACTATCTTCATTGATAAATCATTTGATCGTCATGCTACACAGATGCATTCATATACGCGTGCAAAGATTCTGAAGAAAAAAGAAGAAAGGTACAATTTAAAATTGGCGTAACAAACATTTCCACTATCATCGGTTAGCAGACGATTAATGCGAAAGATTATTAGACTTATCTTGCATCGTGGACTGATAACAATTTGCGTAATCGCGTTGTTTACAGGCGCATTTATACTTTAATGTGCAATTACAAGTTGAAGTAGCAAATAGCCATTTTATTTATGTGGCGGCTTAGATGATTAGAAATCAATGAAGAGTAGATTTTTTTTTTAACAGTCATGTCCTACCTGGGAGAAGATTATCTATCAAAGAATCCCTACTAATATCCAAATGTATCGCGACGCATATATTATTAAGATAAAGCAAATACGATAAATAATATTTAATAACTCATACGCAGTTCAACGTGTCTGATAATGACGAAATGGGCGTATTTTTCTATAACGTAAATGAAGAGCAGTCAGTTTTTTTTACCGACGATTTATAATCAGTCGTTTCAAAAAAATAAAGGAATTATAAAACTGAAACGCTCTGTATCGCCACGCGCAATCTACAGTACACTGTATATCAGTGCCTAGCAACATAAATAATAATGCACCGATATCGCGAATGTCGGTGCGTCCGTCGAACAATGAGCTACGGGATGCTTGTCGTTTCTACAAACAAAAAGATCTCCATTGTGCTGCGAAGAAATACAATAATTTTTAACTAGTCAAGTCACATTAATTTCCAGTGTTTCTCTTTATTCTTTATTCGAGACTTGACGGATTGTGCAATTTTTGTTTTGCAACTGTTAATGCGGGTCTTTCACTCAACGGTTTAGCGAACAGTGCTGAAAGCAACATTTGCTTTTTCTCCTGACAATGAGTCATCCTCACGAGAGTGCCATCAATTTTTGTAGGAGAGTCATTTTTATTAAAATCGATTAACCACTGGGGTCGATAAGAATATGATTGATTTAAAAATACATTGTATTAGCTGCGCAACAGGATGTTTTCTCGTGTATCATACGCCTGACAGTGGTATAGAAACTGGATGAGATAATCGTACGAACAAAGATCAACTCTAGTCATATGGTTGGTGAAATTACAACGCGCCTGACAATTTTCCTAGTAAGAAAAAGGCCAATGGGCGAGTCGTTCGATCGGAACCAATAATTGTTAGAAATATATTACGTCATGGACTAAGTGGATAACTTTCATGAACCAATTCTTGCGTATAATTGATATAGTTTGAACAATAAAAATAATATTAAATTATAAAATTAAAATAATAATAAATTATAATCTGTACATTTCTTAAGAAGGAAAATGTACAGTATCCTAACGAGCTTAATAGACTTAAAACGTTTAATACTTTTGTAACGATTGATGTATTAAAAAAAATCGATTGATATTGAACATGATAAGATAATATTTTATCAAAACGTGCCGAACGGAAAATCATTATTAGTTATGGAACACTGTTAAAATCCTGATATTCGAGGAACGTGATCAAATCTGTTGATATCTTTCTACTGCTTATTAATCTCAAGTTTAACGAATAACTTCCAAATTACGCTCGTCAACGAACTTATTTTATACTTTAATTATTCAGAAAGCGTTAAACTGGAGATCTATTTGGGTTAGAGCTGTGAAAGGATCTGTTGCAATACGTAACAGTTTGTCAGTGTAACTATTTTTTTTCTTTTTAAAGGAAATTTCGTAAAAACAACTAACAATAAATAGCGTTCCATAAAAATGTTGCTACTGCGCAAGGCCAGTACAACCCGAATGAATACAATTAATTGTGAAACAATTGGCATTGAATAATTATGCAGAATAATTCTAGATACTGCAGATTGAGTAATGTACTTTTTGCATTAATGTATGAATAAATATATGTGATTTTCAATATGATACTGTAATATCACGAATCGTTGTTCTTCCAGGATCACATGAATATTTAATGAACGTAATTTTCACGGTTAATGACACTGAACAAAAAATATAAGCAGCAGCAGCCATAATGGTGTAGCGTTGTTAGAGAGAATATTACTCTGAGTCCATGACTAAACTCTTCCAGAACATTCTCTCTGGCGTCAGCCATAAGATACCCAATAGACAGCAAAATAGCTGCGGCAGATCCTGCGTCTTAATTATTTTTAAAAGTATCTAATATTAAAAAAGTTGCTTTTGGAAGCAGACTATTATAAAAATAGCAAATAGATTTTCAAAATAAAGATTCTCGTAAACGAATGATATATTAAAGCTGCAGGAATATTACGAAAGGAGAAAAAAGTGCGAAAAACTGGTTTGGAAGAATGTTTCTCTCCAGATAAAAATTGTATCGCCAATATTTAAATTCCAGTCATTGAATATGGATATCATGAGAAACCGGAAACGTGTTACGACAGGAAATAAAATTCTTTGCGTAGTTGTCGTTTCTCTATTGGAATATAGAAGAACGAGCCTAAAAGCAAATAGCTCAACCTTTTAACCGGTTGTTATTAAATCGGCATGATTCAGGCCAGCTAGATCGTTTGTACATTAAAATGGCGATCACGTGAAAAAAGATTACGCGTTCTTTAACGAATAGCCTGTGATGTAATGCCAACAAAATTGAATCAGTGAGAAGACGCTACAATAATGCTTCGAGGTTTTGTTTTGTTATGTACATAAAGAAAAATCTTGCCTTTTTCGGTCTATCACTCTAGAACTAAAGTTCAAAGTTCAAAGGTTTCGTGACACCGTTAGTCGTTACTCATTTAAACACTAACACATTCCCGCAATACAATATGAGGATTTAAAGAGACAGACTCCTGACTGTCCAATTCCTTAACGTGTCATGCGAAAAATATTTCCATTGCATATCATGTTTTCTCTCTGCTTCTTTACGATAGCAACATACGATGTCTGGCCTTTTAGATCGATAATACAATGCAAAATAAAAGTGGTATAATAATTCGTTGGTTGATTCAACAGTGTAGATCGATTATAAAGGCCTCCAATTGACCTTGACCACACGAAATGTAAAACCAGTTTCGTAAGAGTCCGGTTGGAACATGTTTTAAGCCATTCTAAAGTGTTCAAAGCACTTCTAGTTAACGATTCTTTGTCTAATAGGAACCACTAGGCTATCGATAAAAATACAAAGGAAAGTACTGCACTCATTGGTAATGCTTGTTGCTTATTTAAAATTCAGCAAAGTAACATTTCTACGGAAAACAGTACTATTCGAAGAATTATCATTGACTTGAATTGACGATTTACGATGAGGCTTTTCAATGTTTATCAACCTACTTAGTATTCTAAATGTTCATGTTCTTCATGGCGACTGATACTACCGCTCATAGCAAGGTCGCGAGTTATGAGCGTATTTTGAGATAAGTCTGAAGAGAAAAAGACGCTGAACCCATTAACTTTTAGAACTTTTACTATTTCAGTAGCGATATTATAATGTATATTAGTTAGAATTATTATGTGATGTTGTCAATGTTTGCTCGAAAAGCTTAAGCTTATTGCAATTATATGTACGCGAATTTGTCGCACCAGACCTATAGCACGTGTAGCATATGTTATGCTATAGACATTTTCTCTTGTCTTTTACGTCGTGTTTTATTATGAATTTTATGATGCTTTACGCGACGATACTGTTTTTATTTATAGAAACGTGCCTGAGTCCGTCGCTGACAGTTGGCAAGTCAATACGACTAAGCATCGTGAATTCTGAATGATTCTTTAATAACAATTTGCTATCCTTTGTGTACAATAGGAGAATTTATAATTACTGTGAAATTTCTGGCTTGTGATTGTGGGTTCTATGTTTGACAGGTTCTAATGAAATATCTTCTCACTGGAGGACATTATGCAAGACTGGTGATAGTGACTGGAATTGTCAGTAACCCATACCTTGTACATAGTGAACATAGTCATTGCACAACTCAATAATGCAATATGGCCAACAAAAACAACATTTGAAAGTTTATACTACCATAAGATCTGCTGTTGTACTTAAATTTCTCTCGTGACTGTTAAAGTATAATAGATCAGCACATGATCAGCAATTCATGAATAAATTTTATAAAAATTCTTTGTATCATATGGATCTAAATTGACAGAAGCAAGTTTGTATTATACGTAAAGAGATTTCTATCAGACCATTGAAGTCCATATTCAAGAAGCTGAAAAACATTATATACAATTATTCACAATTATTTTATACAAAAAATATTACCTCCATTTTTCAAATTGGCACCTTCTTCGATTGGAATAACCAACAAGGGAAAAACTCCAGACAAGCCAACCATGATGCTCCCGATAAGGGAGAAGAACCATGGTTGATACTCGAAGTACTCTATGGCTGCATTCCATGGGATCCAAATTTCTTCAGAGACAATTTCATACAACATTCCTCCATCCGTACAATTCTCCATACACATAGTCATAGCCATTGCAATTAGCTTGTTGTCAAAAGTATAGTTGGAATGTTTCAAACTTCCGTCCTTACTTCCAGTAAGCACAACACTCCAAATGTTGACAGCTGATATTTACGCTGTCTTTACTTGATGATATGTCCTCTATGAAACAAAGATACTGAATAGATCTACCAGACCTCATAAATATGAAAAACTCATAGTACGAGCAATCTTCTTCAATCCAGTATACAGTAACTTGAAGCTTCTCCAATCCAACTGATGATTATCCAGTGCACCGTACTAGAGCGTATCGTAACTTGCATGCAGTTTACGTTCTTTGGTTTAGTTTTGAGCTTGGTATTATTAACCGGTCGTTTGGTCGTGGTAGGTCGCCTTGCTTCTTGGATGTTCAAAGCCTCAACGTCTCGGCAACTATCAGCGACCGACTAGCCTACACTGAGGACTGAGTACGGACGTCTGAAGTTAGACTCTTGGTCTTGATTGAATAATCTCTAATTATTTCATCCCGCTCTTAGACGAGATAATAGATTGTATAGCTGACCGCGTGCCCGGCCAGTTTCACGAAAATCCCGCTTCAACGTACTGTCGAATTCTTGTTTAAACCTCTTCAACGTTACTACGAATAATGCGCATTATGGCGTCCATGCTGCTTTTATAAGTTCTTGCTGCTGGGAGGGAGAATCATAGAAAGAGATAGTGAATAATGGAGAAGGAATATGTCAGAGAAAGAAAAATAGTTTGTAGTTCCGTATTGACCGTGGAGATCGATAGAGGCGCTGCTGTGTGAGGCGTTCGAACAAAGAAAATGTACATATGAAATGATTATTGAAACGTGTAGGTGTAAACTTTTCCCTATTAATAAATACACAGTCCTATGTTGCACTTTGCTGTTTATAAATAAAATAAACCGGCCGATTCTTCAGTAGAAACAAATTGATTTCGAATTAATTTCATTCTTTAAAATAGCAGCGCTTATTGCGCACTTGCACGCATATCTCTTGAGATATTATTGCATGTTCACCTGTAAGTAATAATGATTTTTGAAGAATACTTTAAATAATAAAGAATCTGTAAGGATCACTCTTTCTCCTTATTTTTTTTCTTTATGACAGGCTTAATAACATGCGTCGATAATTGGTAACCTCTCCGCTTTATTTCAATATGTCATTGACGCATGGTCAGTTGTATTTTAAACCTTTCTACGGGTGCTGTGTCACCCAGGCTTACGTGATACCCAATATAATGCCTAGTCTATTTATCTTCAGTCAATACCGTCTATATAATATATGTTCAACAGTCGGTAACTAGTAAATCTAACGTATCGCCATCTTGTACTGAGATTTCATGATCAAGGAAAGCATCTGTGGACTTGCCATCCAAACTGCACATTAGACAGTTTTAATTAATTAAATTGCCGATGGCAATTTGCCAAATGGCTCACGTTTGGCCTGCAAGCAAGAGAAAAGCATGATGCACTGAAGAATTACTGGTATCTTGTAAATATATACAGGGATTTGGAGACGTTGATGTGTTTACGTGAGAGTGAAATACTGTCAATCTAAAAGATATATTAGGTTTTGAATGACGTACTTGGCTTGGGGCCAAAGACAAGTAATAATGATAATGAAAAAGTAATAACGAATCGACGTTGCAAGAATTCTAAAATTTGTTAAACTTTTTTTGAATTTCGAACAGTCCCGCCTACAATGTGACTGGTTCCCCGTATCACAGAGAAGACAGCTCTCCAGTGATTCTATTTTCGGATCTACATGAAGTTACGCTTATTTTAGTTACATTTTTCTGCTCTGAACCAGAACAGGGAAGCTCAAGATTTGTTACACATTTCCGCCATGATGACCGAGTAAGCTAATTTACGTTTTACCTGAACGGTCGTGAAGTTTCGCGATTCTAAATTCTTAATCAGTATAGAATAAATCTAATATAATTATCGTTTTGAAAAGATAAAAAGATAGTGCTAGTGAATGGTGGGTCATCAGTGTATGGACCGTAATGCATTCTTTAATGAAAAATTTATTTCGTAGAATTTTTGTCTTTCTCTTGGTAACAATTTTTCGACAAAAATATACATAAATTGAAAATCAAACAATTTTTAAAAATTCGAGTAATAATTTTAGTCGTGATACCAAGACAGTTTAGTGTTCTATCATATTATCGGATTCTTAGTTATTCATATACATATATCGGCTGGTCTGAGATTATTTATAAGCAATTATAAAATCCTCGCAGCTGGACCAACTTGATTTATATGGCTGAAATAACATTTTATGAGCATGAGCCATATTACCTTTGGGAAGTGTCATTTTATATAAAATCAGTTATATATACTGAAACGCTTGGAAAATTGATTTTCATATTACTTAAAAGCTAATTTTTCTAATAGCTTAATCATATTTTTTAATTATTTTACATTCCAATTAGGTCTATAAACCAGTTTCAGACGTTCCATGAATCGCGGCGATCGTCAAGCAGACAACGCGATTTAGATACACTTTCCATTTCGAGTTATTCCAAATTTCCCTTTCTCGTTCTACCAATTTTTTGTTTCTTTCGTTTCCGGTCTATCTGTACTTTATAAAACTTCTACGTTATACGTCTCAACATGGATTTACGAAGAATGTCTAATTGGAATGTCCTGAGCGTGGAGGCCGCTCTTCAGCAGTTAAACAGTCACGAAGGTGACGGTAGTGAAAAAAGATCAAGACGTCTTAACACGGTAAGAAATTTCATAAATCTCGTGAAATTCGAATGTTTTGAAATATCACAGTGTAAAGAACATCAAAAAATGGATCTATAAATAGAATTGAACGGACCAACGTCAAAATTGACAAGAACACTTTGATTCTAATTTTATCAAATGGACTTCATTTTATCCTTAATCCACATATCGTTCCAAATCATTTCTTTTACAGCAACAAGTTACAATTAAAAAATTTCAGCAGAATGTGCAACTTTGCAAATTTTTTCCACTTCATTTCCGTCGATTGATCAAACCAAGTATAACACATACATATATAATTTTGAGTACGGATGTCGTTCCTCTAGGTGCATCAATGCAGTTGAAAATGTCGATAGCGTCTACTCCATTCTGGCCCTCTGCCTGCCTTTATTTATAACTAATTAAAGCAGACTCAGTTGCAAGTGCCCACTCCTAGGATCCGGGCAACTGCTAAAAGCGTTAGCGATCGATCAAGGAGACTCCGTATGCACCAGTCTTTGGAAGAGTTCAATAAGTTCCATGATTTCCGGAATCCAAGGAGAGTTCGATACATAAATAATAAGAATTATCATCGTTTCATTCGCCATGAATGATTTACGTAAAACGCAGCACCGGTCTATTAAATCGTGAAATTACCAAAGTGCGAGTACAAGTATTCTTAGAATTTTTCTACATCAGTGTATAAATCATCATGAGCACCTGGACACAATTGAACGTTGAACATGCCACAAATGCAATTTCCAGAGATGACCTGCATAGCAGTATTCGCAGAGGAAATTTACCGGTAACACTTTTCCTCATCAGTCATAACCCCATCATTTAATAATATCAACAGATATTCTGTAATAAATGATTTTGATTGACATCAGAATTTCATTCGAATATTTAACGTAATTAATTGTCAGGGCGTTACAAACAATTTTTAACTGATCAGTTAAATTCTTGGTAATCATTGTGAAGCTCAATGATTCGTGATTTATTGCCACCATTTTATTACTGTAGTGAAACAGTCGTTGGTGACTCTATAAATTGATGGATGTGAATTTTCAATAAGATTTTAATGCTTGACTATAGTGCAGAAACGTGATCAGGCACGAGAGGCGAATTAGTTGTTGAAATAGGAAGGTCAGTAATGTAATAGGAAGCCAAGCATGTTCGGCACACGTTCCAATTAGCGATGGGTCATGAAATTAATGGTGTATCCGACGCGTAAGCGTCTATCCTGTGGTGGGTTTAAAATTAAGTTTAACCAAGTCTCTGGGTATATTTAGTTTGGCGCGCAGGCGCTATCCGATTAACCACAGAACTTGTTGGTTTGCTTGAAATATTGTACTGGCTATCCTTCGCACAAAGGTGCACTGTTATTCGTGAATACTTTGGAAAGACAGGATAGTCGGAAGGCCTGTGTTCATTAGATAGGAACTAGTTTTATTTTCTTTTGGTTATTTAATTATTAGTGCTGAGTTCTCAGTGTTCGTTCGCATAAGTTTTTGTGGCGATACAGTAAGATTTTAATACAGCTAGAAAAATGGATCTTGGTGGCGTCGACGTTTGGGGGCAAATTGCCTTAGAAACGTCTCAGATGTACGTTTCTGAGGGTGGCGTTATCAAAAGTCGTTTTGCTAGTACAGTAAGTTCATTTTAGATAAATGAAAAGAATCTCAGTCAATTCAAGGATTCTTGATCCATTTCGTAAGATTTTAAGACAATCTTGTTCTATAAATGTCGCAGGTAGTAATAAAGTTATCGTCACAGATTTTTTAAGACCGCAACTGTTTATTTTTTAAAATTGTTATATAAATTTCAAAATTGATCCAAGAAGTAGAATATCGTATTAATAAAAAAAAATGGTACTAATATATTTGTAAAAAAGTCCTTGTACCTTAAAAAGTTATTTGTTAATTTATAACTTATGGTCAATATAAATGTATAATTTATTTAACGAATTATTGATTTTATGATTTTTAGACTATAGAAAAACTTCCGGATAAGGTTATTTTAAATATCTTCAGTTACCTGTCGCATCGCGAAATCTGCAGGGTCGCTCGTGTTTGCAAAAGGTGGCGACAGATCGCCTACGACACCAGACTATGGAAATACGTGTCCCTGAGACCGGAAATCAGCGGTCTTCATGTTGGATCACTTGAAAGTCTTCTTCAGTTAATCAGGTGTGTTTTTTATGTAAAATATTTTCGAGTAATCATTCATTTAATCACCAACTATATTTCAGTACTCGTTTTGGACCTTCTCTACGTTACATAGAATTGCCAATCGAACTTATCACTCATACGGTTCTACACGAATTGGCAAACAAGTGTCCTAATTTAACCCACATGTTATTGGATTTCTCAACCGCCATGCAGTTGCACGATTTTTCGGAAATGCAGGCATTTCCCACAAAATTAAAATACATGTGCATCTGTCTGTCTGAGGTCATCTTCATGGAAGGTTTCATGAGAAAAATTTACAATTTCATAAACGGCCTTGAAATTCTTCATCTGATTGGTAAGTGAATTGTAAGTCGCAGCTCCCTCCACCACAAGAAAGTTATTCATGAAGTTTGGCCTACAAACAAAATAATTTCTGTCTAGGAACCTACGAAAAGGTTGAAGAAGAGGAAGAGGAGATTTACGAGGTGATAAATGTCCATAAATTAAAGTCAGCGACACCAAATCTTCGCGTAATCAATCTCTACGGCATCAACTTCGTCGATGATTCCCATATAGATGCCTTCTCCTCGAACTGCATTCAATTAGAATGTCTGGCTGTGAATTTCTGTGCGAAGGTCACCGGCTCCACTATGAAGACCCTGTTTCAACGTAGCCGACGACTACGCTGTCTGCTGATGCAAGGAACCAGTAAGAACGACTTCCTCCACGTAATCCTTATTTATCTCTCATTTGATAATGAGACAGTGAAAATATCCTCTGCTAACATTCTAACAAGTCTGGACCGGTGAGAATCACGCGAATCGAAGGGTCGCCTTTCAGACCTCCAAAGCGAGTACGTCATGCAGGTGGAATGGGAGAAGTCCAGCATCCAGGAACTTGACATCACTGCTACTGATCTTTCGACCGAATGCCTGATCGATATGCTCACAAGGATTCCTAGTTTGCGCTTTCTGAGCGCTGGTCAACTTAATGGCTTCAATGACAGCGTCCTAAAAGCTTGGACCGAAGTTGGAAATCCTCGAAATTTGATAGCACTTGACCTCAATAGCTCTGACAACATCACTGACGATGGTCTCCATAAATTCCTATCCCGACACGGACATCAATTCTGGGGAATTGTTCTATCTGGCATGCCACACATTACTGATCAACTTTGGCAAAGTGTTTTGCCTATTCTGACAAATGCTAAGTGAGTTCTAAATAGTTGAATATGATTAAGAGGGAGAATTATAAATTTTTTATACCTTCAGAATCGTCGTCATGGGAACTCAGGAGAGACTGGGTGTCAATATTCACGTTGATCAACTTATGGATGGAATAGCTAATAATTGTCCAAATTTGGAGCGACTAGAATTACGTTGGGATCCAGAGAATTTGAGATTCTCGGACAAGAGTCAAAAGGCTATCGATATTCTTCGTGTGAAGTGTATAAAATTACGCTGTTTGGTTTTAAGGTAAAATCATTAATATTTACGCAGTCATATATATATATATATATATATATATATATATATATATATATATATATATCACAAATAAAAATAATGTTTTTCTATACATTAGCGATGGACGATATTACGAGATAGTAAAGGCGAATTTCGAGAGAGCCGACAGGACTACAGTAGTGCGAACCACCACTTGCTCCAGAGTAACGAACTACTATCTCCTGCAAAACTACAAGGATCTAATTTTCAACTGACCTCGTATTTTTGAAAAAATCAAAATAACCTTAAGTGCCTCTTACAAAAGTACTAAATACTATAAAAGTCATATATACAATAAAAGTATAGTGCTTCCTGCAATTTTATGTCTATCAAAAGAAGAAAATCTTTATAAAAATTATAGGCCTTGAAATTAACTCTATTACGTTTAATATCACGTACTATTGCTTGCGAGCATGTCGTCCAATCGCATAGACAAATATCACATGAAATTATAAAGTTACGACTCAAACAACTTAATGAATGTTTTCATTCTAACAAAAGGTCATATGTTTTCCACGACATACGATAAACCGTGGGATTTGTGTGTTCGAAGAATTTCAAAGCGCAAGCGTGGCCTCAGGTGTAGCCAATGTAACACAGGACGTGTCCTGCCCTGGATTGACACGGATCGTAACGTGACTCGTTATCGATTATTTACTAATTTATTCATGCCTGCTGATGGAGTCCCTTAACTCGCCACAACGAATCGATCCCCCGACTGGCCAGTACTAAGCGAGACGGTCGCTCGTACGTCCTAAGAAAAATTCTAAGCATTTTATTCAGACAATAAAATATAGAATATTCCATGTCGGATTGTGAAGATTTGGCCGAGAGGCGAATTAAAATCGTACTCGTTGGCGATTCTGGTGCTGGTAAAGTAAGTTTCTTTATTGTGTTTAGCGGCATTCCTTATTATTGTACTATTTCAATTAGATGCACAAAAAACGGATTACAATTTTATTTACGGTTACACAAATTCTTAATTAATAACTCAGAAATGCATTTCGCTGACATATCGATAGCTAGCGATTTGATTTTATTACACGTATTCGAAGCACCATCGAATTTCGCAATTGAATAGGTTCTCAGAATTGAAATTCAAAGGTGCTCCTAGACCAGCATTGCTGTGAAATTCTGCAACGACGAATTCACAAGGCAGTATACACCGACAGCTGGTATAGACTTTTTCTTGAAGAACATCAGTCTAGGATGCTACAAGAATGTCAATCTTCATCTTTGGGACGTGGGTGGCCTTGCACTTCATGGAAATATGCTCGACAAATATGTCTTCGGTGCTCACGTGGGTGAAGATCGCTTTTGTCAAAAAATGTCAAGGGCGTATATATTAAATTTATATGCGTATATGTATTTTAGATTATCTTACTGGTGTATGACGTAACGAATAGCTCGAGCTTTGAGATTCTTCAGGAATGGATGGCGGAGATCAAGGAGCTCAATGATATATTTAATGAACGACCGTTAATAGCAATTGTGGGAAATAAATGTGATATGGAACATCAGAGGACAGTTAAACGAGAAAAATCCCATCGATTTGCTGCTGAGAATGGATTTCCATATCACGACGTGTCTGCAAGAACCGGAGAAGCGGTAAGTGTCAGGCGATTTCGGGATTTGGCATAAATTATCTATTGCAGTTTTGATTATTTTGTCATTTTGTCGGTAACGTTAAAATTTTTTAAAAGATTGCGACTATCAAGTACATTTTTAACTAGCGTCTATCAGCTGCTACATATCGCGTTTCCGGGATGTTAATTTATTCTTGTTCAAATCATTTATACGATAATTCAAAACGAGTGCCAAGTGAACTATTTCGTAAAATTTAATTTTATAGGTTTCCTTATGCATGGCCAATTTGACTGCGAAGATTTTGGGAGTCAGGCTCACGAGGATAGATCAGGATATCCACAGACCTATTGTCACGGCAGAAATTGGTGACACCGTCGACGTCTCGACGATACAGAAAGTAGTGAAACGACATCCAAAAAAACAAAATCCGATTGACCTCAGTCGTTCTCTTCCTGGTTCTAAATCTTCAGTGTGCTCTTTACAATAGAGACATGTCAATGACTATGTTTCCAGCGGAGTCGGACGAGAGTTGAAATACATTTAATGTATACCTATAGTGTACTAATATATACAACACACGTATTTCATCTCTCAACTTGAACGCAGTGGAAACATAGCCAATTTCTTTATTGGGTCCACTTTTTGTAATTCGTTCGAATTTAATTAAAAATAGGAATCCTAGATATGTTATGCAAGAAGCATTTTCATTCTACGAATTTTCTATATGATAATAGTGGTTTAAGATAAAAATACATTTGTCAATCTCTGAGTAATTATTTGAATTTGATCATCAGTGCTATGAATACCGATAACTTCGATTTTCTTTTGAACTTATCTATAACAAATCGTTCTAGTATCTTTTGAAATTAGAAATTTTATGTACGAGACTCTTGAGTAAATGAGATTAGTAGTGAATTGAAGTCAAGGAGATTATAAGAGTTTATATGGATTCTCTTCTAATAGATTATGTAGAATAATCTTGTTTAAACTAAAGCAGAGATTCTCAACTCTTCCAAAGAATGACACCGTGACAATTTGATCAACGATTATAAAACGTAAGAAAAAAATGGTGTAAATGATTGAAATTCGAGGGAAATGCCAAAAAATGCAATAACGCAAGAAAGGCCAGAAAAGAGTTTTAATAAATTATTAATTATGTATCATGCCTGGAATATAAACTTATTCGTATTATAAAGATCATCATGTGAGGGTCAAAATCAATGACGAAATACTCCGTGTATGTAGGAAGTAATTTAGAATCCTGTTTTATTCGCAATATCGTAAAAGATTAAATAATAATTATATTAATATTGATGATGATAATTCTAGTGATATTAAAAACAATAATATTTACATTACAAATTCATTTTATAATTCAATCACATTATCACATGCTGGTTTACGCTAATAAACGCCTTCACTACAGTTCCTATTGATAGTTTGTCAGCGGATATTATGATTTAAAAATTGCATTGAGCGGAAGATAAAACTTTGCGGCATAGCCGTATATAGATTAATC
This sequence comes from Hartigia nigra, assembly GCA_031001745.1. NCBI lineage: Eukaryota > Metazoa > Arthropoda > Insecta > Hymenoptera > Cephidae > Hartigia > Hartigia nigra. The sequence goes on along the minus strand of JARPRG010000671.1, from coordinate 91,012 downwards.
AGAAGACGGTACTGGATTGATAATATATTAAAATCATTTTCTTCCATAATGGTAAAATACGCATTCGGCTATTAATATTCGTATAGAATATAATTAAGTGGCAGGCGTAGAAGATCTACAAATGATAAATGTAAGAGAAAAATGGTCGTACAGCTTGCTCGGTTTTATGTTTTCAAAACACACGCAAATATCTTAAACACAACCCTGATAAATATAAATATATTTTCAAAATCATGTCCCCATAAATACACTACAGTGCGTATGTATATATTATTAGTGCTATAGCCTATGGTGTTTTTGTTGTTTATAGACATACACTGAGCACGTATAATAATTACACACATTATTACATGCCCATCATCGTTAATAACTTTATAGATTAAAGTATACGAAAGAGTAATCATATATGTATATTTGAGTTAAAAGTTTTTTATTGCAGTCCATGCCACTTCAGAAGTGCGATTTGTCAGATTGCAATGAGATTCATGAGTTTTGCTTAGAGTCTTTAAGACGGTGCATAAAAGCGAACGACTTTTTTTTTTATTGACTTTAATTACCCCAAACAGCTGATATAATAAACTGATGTCTCAATAATTACACTACGTGATTATTTATAGCTATATATTATATCTGAGACTCCTTGCGGATACCCTGTTTTTGTGAAAAATCAAAATGTATTCTGTACCATGTTTCTATACGGATGAATTACCTAATTATCAGTCTCTCATGTTGCTCTGTCCAAAGAAGATGTCTTGATGGAACTCAGTATTTCCATATTTTATTAAAGTTCCATTCTTGTAAGCGGTCTTCGCGGCCATGTGTTCTTCTTCAAAATTTTCTCCTTCGCATCCCAAAGTGAAGTCACTTTGTCATTTAATGGAACGATGAACGTTTCAATCCATTCCTGAATGGTGTGGTTGTCATAGATACCATCCATGGCTAATCTCACTTCCTTTTCGATGTACAGTATTTCCATTCTAAACCTATCCAAGTCGGCTACTGCATGTTCCACATGACTAGGACTAGAGAAAGCGTATTTCAGATTGTATTCCTTCATCCAACCTTTATATGTATTTTCTTCTTCCATTTTGGTTATCTCTTGAGACAGGGAATATAATCGTTGTGTAGCCGTGTATACAAGTACTCCTTGGTAGATGCACTTGGTCCATCCACATTGAGGTTCTGATATACTCAAAGAGATAGTACCTTCGCATTGTAGGACTTCTGTTACCTGGCGTGGAACCTCAATGGGAAAATTATTTAACTCGGAGGATCGTAGAATGGCTAAATTAACCGCGAGTGATGGGATAGCAGCAGGTAATAACTCACAGAGAACACTGAAATGATCGTATCTCTGCCAACCAGTTAAAATTGCTCCTTTAAAGTTGATTTTGTGAGAGTATTTTACAATAATTTCTAGCCAGCGCTGATGATTTTCTAAATGGTATGAAATATCTGTATAATAGCGATCTGGAGCTGTAGCACCTTTGAAAGCTGTTGCTATCCAAACTGCTGGCCAAGCAAGGGCATAACTATCCCAGAGTAAGTCATTCAAGGAAGCACCAGGATCAGTTGTATATTTCCATACAACAGGTTCTACAAGTTTATTCAGTCCTTTTTCTATAATTTCCTGTGGCGATATTTCTCGAAATTCGTCATCCCACATGAGGATACTCAAGTTTGGATATTTTTGTTTGATGTATTTTGCTATTCTGGTGACATGATCTAGGAAGAGCTGTCTTTTACCCCATTGCCTTTTGGTCATAATTTCAAGACATCGTGAACATTCCCCAATTTGATAAACCTCATCAGCTCCAATATGCAAATGTTTTATATTGGGATGTGCCAACACCATTTGATCTATCATCTTATGCAAGAGTATCAATGTTTTATTGTATGTTGGGCATAGTACTTGAGGATACCGAAAGACTTCTCTGTAATCTTTGTATTCGTCTAATTTAAGGACAAATTCCAAGTGTCCAAAGGTTTGTATCAAAGGAATCACAATAAGGTCATTCTCTTCTGCAAGGCTTTGAATTGTTTCGATGTTTGCTCTAGAGTAGCAGTTACCAGCATTAACATTACTAATGTCTCCTTCAAAAGGAAACATATCTTCATATTCAATTAAAATTCCAGTAGCTCCAAGTTTCTTTAGCAATGGTAACAGGTACTTATAATAGCTGATAACAGGTGGAGCACCTTTCAGATCAAGATGCACAATCTTGTGACCCTTAAATAAAGGGTTTGAATCGCTATAGGAGTTCCCGTATCTATTTTCATCAGATCCTTTATTTCTGCCATTATTTTTCAGATTTTCCATTATTTGTGCCTCAAGCTGTTGATGCCTTGCGATATTTCGAGGACTTTCTGTAAGATCACTCAAAGGATACACATCTTCAATCTTCAAATGAGAGCTGATCTTCGATGAGGATATGTCATCAACTTCGTTGCTCAAAATATGATAAATAATCACAAGCAGAGTAAAGATGATCATCAGAATAATTGTAAGGGGAGCACGACCTCTTAGGCGTGGCATGTTGTTTGAAAGTCACGACATAATCAGGTAAAAAGTTTAAAACAGTGTACCTTGTGCACACCAAAGTTCAGATGAAAAACCGTAATTTGTTCAATGACAAAATTAATAGTCCGCAGCAATTTTACGTCGCTGACAATTCTCTATGTTATTACACCGTGTTTGACTGCATTATAAAAGTTATTTTACCAGAACCTGCACTAATATTCTAATTGCAAAACTTCAAAGCACGACTTGTCACAGTTGACAGAATGAAGCTTTTTACTGTAACACGGTACACACAACCCCACGCAAGTATATTCAGAAAAATTTGGTAGTCGCCATTTAGATCATATACATTATACTCTTTTCAGAAGTACCAACATGCACCGTATATATTTTTCGTAGTTCGGGCAGCACTGAATACGGTAATAAGAATCGGTAAGCACGTGCGTATGCTCAAGTTAGGTATCCGGAATTGTGTATTTACTGTAGTTTCGTGCAATTAGGACTCATTTTTCTAAAAATGCTTGAAACTGGTGGTTTGCAATGTGTTTTCGGTAAATTAGAGAAAAATCCGAGATGTCCACATGGTATATATTATATTGCTAGACTTTAATACTTTTTCAAACATAACGAGCTTATTATAACAAAATTTATTTGCAGGACCAACTTTGTTGTTAGAGAAACATTTGGATGGCAAGCTACAGCAATTTTATTCTTGCTCTGCTTGTCGTGATCCAAAATTATGTTCATTTTATGTAAAATATCGCGAAAAATTGACAAACGAAAAGAAACAGAAGTGGGAACAAGAAATGAAAAAGTTACCAAAATATAATCATCAGAAATTATATATTCGTTTCAATGAACTTCTAGTAGCGAGTCCAGAAAAAAGAGCTTACTGTCACAATTGTGAAAAGCTCATATTTATATCAGAGATAACTAAACATAACGAACATCTTTTGACGAAAGAATTGACGGATACTCAAATGAACAATCCTACCACTTTACTGAAACCATTGACTAATACTAAGAAGGAAGCACAGTATTTATTTTCAGAAAAATCTGTTAATGATATAATGAATATTCTGTTAAATATGAATGCAGAACAAGTTCTTTGCATTGGAACACCGAGGATACACGAACATATATGTGCAAACTATCCAAACAAAATATCCAGTCTTCTCTTAGATTTTGATGGAAGATTCGTAAGTATCATTGATACGGATTAGCATTTATAGTGAAGGTATATTAACGTCAATATTTATTTACAGCATCATTTTTTTGGTCCATTGAGTTTCTGCTGGTATAATCTCTTCAATCATCACTTTTTCCATGAAGAATCAGAAAATGTATTTAAAGATTTCCTTACTCAAAATGGTGGAAAAAAAACATACTTGATATGCGATCCACCATTCGGAGGTCGCGTGGAACCAATGTCTCAAACTATAAAAACAATTTTCGACCTGCATAAAAAGTTGAATAAGATTGAAAACAAGGATGATGAACTAAAGATCTTTTTTATCTTTCCTTATTTCATGGAATTCATTATGAAACAAAAATCAAATCCACCTGGTGTTTCCGGTGGTTTGAAAGATCTACAGATGTGCGACTACAAAGTTGATTATGACAATCACCCATTATTCTTAACGGGATCAAATGGCAGAAAGCAAGGCTCACCAGTTCGCATTTATACAAACATTCCACTGAACTTGTTGGAGCTCCCTGAAGAGGATGGATACAGATATTGCAAGCAATGTCAGAAATGGGTTGCATCAGAAAACGAACACTGTAAAAAGTGTAAGCAATGCACATCTAAAGATGGTCGAAGGTACAAACATTGTGACATTTGTCAACGATGTGTCAAACCTACATGGAAGCACTGCGATACTTGTAAACGATGCATCTTGGAAAAGCACACATGTGGTCAAACACCAAAAATTACTGGACAGTGCTTTAAATGCAATGCATTTGGTATGAGATTCTTTGTATTAATTTTATCTATTGTATTATAAATACTTCATTATCCCGATGACTTCACCTTCCGATAATTCTTTATTCTTCCAGGCCACATTGAAAAGGACTGTAAATTTGATATTGAAAGTTTCATAGGGATGGAGCCGGTGAAACAATTAAAGAAACGCAAAAGTGGCCATGTAGAAAAGGTCACCGTGAAAAAACAGAAGGTAGATCCTAAATCCGTAAAACAGCATGAAACTAATGAAGGCAAACTAAAAACGATCAAGACAAACAAACCTGTAGCTAAGAAATCAACGAATTTAAAAAAGCAGCGTAAGCCAGCGATGGTATTAAACAGAAAAACGAATAAAAAGCTGCCCGTGGAAAAATGGCAAAAAGGTTCAAAAACAGTAACTTCAGGTAAACAGAAATGATACGGAAAAAAAAACTTATTAAAACATATTCCGTATGTAAGATTTATACTATATTGTTTCCAATGTAATATAATCATGTTTAAAGTAAATATAACTTTTCACATATTCATATTGTGAATATAATGTCTACTTTTTTTAAAAACTTTCTAGTATACGTGATAATACCAGCATAAAAACTATTTCATAGTCATACATTTAAATCATACGAAATATCCGTGAGCCAACAATAACCAGTGAGAAAAATATAATTTTTATATTCATCCCATGTTCCCACAAATGGAGTCTAATCCGTAATCCTTAGAGTATCCCATTGTGACAATATGTCTTAAAGGCAAATCTGAATTTAAAAGTCAATAGATACTACTATATAAACTCGAGATGGTTACCTTCGAAAAGTCAGAAGTCCGTCATCGCTTCAATACAGCAGTCAGCGAGAATTCACTATAGAAAAGAAAAAATTATCAAAGAAAAAAAGATGCTGAAGCTGTGCACCTTAATTACGGTTTTCATTTCCATTAGTTTTGCTTGTCTCATAACAAACTGTCCTCGTGGTGGGAAAAGAAGTGGAGCTATTGCGTCGTTAGAAAATATAATTAGAGAGGTAAGAAATCACAACTTGTATAAAATTAATTCAATTTTAGCCTAAAACTTTGAATTCTCCTTACCACGAATGACGAAATATTTAATTCCACCATTTAATGTTTCATAGTGTCCTTCTTGTGGACCTGATAAACAAGGTCAATGCTTCGGTCCCCGAATTTGCTGTGGTCCTTCGCTAGGATGTTTAATTGGTACCCCGGACACTTATAAATGCAGAAAAGAAAGTCTTTTCTCAAGACCCTGCATCGCAGGATACGCCATGTGCCGTGGCAATACCGGCAGATGTGCAGCTAATGGGGTTTGTTGTACGCAAGGTAATGCGAAATATTATCAGACATTTATTTTGGAATAAAAATAGTAAATATCATTTTGTTTTATTTCTATGCTTTTAGAATCATGTTACGTGGATGATAGTTGCAGAATTACAGATGACGTCAATAACGATCGTAGAATTAATTCCGAGTTTAATGGATTTCTTACCGAAGGCAATGTCTTGGCAGATCATAATCAATAATCATTTTAATCGAATAATAGACCCGCGGCAGTCCCTACCAGTTTTCCACATATAATTATAATATTATAGCTTTGACAACAGTATATACTCTCGCATAATGCCAATACTTTGAAATATAGGGTAAATAATTAAAACACGTTGTAATGACTATTCCGCATTGTAATTTGAAACGTAAATAAAAGTATATATACTTTATCTGTCTTTATTCTTCTCTGTTTGATATCTGAGGAAACTCGCAAGCTCTGCATAAAAATGTCTATTCATAATTATTACTTCAATCCATAATATTTCTGAAACAAAAATACACAAATTTCGATCTACAATTCCATTTCGTTAAATTAAAAAATCAAATACTTCTTTCTAAAAAGTCATGGTGCAGAATCTGTAATGGCGGGAATCTAAATTCAAATTCACCAAGTTGTTGGATAACCTTTATATATAATGTGTCGAAAGATGGCTGCTCCCTGGTTACGTTGTTTAGCTCTAAAGATTTCGTCTAAAAATCATGTGAATTATTCGCGGTTTTCCGCTATTCTGTACACCGAACGTCATTTGAGCAGGTGGACAACGAACTCGTTTCAACACAGTAATAGAATATTTGAAAAAAACTTTCGACACGTCTTAACCTATGCGGCAGTATTGGCTACGAGTATCGGTTACGTGTTTTATAATTGGAGAGACGAGATTTTGGAGAATTTTAAAAGCGCAGTGTCACCTTTTCCGACTATACAGGCGAAAGGATTATTTGGAGGTGATTTTAACGAAAATAGGAACAAATATAATTTCATAGCTGATGTCGTGGAATTATGCGCACCTTCTGTGGTCTATATAGAAATAGATGATAAAAAGAGGTACGTACGCTTACCAGTAGTTAAATGAAATGTAATACCATGTACATATTTATGAATTTAGATTTAATGATGATGCAAATTTTGAAAGAATATGTTCATTGATTTCGTCAATTTCATAGAGACTGATACAGCGATTCATTGAAAAAATAGGTTAGATGTTTTCACTGGCAAGCCGCTTACTACCAGCAATGGATCTGGATTTATTGTCAGTGAGGATGGTTTGATTTTGACAAATGCACACGTCGTTATTAACAAACCAAACACATTTGTCAAGGTAAATGTGAGTCCATTAGACCCTCCCATCCATTTCTGTATGTATTCCTGACTTTTCCTATCTTTATATTCCTATTTGTACCATGTCAGATTATTATTAACAAGAATAATTGTTTATGATTTGCTCTACTTAGAACTTAAAAGTCCTTTTTTTCTATGAGTGTTGCGTCGTTTTAGGTACGTCTTCAAGATGGAAGCACGTATCCGGGGTATGTGGAGGATGTCGATATGCAGAGTGACCTTGCAACTGTGCGCATCAATAAGGTATATATTTTGAATGATTTGTTAGCGATTTGAATTATGCTAAAAGAATTAAATTCGACTGTGTTAAAAACAATCAGATAAATTATATTATTCTTAGACAAGTTTACCAGTTATGAAACTTGGAAGTTCTTCGGATCTCAGACCTGGTGAATTTGTAGTAGCTATTGGTTCACCATTATCTCTGAGTAACACTATAACCAGTGGAGTGGTAAGCAGCGTAAATAGACAGAGTAAAGAGCTTGGACTTAATAAACAAATGGGATATATTCAAACGGATGCAGCCATAACGGTAATCCTTATCCTTTTGATATTCAAATAGAAGATTTAATAAATACATTAAAAATTGTATTTATACACAGTTCGGTAATTCCGGTGGGCCATTGGTAAACTTGAATGGGGAAGCTATAGGCATAAACGCTATGAAGGTCACAGCGGGTATTTCGTTTGCGATACCGATCGACTATGCCAAAGAATTTCTCAAAAAATCAGAAATGCGTCGCAACAATAAAGGTGAAAAAAAATATTTAAACAAAAATTAAAACGCATTACCTTATATAATAAGTAGCTATAAATCCTTTAGTAACTTTAACGAAATATTGCCGACCGGCTTTGCGATGGGGTGAACACAACACAAACAATTTGATATCTGCATAGCAAAGCTGAACTGCTAAATAAGTTTTTAAAATTGTTCTTCGTCTTCCTGAATTTTATTACTACTTTGTACTATTTAAAATCTTAAAGCACACAATGCTTGGCAATATTTAGAAAAATTGTAAAACTCCAGTAAAAGGCTAATCTAAAATATCATTTCTCAACTCCAATGTATTACATTTTTCTTAGGCTCAGTTCTTGTAGGAATGCAGGATGTTTTCGTGAAACGGCGTTATCTTGGCATTACGATGCTCTCCCTCACTTCTGAAATTCTCCTCGAGCTGCAACAAAAAAATCAGAATATTCCAGCCAGTGTGAAACACGGAGTTCTCATCTGGAAAGTAATGGTCGGCTCTCCCGCTTACGTGTAAGTAACATTAGTTTCTCTAGAAATTCATTACTGCTTAGTAGGTCAATTACGTCAGAATAATCATGCCACTTAATATCCACAGGGGAGGTTTAAGGGCTGGTGACATTGTGACGCACATAAATGATAAAGCTGTCGTCGAGGCTGATAATATATACAAAGTTTTGGAAAGTCCAGGACCGGTAGTCATGACGGTCGTGCGTAATGGTGAAGCTCTGAGAGTTAGCGTAGAGCCTGAAGATATTTAAATAAATAAAAAAAATCAATGCAACTGATCAATCGAAATAATACATTTCACATTTTGAAATGAAGATGGACACTGATACACGACTGTTGTAATTCTGTAAAATGTTTATATTGTTGTAGAATGATAAACATTGTTTGTGTAAAAACGATATTTATAGCAATAAATATATTCAATAATGTTACTCTGTTTTATTATTATCCAAATGGTAATGGCGTATTCATCTTTTGGTATAAGTTATGCTAATGTCTAGGTCTAATTGAAAGAGAATTATATTTAGAATTATCCTAGACATAGCGCTCTGGATTCACGATTTCTTCCGGTGATCCGTGGGTGGCAGATCCAAGGACGGATAAACAATGCAGTCCCGTTAACAACAAATTAGCGATCTGATAAGTCCGGGAGTCAAGGAACGCCTACGGTGATCACTGTCCACCTCGGTGAAAACGAGACTAAAATGTGGCAACCCCGTCGAGATAAATTTCACAACCAGAAATGCGAGGCCAAACAAAGAGAAGATTCTTTGACACTGCTGTAATTGTAGATAATTAAGAAGCAGCTGATGACCACAAACACATTCACTCATTGCTCATTAATTATATAAATATTTAATAAAAATGCATATTTCTCTGACAGTGAAACAAATCTAAAAATCTATGGATTTATTTGTTATAAGTAAATAACAATTGCTCCTCGCAGCCATTAACAGTGTCACATAGTCTCTATAGTGATAACAAAGTCTCTATAGCCATTTCGTAAGTAAGTTCAAAATGCCAAAACTTGTTGCTCTCTTGCTTAAATTCAGTGATCCTATATATTATTTATACTGAATATCGTAATGAGCTGCGACGTCGTTCTCTTTAAGTAACTTTATAGCCGTTTTATTTATTGGGCTGGAACGTTTCTTCCTGTCGGTTAAGGATGGCGTCGGATACGAGTAAAACGTACGCGTAACATAAAATCAGTATATACGCCGGGCGTGGTCTTCATCTTGACTGCATTATGTTTATGACGTTTACGACATAAGCGACCTCCACAAATATGTGACCGGATCTCTGATATACGTGCATTCACAATCGGTCCTCCATGCACAAACGCGTAGATACATAAGTACGGGTGCGGTCAAAGGATTTGAAAATTTTTCAAAAAGTTTTAACCGTCTGCGTAACAAAGTTTCGTACCAGGATACCAAGCGGCTATCCACGAGGATCACCACGTGGATAAATTCCACATGGAAGAAAGGAATTCACACATTTTTTTCTTTTCAATGTACCACGAGCATTTACATGGTCTCGCCGGCGTTCTTATTAACCTGTTGCATCCCAAGATCCCCTTTAGAATCTGCACTGTAAATTGTCCCCCATAATAGCAGCTTGCAGCTCCGCGTTGCTGGTGAATAAAATAAAAAAAAAATAATCTCACCAAGAAAGTCATACCTCCTCCTTGCGCCATACCTGTGTAAGAGAGAAACAAAAAATAATAGAAACATTACATAAACGTCTTTCTCTCTTTCTCTCTGTCTCTCTACACGAATAAAGTTACGAACGGCTCTGTATTCGTTCCTTTTTCATTTTATTTTAAAGAGAGGCCGGTTTTTAGCCTACCAATGCGTCTACTTCCCACACGTGTTGTATCGGCTCTCGATGCCACGGCCTCTGCAAGAGAAGACAAATAGACACCCGTAAAATCAGCGAGTTCTCTTACCTACAATAACAGACTCCAGTCTTGGTCTTGCTCTTGGCTGCCGTGAGATATTCTTTAGATTGCGACTCGCCTACACTGTACATGCCGTTTGCAAGGCTCCGTGTCCTTTACTCGCAGGAAATTTCGTTCCAGGAGATGCTTTTAAAGGACTGTAACTGATTTGGCGATGACGCCTCTTCAGTTCGCGTCCACACGAGGACGATAAAATGCGTGCTGCACGAATCCTAAACCATGAGAATACAAGTCCAGGAGGATGATAGGCGGCTTTAAGATCTTTTGATCTTGATGGCTTTTGCTGTTAGCAGGAGGCAAATTACATTCTTTAATGCATCGTGGCCATGCAGGTACTATGTCCGCCATTAGGCTATTATATTTTGTATTGAGCCAGAGCGTTTTCGTTGGTTATCTATTTATAGATCATCTACTACAGATCCTTTCATATGGGAACTGAGCTTATAACGTATATGAGTACTATGTGCTTAAAAATTGACATTAGTACGTGTGTATTTAATATATACTATATATATATACCTTGTTGCTAATGGTACTCGCATTATGAGTAACAGTAATGCCAGTGACTAGCTGGAAGGGCGATAACGGTAACTGACTTTGATAGTCAAGTTATTGAGTAACCGAGGAACTAATTTCAGTTCATTTTTACGTGGATTTACAATGGGATGAAATATATAGATATAGTGATAGCAGTGTATAGAATCTACTACAGTAATGGGAGAATATCGTGATACACGCTAGACTGCGGATTCTCTACGAATCGCAGGTAATACTGAATGTGCGGTGATGCTTTTCGAGGAATATTAAACAATGGAGGAAGCATAATGAAAGTTTAACGCACGACGGAGTCACAATATGGAATAAATATGGATTTTCGCATGATAGAGACGTCTAGTTGTGAATGGAGAAATAAAGCCATGGATATGGACAAGTATTACTCTGCTGGTTGGAATTGGAGAATTTCATACTGGGTAACTCATTTATTTTGCAAGGACGCACAGTTGCTGAAGTATTCGATACAATTACCAGGTATTTCGTTGTATTCTTTTAAGTCATTTTAAATTAACGAAATTACGATTGTAAGAACTGCGTACAAATATTCTGTAATTACTGTCTGCGTATGGTATGCAGGAACATTTTTGTAAATTATCCGCGCAGAATTTTATCCGTGTTTAAAAAACAATGAAAGACGTATCCAGACACATAAAAGCATTTTACGTCGACCTGTTAATTCACGTATGCATTATATATATGTATTGATAAAATGTGATTATTTTGACCCTCAACGTCAGCACGATACATTTTTACAATATCCTGTAACACGAGATGTCCTATAGTAGTGCGAATTAAATCCAAAAAGTCATCAGGCTATCATATTGCGTTGGCCAAGAATCCTTGAAACTTTAAAGAGTAAAACTGGTTGACGGAGAACGAGCTCGTAATGGGTTGAAACAAAAATACTCTACATTATGCCCATCAAAAAGGCCAGTTGCGGATGTAGTTAATTTATTTTCAAATAATCCCGACGCGTGCGTACGGCGGTAAAAAATAAAAAGGCGACAAATTGATTCACCGTAAATGGAAATCTGGTATAAACTGGGCGCGAAGATTTAAATTGTAAATGAATTTAGTAAGGCTGATATAGAGATCGATTAAAGTTTTCTTTGAACAAGATTATTATCATTTCTCAGGACGTGGCGCATTATCGCAGAGAATGTTTCGGATGCCATTCAGGATGCCCTTCGCAGTCCAAGAAACGTACCAGGTACCCATGAACTATAACTTGATCTCAAGACAGAAAGCTGCGCTCCGGCACGTTGGGCAGAATCGTCTCTGGTGCATCGAACGACCTCGAGTACCTAGCAATGCGCGTGGTGAATATATGCTGGCTGGTTCTCAAGTAACTCCGGTACTTCTCGCACCCCGTTCGACCCCCATAAATCACGAGGGATCGACTACGGCCAGGTAAAAAGTCCATTAGCAGCCTCTGGCAACGTTTATATTCAGGATCAGGTTGACCCTGGTTGTACGGATTGATCTAGAGACAGCATCCGTCTTGCCATTATCGGTCAATCACCGAACGAAGCTGCCTAGACAGACCAATGAGACTGATGCAACTAGAGTTTTTATAATGAACTACATACACACTTCGTTATGTCCAATTACCTTGCTAAAAATAACCAAATGAAAGCAGTTTCATCAGAAGTCACTTGGGTATCCTGTTACGTCAAGATCGAACTTGCCCAGGGCAAGGTCAGCAGTCTTCCGGCAAAAGTTAATCCGTGAGGAAACTGTCGCTTGTAAATTAACATTGTGGCCCACGTAGCAGGTTTGAGATCGAATCGAATCGGTCGTTGAGAATTTGCTCTGATTTCACGTCACCACGCCCGTGCATGTCCCTGGCATTGAATCGGATCCAGTGAACGTATTCGGTTGTCCTTCAACGGGTTGTCCTTAGGTTCCTGGTTCGTGGTATCCTATCGACACATGGAAATTGCCTTGCGATTGTGTGGGATAGTATATAAGTCAAAAGCAGATTGGAAACGGCGTGTAGTACTGCTTGAACAGTCCTTAGTAAGTAAGGAGGTTAGCAGAAAAGTGTTGCAAGATGCAAGCTTTGGTGAGTATTTAACATTTCTCTTAGGCCCTTGGTAATAGGTTTGAAATATAATGGAGAATCGGAAGTCATTCACCGATACGAAGGACCCGGTCGGTACGCCAATCCTCGTTCCGCGAAGCGTAACTCATCTCTTTAATTTTTTTTACTTTTTTTCTTTCTTTTTATTCAGCGAAACGAAAGGGAAGGGCTCGGATGAGAATACGATTTCGTGAACCGTACCCAATTGAGCTTCCTTGTATACTTCTTATACCCACGACCTTTGCGAATTAAAGATTTTAATTACACTGCTGAATACGATCATTTTTTTTGTTATTACAGAGAGATATTGGAACTGTTTTTTGGTTTTTTCATTATATTTTATATACTCAGAGAAATCATTATCAAAGTTGTGATGCATTATTTTACCGCATCAAGGGTCAATATACATTGAAATTTTCTATTCCGCTTTTTATTGAGAAAAATGTATATAGCACAATATATAGGGAAACAATATTGGCTGTTACCAGCTTTATAGTTCCTATTGGCTCGTAAAGAAAGCGATATTGGAATCTCGTACTAGTATAAATTCAGTTCGGAATCCTCCGAGATTTTACGACGTTATAGTATTATCGACTAGAGGACTATACAAATGATTTGCTTGTTAGCCTCGTATACATATAACAGCACTTTTATAACAACAAGGTGAAGATATATTCCTATATAAAAATTAATAAAATCGTTTGAAATTTCAGGTTCTTTTCGCATCCGTCGTAGCCGTAGCATCGGCCGGAGTAATATCCTTAGTTCCCGTAAGCTATGTAGCCGAGCAAGTTCCGGTTACTAACTTGGTACAAAATACGCATGAAGGATCATACGGGTACAGTTATGCCGGAGGTCCATCCGCTAAAGAAGAAGTTAAGGGAATCGACGGCGCTGTCCGTGGTGCCTACAGCTACATTGACGCTAACGGAATCGTTCAATCAGCTCAGTACGTAGCTGACGAAGCAGGCTTCCGCGTAGCCGCTACAAATGTGCCCACCGATGCCCAGATCGGCGTCAATGTGCCCTACGAGACCCCTGAAGTGCAAGCCGCCAAAGCCGCTCACTTCGCTGAACACGCGAAAGCGATCGCCGCGCTGGGACGCAAGAAACGCAGCCTCTCTTACGCCGCCGTCCCTACTGCTGTCTCTAACCAGTATCACAACCAGGAACATGAATCTATCAAGATCGAGACCCCTGTGTACCAGCAGTACGCTGCCCAACTACCGTTTACCTATGCTGCCGAGTCTTACGTTCCGGTAGCACAAGCTACATATGCTGTGTCCTCAGTACCCACTTCCGTCTCGCACCAGAGCCGTCTTCAAGTACACAACAGTCAGAACATTGAGATCTCTGCTCCTGTGGCAGTGCATGCTGAACCAGCCCCTGTTATTGCTGAACCAGTGGTTGTCGATGCAGTCCGTGCAGCTCCAGTTGCTGTGCACGCTGCACCAGTTGCCGTCCATGCTGCTCCTGTCGCTGTATCTTCTGTGCCTACTGCAGTTTCTAGCCAGAGACGCTTCCAAGTTCATAACAGCGAGAAGATCGAAGTTCACTCTCCAGTTTACGCCGATGTTCACGTTCAGCCTGCCGTGGAAGCTTCCGTAGCTGTTGAAAGTCCAGTAGAATTTGACTCCGTTGCTGTTGAGGCTGTCAGAGCTGCTCCGGTTCAGATTGCTACTCCCGTAGCAGTGTCTTCTGTACCTACTGCAGTTTCCAGTCAGAGCAGGAGCCAGGTCCATAGTAGTAGCAAGGTCGAAGTTCATGCTCCTAGTGCTTACGTTCAAGCCCCCGTCGTTGACTCTTATGGATACCCAGTCCACAACGAGATCGTCTATGCTCCTTCTGCTTATGCTGCTCCAGTAGCTGTTCATGCTGTTGCTAATGTACCCACTGCTGTGTCTTCTCAGTCTCGCGCTCAAGTTCACTCCAGCCAGAAAGTGGAGGTTACTGCTCCTGTCTACGCGTCTGAACATCACGTCGGTCTTCACTACGCTCCTCAACTTCCTGTGGATACTCCTGAAGTCGCTGCTGCCAAGCAAGCTCATGCTGAAGCTTATGCTGCTGAATTGGTCAAACATCAGGGTTGGTAAAAACTTCTCATCCGGATTAGGATATATTCATCTGGCTACATTTCTTCATCGGGAGACTGACTGATCATAGGACCCACAGGATCCATTAGACCGGTTCCAAATGACTTTAATTATGATGAATGTACATAAGAACCTGCACCACTTTGCACCACTGCGAGAGTTCCGTGAGAGAGTAAATAATCGAAATTCTCTCGTGGTAGCTTGCTACTCTAAAAAACAATTTTCAACTTCTCACTCTTTGAGTTAATATGCATTTCGAAAATATTGTGGTCTTCATGTTGCGTCATGTCACGATCACTAACTTATTTGTAAATTATAAAAAAAAAAAACAGTAATAAATTCCTATGTATAATTAATGTATGCAGTATTAATTCTTCCTAACCTAAAAACCAACAACTCTACCACCAAGTTTCCATATCCTGATATATGACAATGCAATTTTATGAGTCATAAATTACGCGAATATTACATGCCATTTCCAGAGTATTATGGAAATATCAACCTCAAACCCACATCTCAATTCTCAGCAAAGTTCTCAACAATTACGCTACTCATAGGCAGGCAAATTTTCAATTGTCCCATCGACACAGCTTACGTATCACAATAATACAGGAGTTCTGGTTTCACACAGTCATAAAACCTGGTTTCATCTCTATCCAAAATCCCACGTATTTCCATATCTGTTACCTACAGTATCCAGAATCTTCAAAGTGTTAAGTGATCGTCATAAAGGAGTAAGGTATATAACATGCATCCAAAGGGGATGAGCCAATGAACCTGAGCTAAGATTAGCCAGCATAGAAACCACCGTACTATCCTAATACGTCGTTATACGTATGTCCGCCGTGAAACGTATAGCAGAGTCTCTCCTATATAACATATGATAGCGGGTATAGGTATACACGATACGCATACCTAAAATACAGCCACACGAGTACGTACCATTACGCGAATAAACCACTGGCTTGCACTCTTGTTCCAGCAAAACTTGTTCCCGTTTTTATAAAGGGATGCGCGCTCTGCGTGGGCGTAACAGATGGCTGGCAGAAAGACGCGTGGAATCTAACGCGAAAGGGCCGATAGATAGTCGAGGGATCGGCCATTGGCGAGGCACATAAGAGAGTCGTTGAGTCACGCACTTACTTACATCTCTGAGAAGCTGCATCTCTTGCTTTACGGAAATATCCAGTATCCGTTCGTAATGATATCTTCTGAGAGTTCTCTCGATAAATTCCGTATAAACGTGCGCGAAGGAATGCGGGTATGATAGCGACTGAAAAGAGGTTACGTTCTGTATGGCATAGGATTTCGTACGCTCAGGTATGTATTTATTTAATGCATTTAGATTCAGTAGAGTATGTATGTTTCTTCGGGATATTTATACTTACTTGAACGGTAAGAGCTATTGTTCAATCCTCGTTTTCATAAATCTGTCCACGGACGAAGTCGATCGACGAATCGGGCTATCGATCTGTATTCAATGTCACGCGGCGTCTGGGTCCCATCAAAACTGTTCCTTGTCTGGTGTCTTTCGTCACGATGTCGGCGGTCTTGCCAACGTCCTGTATGCGTACCTACGTCCAAGCGCAAGAAAAATACATAACCTTAAAAGGGCGCAAGCACTACACTGTTCTCCTGCGATCCGATCCTTTGGACATCTGCGACATGCCTACGCGACTCTTGACTCTTGGGCGACTTGCCAGCTGGCATTTTTCGTTGTTCTTTAGGTTCCTAAATGGCATTTCTAAATTGTTCATTTTAGTATTATTCATTTCCACTGTTTGGTCGCGCGATTATGGCGTACAGTGATTTTTTGGAATTTATGTTATGCGATGCTTGTAGGTTCGCTTTTAAAGAATAACTGTTTGGTAGCTTGTTACATGAATACGTGGGTGACTTTAACGAGCATGTATGAATCACTAAATAGAAATTGGCACAGAACCACCCATGATTAGTTTGATATACAGTGCTGGTAATGGTCTTTAATGAAATCCATCTGAATGCCAGGAGCATATAGTACTTGCAGGTAAGATATTGAAACTCGATGAAAGATGCTGACATGAACATAATATCAAAAAGCATAAATATATAGAAAAAGAAAAATATTTATCAATAAGAGTCATAGGCCGTTTGCAATCCCTAATCAAAAAATACTTTCTGAAAGCAGAGCAAGAAGTATAATTAGAAAAGGAAAAAGCGTCAGGAGTCATTATTTTTTTGGATACGCAAGATGGAAGGCTTCACCAAATAAAATTATCTGTATAAAAACGCTTGGAAGCGTAGCCATTGGCCACAGAGAGACATCCAACGCCGTAAAAAGGTAGTAGCGATATAGTCGTGGCATATAAAAAAAAAGAATAATCTACAGAGACGTGAAGAAAGAATAGTGACAGGGGGTGTATGAAGCCCACAAGTATATAAAGAGAGGTGATGAGAGAAAGAGAGATGCTCATAAAATAAAGACTGGGTACCTAACGGTAGCACAAAAAGATACGCCGAATCATGAACCTGGGCACAACCATTCATAGAGTTCTATTACGCAAGCGGCAAATGCTTGCGGGTACATAGTACCTAGTATACCTAGCTAAGTATATACTTAGTTCTTAGCCGCCGGTCGCTCCATGTAAACTGCGACGCCTCGAGACTAAACGTCTTGACGCCCTGTATCCACCTCTGCTTCGCGAAGCGTGTCCAGAAAATAAACTGGCCCTCGACATTTTCGGGGTTAATGTCTTCTTCAAAGAATCGCCGGCAGGATTTCGTCGCTCTCATGGATACACATCACTGGATAGAATGATCGACCCGACTAATCTTCATTTACCTAACACAGCGTTCGTCACGCTCATTATTACTCGTACTTTTTATTCGCTCGTGTTTTTATATTCTTTGGTTCTTTTTTTTTCTTACTGTCATTCTAGGTTAGATTTCTATTAGCATACAAATTCTGTAATTGTTTTTCATAATCGACATCCTAGAGTTTTCATCACTGGGAAATCGTTTAGTGCCAATGCCAAAACCAACGCATTCCTTCCCACACGTGCATTGTTCAAGAGATAATATACAGTGGTGAATAATTCTTCAGGAACGATAAAATACTTAGATATTAGTTGTTGTTCCAAGGGACGAGGTTAAAGATGGAATAATGTAACGTGGAACTGTCTAATGTCTTACGTAGGATGGAATTGACTGGCGTCATTTTTGTAGCCGATTCTACGAACTTTAATGGACGCCATCATCTTGATCTGCTGAGAAATAAGATTTCGTAACAGATGATCGCACGTCTGCTTCGGCTCAGGCACAGAGCATTAGACTTTGAAGTAACTAGGTGTGAACGATTTGTCTTTAATATCTGCTCTATGATGTTTCCTAATGGGGCATTTGCATCGGTATGCGCGATACCGTTTCTCTACTGCATTATTCTCGCGACTGAGCGACATGACCCTGGCTTTGCGATTAGAAATACGATTTAATAATAGGTCGTAGACGTTCCTTGCCTTGCGATTACTAGCGAGTGGTATCTAATCAATTTTAAATAAAATGTGTAAACTAACTTAGGATCACTTTTTGTTTTTTAATAGAAATTCTTTTACTCCTTGTTAGCTGACATTTTCTTATCATCCACATATACATAATATGTGCAACTCGGGTGGCTTGGTGGGCGATGCAAACAAAAAAAAAAGAATATCGGCAGCTTATGCTCAGACCAATAAATATTGATTTATCGTCCTGGAAATCGATCTCGGGGTGATTTGTGCTCGCGGGGCCAGCACAGGGGGGCCCTGTAGGGCCCAATGGATTGGTAGAGGGGATCGTGCAGGCAGGCCCACGGATCCTATATAAGAGGATGCAACTGCGACCTCATACTTGTATCTCCGTTACTTGCTGCTTACTGAGATTATCTGACAAAAAAAAAGTTTTCACACGCTACGCCTTATATTATCATTGTACAAGCTTGTTAATTAAGAAGTCGGGGTATCATCCAATGTTTTGTAACATTTGTTTACAAAAAGAAACGGTCACCATGATAACTGTAAGTAAAATGATAATTTCAAACTTTTTTTTGATAAATGCTTTGATCTTTTTGCGTTGCGTATTTGTGACTTTAACCTAATAACATTTTTTATTGGATTTACTTAAATGATACTTGAGTAAGATAATCAAAATTTAGTTATGATGATTCAATTTAAATGGAGTCAGAGCTGCAATTTTTTTATTTATCCTTTGACCCTCGTGAGATGATTCAATTGCGCAATAAGCATAGCTTTAGTATACTTAACAGCCATCGCGTTACTTGAAAGAGTTGATACTGATGTAATTTATTTAAAAAAGTGGAAATATTTTATAGAGTTTATAAGGAGTGTTGATATGGCTTAATAACGATTATACAGCTCATTAAAATGCATTAGGTATATTAGCATCATCAGGCGAATCAGGTATTAATATGGTTTATAGAGATAAATTATTGATATTTTTATTAAGTTAATCATTAAATTGGGAATTAAGATGTATTTTACTTTTGGAGTTAATTTCATTATCATTTAAATGTCTGTAGAGCATTAATTTTAAAGAACGTAATGATAGTGTTTTGACAACTTTACTAGTATATACAGATAACAAGAATTTATAAATCAATGCGCTTTTCATGTCATCTTTTTTTCTCAAGGCGATATTTCTTTGCACCATTTTTGGATCTTCTCTGGCTACACCTTTGAGTGGAGTATGGCTAAGTCCCATAGCACCTGTTGCACCCTTAACCCATCAGTATCAAACACAAGATGGTTCAGGTGCATATCACTATGCATACACTGGACCGCATCACGCTAAAACGGAAACGAGTCTGAACGGAGTAACTCAAGGTGGTAAGTTAAAATTTCAAAAAAATAAATAAGAAAATATTAAATATTTTAAAAAATGTCTAATAGGTTATTCGTACATCGATAGTAATGGGATTCTGCAATCAGTAGCATACACAGCCGACGCCCAAAATGGATTTCGTGTAAGTGCCACCAATCTTCCTCAGCAGCCAAAGGAAGATCAGAATCCAGTGTCTGAAACACCGGAAGTAGCGGCTGCGAAAAAGAATCACCTAGAGGAAGTCAAGAGGGTCGAATTAGAGATCAATCAAAACCCAGCTTCTTGGCAAGATCACAGAGTCTCGCCATATAATATCGATCAGCCGATTTTGAGTTACTCTAACGTTCTCCATCAGGAGGCTAACAGCCAACTAGCCTCCCAAAATATTCAGACGCAACAGGATATTCAGAATCCATTTTTATTGACTAAGGCGGAAGCTGAAAAAATTGATATACCTAAACCGGATCCCAGCCTCTTTACATTCAGTCAATCTGGAATCTTTCAGAAGGATGCTCAAAAGCTTCATATCGGTCAAATTCCTGTCTCCAACATCCCGTCATATCCGGTTCATCGACCAATTTCCTACGTCTTCCCGATTTTACCCTACAGACTGATGCATAGTTCGCTTCATCACACACAGGACTCTTTGGGGCAGTACGATTACAGTTACACTGGTGACTCAAGTGCCAAAACTGAATCTAGGTCGCTAGATGGCACCACCAGAGGTGCTTATAGCTATATCGATGCTAATGGACTCTTGCAGCAAGTTCATTATATAGCAGATCATAATGGCTTCAGAGTAGCAGCTACAAATTTGCCGGAGGCTTAGTGAGTTTCATTCTATAAAATAAACAAAACGTTTTTAACGCCATCATTTTCGCCTCGCAGTCCATTTTTTGTTCGTTCGTACGTTGCCATTAAAATGTAAAAAATAAGTCGATTATTGATTGTTTTTTTGTCCAAATATCATAAACTGAGATGTATTCATTTATTATATCTTCGACTTGGTACTAGACGATTTTGATAATGGAGACTTGACCGAACGTTTGATAACTGCTATAAATTATTATCATGTAGAATAGCAATAAGTCGGATCATCGTATTCTTATTGGTGTCGGGTAATTCTTGAATGCTTTTTGAGTTCGCTCAATGTTATCCGTATTGATGACTTTGATGAGCGCACTTGACTCGTATTCGTAAGTTCGTGATGATAATGATGTATAACAACCTGAGAAACATTTCTCACCATGTATCCTTGAGGAATATACGCTGAAATAAATTATTATCTAATAATAAAAGAAATCCCTATTATATCGCGTAATTTTTTTTTTCAGAACGAAAAATATTCACTACTGGAACGACGGTTAAACGTTATTTTGTTTTACACGTTATCATATATGTATTTTATTACAGCCAAGGTTAAAGGTAATTCTTTATCTGCATTTACTACTGAAGTTTACTAGAAATATCTTTATTTTCTAAAACACAAAATTCATCCAAATGATACTCTTCCCCGATTTCCTGCAAACGCAGTTTAATCTTTCATTATATCCGTTTGTAAGTGCAATCACTCTTAATTACTAAAACAATATATGAAAATTCAGATTACTTAATCAGCATCCACCAAAAAGTCTGGGCTCAGTGAAAATATGTCAAAAAAATTATTTGCGGGCGTCGTGTAATGTAAATCGTACCGTTTGACATTTATTGACACGACAACTCATGTATCGGAATGTTGATAAATCTTCGAAAACGAAATTTCGTCGTTTGCATGACTGAAAATATATTTCAGCGCGTGGTCCATTCTTGATTTTATTTCGACGTTATTTTGACGAACGAGCTTGCGTGAGAAACGAAGCGCAAAACATATCCCTATACGTTCCCATTGGCTCTGCCCACATATGTACGCCGCAGCATCATGTGCTATCCATGCACATATTGCATATATATATCTGTACTATTATCTACTATGGACATATACTCGGTACCTACTGAGTACATAACTACCTAGTTATACGAATATACATTTATTTATATGAGGACTAGCAGTGGGCGAGTGGCGCGTTTCCGCTTTAGTAGCCAATTCCACGGTCGATTTTGCAATGTGGTAATAAAATGGCTAAAAAGATACACTGGTAAAAACCAGCCTTTTCAAAGTCGATTCTCTATGGGAATGAATGATTCAATTTATATGGGACATGGCTTTGTCAAGGATCTAGCTATTATGTTTATACATATATATACTTTGCGCAACACTACCGGAAATAATTTTTCTCATTTCCAAAAATTGATTTTTTAAGTGATGTATACAGACCAGTGAATGATCAAACTTTTGATAACTAGATATTTTTCGTAATTTCAATGGGTATATTCTTTGTGACAAGTATAATGATAACGACGTCCGTTTAATTAATCGTCAACACTGACGTATGAATGACGTTTGGAATTCAAATAAATTAAAAATGGTATCTTCTGGGGGCTGGTCAATTGGAATGTTATAATGCGGACGTACATATATTGCAAATGTAAACGTGATATAAATTACAAGTATTCAAGTTCAAAGGTATTTCAATTTGCATTTTATATGTATAATAACGTTTTAATCGGTGCGATGGACTTATGAAAATTATAATATTCTTGTTATCTATATTATGTGTTTTTACTATTAAAACGTGCCGTGCTATGTTTACTGTATGATAGTACAGCCGTACCTTTACTATTTCTACAATTCGCTATGTATATTATGGTATCGGTAATACACAGTACATTTATTAAACTTATTAAGAAGCACATCGATTTATCACGCAACACTGTTAATCTCGCATTTTGATACTATTTTTTTTTTTAATAGAAATTTTCAATAACTCTTGTTATATTTTTAGCGTAACGGAATTTGATATCGGTACGATAAAAAGGAAAAGCTCTAAAGGCACGACCGTTTATTTTAATTTATCGTAAACGAGGAAGAGCAATATAAATAGATATTCATAGAATGATATCTAAGGAAAGTTAAACATAAATATCGCAATGCGAAATCGTCGGATAATCAGTGAACTGTTAATCGCTTGCTTGATTTCTTCGATCATTTCAAAACTGTATTATTATTTCAAAAATTCTAAGCTGGTAACCAAAAATCAGCAATTCTTATCTAGCAAAAAAATTGTTGAAAAGTTTCCTAATTTTTTAGTTTTTAAAAATGTTCGACAAACTCGAAGTAACGATCGTTTACAGAAGAAATTGCGTCGTACAGATGTATTTTGACATGACGTCATTTTACGAGGGCTCAGTGATTTTCGATTTTTTATATTCTTTATATTTTTCACATCTATTAGAAATGTTATAGAAAAATTTGACAATTTCATATCTCTTAGGGTAATATCGCAATAATCGAGTTGCACGGGTCGGGCCCACAGGTCAGAGCGCGATTATAATAACAATTGATAAGGCCCTGATAAGGGGTCGTTTGGTATATAAGATCGTGTTCCACCCACCAAAAGGGATATTCTGGCGAACTCTTTAATCGTCCACTCGAGAAGCTCCAAGTCGAGAAAAGTTCTCTCAGAAGGTAAAATTAGACGTGCTTATTTATATGCACTTGGAAAGCTTAATTAAAAATACACCTGTCCGTGCAGATCGCGTCGTTCAGAATGTCTTTACCAATTCACGAGAAGGATAACAGGCTGGACCAGGAGGGTCGGAAATTTCCACAATATCTGTCGGTAGTATTAGGTAAGTTTTGTCTTTTGTTTTTTATGGGATTGACGAAACGGGTTCTGCATGAGTTTGTCGTATTTCTTATATCTAATCTAACTACTGTACTCGTATCAACAAGAAAGAAAGTGTTAAATTAGAAAAACTTGTATTTATTTTTCTTCTTCATCTTTTTGCGCAAATCTACGTAGTCTGATAACTTTTTACGACAAAGAAAAAAACCTCTTGATTCGGTGTGCTTATGTACATTTTTTTCCATAATTTTTGTAGTCACTATGTCGGCCTTGTCGGGTGGAACGTATTTAGGATGGACGTCACCAGCATTACCACTGCTGAAGCAGAATTCTGATTTAGCCATAACTGATCAAATTTGTTCGTGGATTGGTTCTTTGACACCTTTGGGTGGTTTGATTGGTGCACTTCCGGCAGGATACTTGGCCAATAGAATAGGACGCAAAAGAGCCATTTGGGTTATCACAGTACCACTTCTATTCTGTTGGTACCTCATTGGCTTCCCTTCGAATGTCTTATGGTAAATATTTGTAAAGGGTTGAAATCTCGCATTATTGAAAATTTCAATAATGATAGATCACACGGGAATGACCGATCATCTTCTTGCAGGTTGCTCTTAGGACGTTTCTTTTCTGGCGCAGCACTGGGCGCTTCCTCCGTCGCTGTCCCTATGTACATTTCAGAAATTTCTGAAACCAGCGTCAGAGGAACACTTGGTACATTTTTCCAATTACAATTGACAATTGGTATTCTATTCGTCTACTTAACTGGTAAGCAATTGGTATAATTATAATATTCTTGTTATATTTTACATTGACAATTTTCAATAAACTAATCAATAATTATTTATTTATGCGATTCAGGCTTTACGGAAAATTACGAATGCATTGCGTTAATATGTGCATTGATTCCTGCATTCGTACTAATCACATTACCATTCATGCCTGAATCTCCTGTATGGCTAATCAATCAGAATCGTAACGAGGATGCGAAAGCAGCGCTGCTCTATTTTCGGGGTAAACAATACCAAGTAGAGGAAGAGTTATCTCAGCTGCAACTACAAAAAGATATCCAGGAAGATGCTGTGAGTCTTTTGGAGTTGAAGAATCACATGAAGGCAATGATAATAGGCATAGGTAATAAAAATGAATTGAGATTAATTGCAAAAAAGCTATATGGAAGATGAATGAAGAATTAATGAAAGAATTATTTTTATTCACTCAGGACTTATGGCTTTTCAACAATTATCCGGGATCAACGCGGTGATCTTTTACGCCCAAACCATCTTCTCGGCTGCTGGAACACATATCAGCTCTATTCTTTGTTCAGTTATCATAGGAGTCGTGCAGGTTGCAGCTACATGTGGATCATCATTCTTTATGGATCGTGTTGGGAGAAAAATTCTTCTTCTGTTGAGCTCGACTGTAATGGCCATATGTTTATTGGCATTGAGTGCATATTTCCATTTCCAGGTAAACTAAAAAATCGGATGAAAAAACATAATATGGTTTAACTTATTTTGATAATTTTTCATTGAAATTTGTTGTATGTATTTCTGTTGCAGAAGACATTAGATCTGTCCAGTTTATCCTGGTTGCCACTGGTGTCCCTGACGGTCTTCATTATAGTCTTCAGTCTTGGATTTGGACCTATACCTTGGTTGATAGTCAGTGAACTATTTTCCAGCAATATAAAGGGCACTGCCATTTCTGTAGCAGCTGCAACAAATTGGTCCTTAGCATTCCTGGTGACAAAATTCTTCCAAACTATGGTAGCAAACATGGGAATCGCTGAATCCTTTATTGTCTTTGCTTTGATCTGTATCTCTAGCGTAACCTTCATCCTCGGTATCGTTCCGGAAACTAAAGGGAAATCCTTAGAACAGATTCAAAATGAAATATACGGGTTCAAGAACGAGCTTGTATTGGAAGTGAAGGTTTAATCATAAAATCACTCATTGATCATTTGAAAATATCATTTAACAGTGACTCGATCGGTCAAATGTCTCGTAACCATAAGACTGTTTCCAGGAAGTTGAGAAAAGATCACTTTATTGCATTACTGTATTACGTTTGAAAATTTATACTTACTGGTGACCAAGTATTTCGTCATTAGTACGAATTCATTTTGTATAGATACATTCTCCTGGCTGTTAGTATAAGAATAATTTATTTATGTATGCTTAATCGCATTTTTTTAAGGATACGCAGTTTGTACAGGCAGCTCGAAAGGGGTTGTTTCTTTATAGTTTTTTCGATTAGTTATATAAGATTAATTTATTCATGAGCCCATTCTTTTGTAGTCACGCTATACTGTGTACATAAACCTGAAACGAGGGTGGTATCACGAATCGATATTTTTTTAAGGAATAAACTGGAATTTTAAAAGTTAATTGGTTTTTTTATCATTGAACATTTACGCCCTCGATAACAGACCTTAAAGAAAGGTAATAGACCTCAGCTTGCTAGTGATCTTAACTTGAAATCTGATTCATGTCGTGTTATTCGTCGGGTATATTTACTCCTTGCGTATTTGACTTTTGACGTATTTTTATTTCCTGCTAAATAATGCTTTACACGAAAACATTTAATTCCGTGATACGTTTCGTATCCGGACTATTGATTTTCGCTGAAATTTACATGAATAAATAGGTCAATCAAGGGAAAAGAAAAGTATCTGGAATATTTTACGTGTTTCTCATAACCGCAACAGATTAGACTCCGTTAGCGATATCAAACTTCCTTTCTTTAGATTAAATTGCCATAATACTAAAAGCACAAAGTGTCTGACATTTTGAACATGTCACTCATATCTTAGACATAAAAAAAAGCTACACATTTTTTATACAAAAACGAAAGCAATCTTTCCTCTAAAATATATTCGATCACGATTTGGTAGTATCGCGTGGTGTAGACGGAAAGGTCAACAAAGTCAGCTTGGTACTTAACGTATTAATTAAAATTTTTAATTAATCGTATTGCAAGATAATGAAATCCTTTCCAATCGTTTTACCTCCTTTTACCAGCATAATTGCTGATATACGTAATCCATCAGATAAATAATTTTAAACGGGTGAATACTATAAATAAAATATAGTAGACAGGTTGACTTATGTGTATATGTATATTTGTTTGATACCTTGCAATTTTCTATACGACATAATGCGTTTTGTTCATTCACTTATCATTAATTAATTTGCATATACTGATGGACACCGACTAGAGTAACTTGTCAAGTATGGATTTGTATTGAATAGTGTAGCGTCGTAGTCCAGTCATTAGGAAGGACATTATGTTGGCTCCATTGTGTCAGTCTGGCAAGAGTATGCAGCCTAAAGGATATTAGACAATCCTCAACCCTTGAGTAGTCGCTGATCGGTGCGAATGAACGCGGCTCACCAGCCCCATAGGGAGCCGCGTGCATTGAAATTCCCTTAGGAGGGATTGAAGTTGATCTCGCAGGTTCTGAGATTGAAAGCCACGCGCTGATTATGAGCGCCGGGCCTGACTTGCTACAGTCATCTGGAGTCACTTTGTGAATGAGCGTTCAAATCTGATCCAGGATCAGGATCAGAATCTTCAATGGAGATCCCATGGTGAGGTATCCTCATTGAGTAACTAGGACTACGTTCGTTCCTGTCAATGAAGCATTGATTTTATGAAAAAGAAACTAACCCTTTTTTAATCGTTACATTTGGAAATAAAAATGCTTTTTCATTTCTCATACCTGGTGGCTAATTGGCTCCCGTCGCTGCCACGACGTAACGTATTGTCACGACGCTTGCAGAAACACTTGCATATTATTCTCTTAAAAGCGAACCGGAAGTCCTTACTAAAGAGTGCGTAGATGCAAGGATTTATCGCAGAGTTGCAGTAGCCTAACCAGAAGAGAACGCTGAAGACTGTGGGGTGAATGCAATTCGGACAGAACGCACGCACCAGGTACATCGTAAAGAACGGAAGCCAACAGAGGATGAAACCTCCGACAATGATGCCCAGGGTCTTAGCCGCCTTTGTTTCCATGCGGAATCTCTTCACCTGGAAAAATGGAGGGTCAACGAATTTTTTTGTACTACTTGTTGAGTTCACGGAATTATTAGGGTCTAATTTTTGTTTAACGAATAGCAAGTGAATATGATCAATATACCTAATTGTTGAAAATATTTATAGCGCATGTTTGACTTTAATTGCTTTTTATATATAGTCCTGCCATTTGTGTTACGATTATAGTATTTTTTTTTCTTGGACATTAAGTATAAAATACCTATTGGATGAAATAGGAAATGTTAAAAGTTTATTCAATTTACCTGAGCCTTTATATTTCTTTTGCCCATTTTTGTTACTCTGGGCTTGTCGTCAGGACCTGGGGTCAATTCTCGAAGGGATACATCGTCCCCAGTGACCTGACTGTCACAGCTACTACGTCTGCTTGGCCTTCTACCGCTACCAATCCTGTTGATTCCACTAACCTGAAAAGGATAGAGTGAAAATAAATTATTTTTATATATAAAAATGTCAATACACGATACAATTTATAGTAATAAAAAAAATCAAAGATAATCCCAGTTAATTGTTTTGTCATACACAGGTAGCCACCATGTACGCGTTGTCATATAAAATTAATTAACTTTAATTAACACCAGTTACTTGTCGATTAACAATGTCCACTGCTATGTTTGTTCTTGCGACAGAAATATCGGATATTAAAAAAGTTAGTCAGATTATCAAAGCAGCAAGCCATTTTATCGAGAAACAATAGACGTAAAAAGGTTGTAACAAAATTCCAATACACCGCATCCGATCATCGACAATAGATTGGTTCGTGTAACACCGGATACTATTAAAACAAAAATGAAGTATCCCTCCTTGAAGCAGTATTGAAACTGGCAAATTGGCACATTCGGTTAGTCAAAGGAATCGAGATTAGAAAATATATTTGACATTTAATTAAATAAACTAAAACGTAGATGCTGTAAACTACTCGTATCGATAAAAAAAAAAGTTCAATAAAACCATCCATAAAATGCATACAGAAAAATTGACGTACTTTCAGATGAGTATTTCTGGAAATAGGACATAACTGACTCTGAGTCTGTCCGTTACTGTAATGGACCGAAATCTGGGAACATCTTGATGGTGTGCGCTCTAGAGTATTACACTTTGTATTAAGTGTTTCGGTGCTCGGATAGGAAACGGAAATTTTTATTTTTTCCCTTCTAACTGAGCTACGACTCGATTCAGGACTTCGTGGACTTCCGTTATTACTGCCATTGTGAACACTTCCACGTCCTCTATGTATCCTTAGAGTAAGACGTTGCTCGTCGAACCTGATACGTGAAACAAAAGAAAATAAAGGATGTTTCTAGGATTTTATGAAGATAGACAAAATTTTTAATAAATTTTTTTTTCTCTAATCCTCTCACCTAGATCCGAACATTTTTGAGCCTTTGGTGGTTCGAAAACCTTGATTGATGGCCTTGGTAGTGGAAACGGCCGCATTGTAAATCCTCCAATAGAAGAAAAGCATAACCAGCATCGGTATGTAAAAAGAACCCAGAGCGCTGTAAAATATTATAAAATAATAACAATGATATTCTTTATATAATATGATTATTATTAAGTCAGACTTTTAAGTTCTATACAGGATTTTAACGTTATATTCCCTTAGAAGTGTAAATTTCGGTGATTTGCCTTTCCTGGAATTTGTGTCACATCGGTTATTCAAGTAACTCGTATTTACTGACAATGAAACTTGTAAGGCAAAGAACGATACGGAGATTCACAATGAAGCGGAGGCTATCCTGACTTAGCGCATCTAAGTCTTTTCGCTTATCTTAAAAGGACGATAAGCCCTCTCATAATTCCTGCAAGTTTTCTAGAACGTATAGTCAAACTAGCGTCACGTGCCACCTGGCGTCATACGAATGAATAACTTTTTATCGATTATCCGGGTAGACAAAAAAGAAGATTTTACTCGACTAAAATAAGAAACAAGATCAAGTTAAATCAGATACCTATTCCAATCAATGATTAGCTCCTTTGCAATACGTACCACTACAATATCATATCTGAATCTAACTAGTTTCGAAAACAAATTTTAGCTAACACGACGTCATGCTCGTCATCCAGATATTATTGAGAAGCGATAATTCCGTTGCTTGGTTACGTGAATACAAGAGGAAGATAAAAAAGAAATATTAAAATCATATAAAAAACACAAGAAACAAAGAAAGAGATAAAAACAGGTGACCTAATTATCCATATATATTTTATATACTCATAAATCACAGCTTCTTTTATTATCGCCAAAGCTTTTGCGTCGTATGCGGCTTCAAGTGATTTCAAAGGATAACTCTGGTCATTTCCAAGGGTTAAAGGTGCCCCAAGGCATTCTGGTTATTTTCGGTTAAATCCCAGGGAGTCTATTGCATTCAATAAATACTATATTCTGTTCCTACAACTGTAGATGTCAGATACTCGGTCAGGTCGATCTCACTGACCTGTAAACGACGTAACCTGCATCATTGGTCAATTCGCATATCCAAGGACATGGTTTAACCGGCACAAGAATGATGGTGGAGTTGAATGTTCCGCTTTGGGAAAATGTCGCGTTGTGTGTTGCGTGTGACTGAAAGTAAAGAATTCTTGAGTTATTCTGGATATCGATTTATTCCCGTAACGCGACGATATTTTAGGCAAAATAATCCCAGGTCATACCCTTTTGTCCTTCCAGCCAACTAAAGGTGGGAAGCATATGACAAAACTTAACACCCAGACAGCGGCCACTAGTAACCTTGCTCTTTTTGGTGACATAATCTGCAAGTAATAAATGCAGCCATCTTGTCAAATAAAATTACAAATAATAACGGATGATATAAATATATTTGACTAAATAATTTAACGACAGTAGAGTCCCTCGCAGCTTACATTCTCCTATCTTACGGAAGGCCGGGGTAGGAGACAGCTAAGCGTTGTCACTGGTTACGGGTAGGAGAGCAGGGGAACCGCCACGGCTGCTCTAAGTACGTGATTGGTATTTTGCTGATCTTACATGTCACCACATTAAGTAAGCTGTCAGAGAGACTCTACTGTATTAAGTATTCCAAATTTATTAGAATGTCTCAGAGCGAATAAATTGACATTGATGAACGAGAAAATCATCTGTCTTTCCTTTAGGTACCAGTCATTCAATTATAATGTCCTCTGCCGATCAATTTTATAGGATTTTCGAAGTAAATGGGATATCACTAAAGGATATACTTTGAAACTCAGAGACTTGGATTAGAATAACAAACTCATTAAATAATCTTTAAAACACTTATTATAAATAGATTTTAACTATATAATTTAAATATATAGTTTACCTGTGGATAACTAACTGGTCTGGTCACTGCTAAATATCTGTCAAGACTGATGGCGCAGAGATTGAGAATGGAGGCGGTGCACATCCAAACATCGACAGCTAACCAGATGGAGCACCATAGATCACCAAAGATCCAGACCTTGTTCGTGGAAGGGCGAAGAAAAAAAAGAAAGTTTCTATGGAATGTTTGACGAGGCGTCTGGAGCACTTCCGAAAATGTGACAAGAAAAGCCATTTTTAAACACGTGAGAGTTCGAAAAAGAATCGTGCGTGTCTCTCGTATCTATACGTTCGTAAGATTTATATACACGAGGATCGTAGGTTCGCCATTTTTCGAAAAAAATTATGTGCCCCTCCCTCCTCCGCCGCCCTCTCTCCCAATTACCCTAAGCATTTAACAATTTCCCAATTAAAAACAAAATCAGAAATTCGACCCATGGCATCAGAAATTCAATTAATTCCAGTATAATGTAAATACTAATTATGTTTATTAAATAATTACAATAGTTTCGGACTACTAGTATTGATTTACGAAGATATGTTTATATATCATAAATACGTGTTAAGTATATAGTATTTGAATGCTACACCGGGATCTACAGTTTAGCATTATATGCACAGACAAGGAATTCCCACAGTGGTCGCCGCTTTGAAAATCAACCTTGCGAGCACAGGATACGCTTAAATCCTTTGAGCCTCTGATCTTCTATCAGAGAACAGAGTGCTTTAAGCTCGAAAACTCATTCACCGTTATCCTACATAAGTATCCAGGTTAGCATTTCATGTATACAATGGTTACTATGTATACAATTACATACCAAGTAGTATCTATACCGGTATCTGACTAAACTTTTGAAAAACGGCGTTTTCACAGGATTCTTATACTGTTACCATAATTCAAAGAAATAAAAGTGAGTTTCTTAATGAAAAAGCCTTAACGCCTAAAAAAATACGCCCGATCGTGAATACTTCAACCTTCGTTGAATTTATAATGAATCAATATTTGTCGTGTACTTGGATACGTTCCTCGTGACTGTAGGGCCTTTGTTGCTAGAGCAAATATTCTCGCTAGTATCATATTTTGTATTTGGTTAAACTAGTAAGAAATTGCACGTGTAAATATACGAGAGTCAGCGATAACGTTTATTTACGATGTCACTAGGAAGATGAGGATTCTCGAAAGTTCTTGAAACTGTGGTTACATTTTGGCACAATTTTTTGTTCAAAATAAAATAAATTCGAAGATATTCTCATAGTACTTTTTTCATGCTCGTGGATCATTTGTATCGTTCGCAGTGGGCGTGCTTTTAGGTTATTATTAAGGATTTTACCTTGAACACCTCCCAGGTGGCGCTGAAGGGTAGAACGGCCACGCCGACCATCAAGTCTGCTACTGCCAGACTCACGATGAACATATTGGTGACGTTTCTAAGTTTGGTAGTATGATAAACGGCAAGGATCAC
Source organism: Hartigia nigra (assembly GCA_031001745.1). Classification (NCBI taxonomy): domain Eukaryota; kingdom Metazoa; phylum Arthropoda; class Insecta; order Hymenoptera; family Cephidae; genus Hartigia; species Hartigia nigra. Next base: position 58,494 of record JARPRG010000671.1, on the reverse strand, counting down.
CAGGACGTTGCCAAGGACCACCATTACGTTGACGATTGCGAGAACGACCAGGGTCGCAACAATTCCCGACCCTGACCACTCGACGCCCTCGTACAGCGCGTTACAGGCGGACACGTTGAGCTCTCGCATCTTAGCCGATCTTCGCGACCGCCATTTTTATTTAGTTGACTAATAAGCGCCCGTGGATGCTTTTCGTACCGATCGAATTGGTTATTCGAATTTTTGAATTCATTGAACTTTATCGGTGAACTGTAATGCTCACCAGACCTTATAACGACGCACTGATATGTACACACGCGCACTTTCCAGTGGATATCGAACTTAACTTTTTTTTCTTCTTTGTCAAATTTACATCAAAGGATCTTTTTTTTTTGGTTTAAGAACTTGTATGGGTTACTTGTTTTACGAGGAAAAATGGTTTTACTTTATTCTTTGCTTTTTTTTTTTCTTTGACTCTCCAGAGTTGATCGAATGAGTTTTCGATCACCGTTCTTGTTCGTCGAGAATCGATGAGAGAATGAGAGAGACAAAAAAGGATATCGAGGAGATACGCCGATAAAAAAAAGCACGTCGCCGCTCTTGAAATAGGAAGAATTTATTAGAGGTTTGGGATCGAATTAATCTCGATGTCTCTTATCCCCCAGGCCGTCCTCACACGCTCGGATTTATACATGCGTTTATCGAAAATTTATTTCCCCGAATTTTCGTCACCTCGCTCTTTATCTCTCTCTCTCTCTCTTTCACTCGCTAGACCTGTAGTGAGATCGTTGGAATTTCACAGGCGAATTTTTATTTCGGTTTTTGCACGATTTTCATACCACGATGTCACCGTGAAGCCTTGAAAATTCCAAAAGTCCTTAAACACTGTGTACGTTTTTTCTTCTTTCGTAAGTGAAAAATATTTTTAATAAATTAATACAAACGTAATACAATAGGATGTACGGATACGAGATGGAAAATAGGTGACGATTTTTTTGCTTTTTTTTTCTTTACTGATTTTATCAAGTATCTCAAGTCAATGGTGATCTACAAATTATATTAGATATGTTTCTGCTCTTGGATTTATATTTGTTTTATTCTCCGTTAGCCACCAGCAGAGTTTATTTGTTTATCAGATCATGGTCAGGAAAGACAAACGATTATATGTTCTTTGGTTGGAAATTTTTTTTTTAGTTATATCAATTCGAGCTTTTTTTTTTTAGTCAATTAACAGTGTTCACGTATGATACTACGTGGTAACTATTTAATCGCGCAACGGTTGCACTTCCTGTATTATTAGCACAACGATATTAAGTTAACGATAAATAACGATAATTAATTTCAGGCGTATATTTGTATATACAGCGCGATTAATTAGATTCCTGTTAGATTCGATTAGAGCTCGTAAATAGGTGCGGCTTAAGGGATGCGCGTGCGCAGTTTCCCTCCTTTATTTATATCTTGAAACTTATACTTTTTTAACGCTAACGTTATCGACATAAATATACCGTAATCAGCCTTTATATATATATACATATATATATACTCTTATAATTTTTCTTGTTGTTTAACGCGCGAACGACTTAACGATAGTTTTACAATTAAAATCACAGCCAGCAAAAATAAAATGGCGATAGTCGCTCCAATCACATAGTCGCGTGTATCAGCGTTCGGACTTTCAAAAAATCGTCGTCGAACGCCGTCGCTTTAGCGTCACTTTATTTTTTAAAAAAATTTCCCTTTACTCTTTGATCTTCGTACCAGCCTTCACTGCTAACTTCTTTTTTTTTTATGATGCTTTATTAGAGAAGCTAAATTATCTTCCGGTACTTTAAGCACTGTCTGTACCTTAAGAGACGGAAACGCAATTCCTTCTTGATGCGCTTCGCTCTCATTTTTTCTTTCCCTGATGTTCAGGCTCCTCTTAAGAAATTCTCTCGAAATTCGAGAAATCCATCTCAGCTTCCTGCGATCGCTCCTACTTCCATTTCCGTGACTTTCTCATGGCGGCGTTCTACAATCAAAGGAATACAAATAATAATAATACTAATAATAAAATTGAAAAATCATTCTTAGGAGCTATGAAAAGTACAGGGTTTCATTGTAAGCGTGCTCACAGGGAGCCTCAAAGGATTTTGCGATAGAATTCCGTAGAAAATGAAGTGCCTACGTAGAAGCTGACGTCAAAGAAGAGTGTGTAATAAAAAATGGGCTGGAGGGGACTCGTGAAAAAAATGGGGGAGATACTCCTGAGAAAAAAATGAAATTCGCCTACAGTACTTTCCTTTATTTATAGAAACTTTTATAACGTAGGAACCATCCCTTGCGTGATTACTTGATTACTTACAAGAGCAGTTTAGTAAAGGCTTTTTAGTTTAGTAAATATATGTATACATATACAGTAGTTATTTTTGTGGAAAACCATTGGTGCTCATCCGACTCATCATTTTTTCTCTTTATTTTTTCTCTCTCTCTCTCTCTCTCTCTCTCCCCCTTTCGCCCCTATCTCATACCCATTGAAGTCGGCTCTTCTATTATACATGGAAGTGGTGCGAGCCTACAAAACGAACGGTCAGTATAGAATTTGTGGTCAGAAGATTTGCGGTCGCTCTTGAGGGATGAATATTTTAGTAATACGCGACACTCGCCTCTGCCCTGGAGAACTTTTGTCATGCGAGATCGATACGCAACGCTCGTACGCTCCGAAAATAGAGTCTAAAAGGGTTGAGGTAAAGACCAAAAAAGTAATACTAGATATATATACATATATTTGCAAGTAAGAAAATAAAATATCGAAAAGGATACCGCATGGATTTATCAGATTTTCTACAAGAATTCATACGCCTAGCTCTATCTGATGAGAATCACAAATACCGTTCCGTATTAATCCTAAAAAAAAAAGTTCGATACCTTGACGCTATAGTCATTAATCAAAGTTATGATTTTCTACTATTTATACAGTAAAATACAGAAATAGTACAATGTGACTTTACACACCCGGTATATATTATTAGAATAACAGCGTATATATAGGTATAATGTTATTAGACATTAATGAAAATTATGAGTCACGTCCCTAACTTACGAATTTGATTAATCCTCACGTGGAACAATTGATCATGTAGTTTCATTTTCCCGCGCGAAAGCGTCCCTAGACACAGCCTTGTGCTGATTGGTCCGTATTAGACAGTTGACGCCATTTAATTACATTCCCTCAAGGCAGATGGCAACGGATCTTCCTCTTTCCTAAATAAGACAGCAGCATTGAGTTTCTCTATTTTCAGCGCTGATTCTTTCATCTGTTTTATTATTTACTCTGTAAGTACCTATAGCTGCCTTTATATTCCTACGGTATTTTGCAACGTTACGGCACGACTGTCTGCTTAGCTACAGTGCAGCCGTTTCCTCGTACATAACCTCCCAAGCCGACGCTAGTCTTCCTTAAGTTTAACTATTATTTTTGTGTTTAACTCGAGCAAACTCTGAAGTATAGTAGAGCGATAACGTAAGAATACGGCGAGGAAAAAAGCTGAGAAATGAATAGATTGCTGTTGCTGGAATTAAAAACATAAATTATCGTCTCGCTGTTTAGAGTGCTCTTTTTTTTTCACGGAAATTAATGATCCTCAGCTAAGCGTTTCCGATACGGCCGATTGGCCAGCCACGTATTTTTATTTATTACCTACTCTTTAGTACTCGTCTGATCGTATATACGTATATATTTCGTTTTCTTTCATTCAAATAACCCGGGCTATCAATACCAAACGGTAGCTAAGCTCATATCGAGGCCATATTTATGGTATGAATCTGTGGCTTTGTTATCGATATTATCAATAGAAATATTTCTATTGTTCGGCTAGTTGTACGGTTTTTTATATTTTAGATATTCCTGGCATGATATCAAAATAGTGTTTTTTTTTTTAATTGTAGCACAACGTCAGATTTTCATGGTTAATATTTATGAGCCTTCACTGGATATACCCATCTGTACTGATACACGGGTACAATGTATTCCAGTACATTGAAACTATGTATGTCCATATATAATATACTTATACCGAGCGAGAATATATAAACAATAGCAATATTATATATGTATATACAGATGCACAGTTACTGTGGAACGTAAAGCAAGTCAACTGAATCTCCCTTGGACATCCAGATAACGTCTTTTTAGTCGATAGGAACATATATTAGGTGCTAGCAATATTCAGGCTGAATATCCATTGTGGATCCAATCGACGTCATAGAGAGTTGGCAGATGCATTAGATGTAACTGATAACCATATGAGAGATATATAGTTATACAGAGACAATGAATTGTGTAACGTTAAAGGCAGATAAGAACAAATATTATCTTCTTGAAGAAAGAACAATAAAATCGACACCCTCTTAAGACCCAGGCAGCATTCGACATTACTTTTTGAAAATGATAGAGCGACTAGAGAGGAAGGAAATATTCAATGAAGTTCAAAAATGCAAATCTTTGCGCGAAGCAACGGAAAGGATTTCACCTCGCGAAATGAGATCGTCAATTTGAAAAAAAGGTGCTAGAGCTTGATTAAGGTTTTACTTTACTATCTTTCCGTACTCAATTTTCAATCCCGGCAAGGACTCGGAATTGAGCTTTATACTTGTTCGTCCTTAACTGGAGGATGACCTAATGGAGGGGGTAGTGCTGATCCCAACGGGAGCGACTTCACTCCCGGCTTATTTAATTTAAAACAAAACTTACCCGTTTGAAGAAGTAACAAGTAAACTCAAAGTTACTTCGGATTGAAAGGGGAGTAAGAATGGGGGAGTTGGGAGGAAAAACGTTCGCGGAATAAGATTCATCGGTGTATTTGTTTTTGTTAAAAGTATTACAAATTTAACTCTTAAATATTGACTGTGAATTAAACTAACCTAATCTAAGGTTCTTTCGGTAACGTAACAAGATCATTACTTTAATCATTGAATTTTACGAAAATGAATTGTTCGCCCTAACTCTACCCACCCTCATTCTTCCTGCCTTTCAAATTTTTCTTGGTTCAAGGGAAACCAGAATTTCGAACTCTTCGGAAACTACTGTTCGAGTTCGCTTATACTTTTTTTCTTCCCCGCTATTTTTACATACAGCTTGTGAAAGTTCAAGTTACTCAGCGAATTCGTTCAGACGATCATCAAGAGAAACTTCGTAAAATTAGTTTGGATTGAAATGGTCTTTTGCAAATGATTTTTACGTCAACCCTTTACGAAGTTAAAAGAGTTTTTACTGGGAACACTTGGTGGAGGCTTGTATCTTGTATTTCAATTATCTCGGGATATTATCTGATAATTGAATTTTTAACAGGGTGCTGACCATCTGTTTTATTACTTGTATACGAGGGTATGACGGTTGATCGTTGACCTGAAATCTACGATGAATAACTCTTGGTAAACCTCTTTTTTTTTTATCTGTCTCACTTACCGTTTTATATAAACGAAATTATTTGGCTTTTTGATCACGGGCCAGAAAGGAATGTTGTCGGTACATTAAAAGTATCATCCCTCTGAGAGGTAGGCAAATGAAAGAAAACCCCAAGACACCGAGGAGTTTATCTTCAGCTTCCCCCAAGTTTACTCTAATTAAGTAAAACATTGCGAAATGAGAGAAAATGAAAATGATGCTACAATTTTACAACAAAAAATTTGGATACAAATTTCCTAATATATTTTCAATTTGAAAGATTTATTTTATTGCTCGTATTGTGTCGAAAGGACTCTTTGTAATAATATTACTTGTAATTTCTTTCTTTCTTTTCTGTTAAATTGAAATTCCTAAACATTTATTGTTTGTGACAATAAAAAAAAAACTTAAATTACTTATTACCTTAAATATTCCAGAACAGCAGAAAGATTTTAAAAACTCAAAAATTAATAATGAGTAATAGGCGAGGTGTGACTTTTCGAGTTCTCAAAAATTCGTTCAAATTAACTAGTTACATTGAAAAATATGTAGATGCATACAAATATATCTTACGAAATTTTACGAAAAATGATCATGAATCCATAAATCCAGTAGTTTGATCGAAAAATGTTTAAAATAAATCAAATACATCGTACCACGAGATTACTTTCCGCATGCACGATATTTTTCGTAAAAATGTATTTTTCTACCGTAATTTACCGCTATGCTAATACTCCCACGTGAATTCATGAGTCATTACGCGCTAAAGAGCATGCGAATAATACACACTCGTGGTCTTCAGTCACTTCATTACGCTTCAGTATCGAATTCCAATCAATCCACAAAATCTGGTTCGGTAACGAAACATTGATTGCGAAGTAAAGCGCATAATAATACCGTTATAAATGAATGTAGCGTTACTCAGAGAAAAGGAATCATTAAGGAAGAAAAGTGAATAAGGGCGCGAAATTCAAAACTGGAAACAACGAGCAATTAAGGCATTACGGATAAGTCATTCGTGTATAAGCAATATATAT